>JARFXV010000806.1:0-370821 GCA_031761425.1 Cosmopolites sordidus
TGTATATATATAGGGGTGGCTAGAGAAATATAGATATTAGAATAAAAGAAACTGGCAAATAAAGTTGAAATGGCATACGGAATTAATACAAAAACTCTATAACAAAAAACATAATATCAAACTTAGTTACTGAAAAGTAACATAATATTTATTAATTAATATATATTAATTAATTATTTTGTAAAGTAAACATAATATTTAACAAAAATTTAGAAAAAAGAACATGACAATGCGGTCATAAAAATAGAGTAAACTACGAAACAAGTACAAACTATACTGTTTAACAGTTAACAATAGTACTAAATAACACATAAACATTTCTTGAACATTTAATAGTTAGTTTTATGACCTTTGTGTTTTATTATTTCGGCGCATCTTTTGGATATAAGGTTTACAAGTTTTTGACACATTTCTAATTTTATAGCTTCCTATTCTTTTTTAATCACCCCCCAAAGTTCAAGTTTTTTCTTGTTTTATGTTTACCCGCGCTATTCTTGAGGTAAGTCCACAAGTTCTCAATGCGATTGAGATCTGGCGATTGGGAAGCCCACGGCAATAAATCCACTTTATTGATGCTAAGAAATTGTTTTTTTCCCAGCAGTAAGTTTCGGATCATTATCCTATTGATATTACCACACCAGTGGCATATTTTCTTCTGCAAAAGGCAGCATGGCTCCCTAAAGAATGTGGATGCAATCATTTTGGTCCATTTTTTTTTAATCCAGTAAATTCGTCCTACACCATACCACGAAAAAGCTGCTCCCACCTTTATATTACCGCGTCCACGCTTTACAGTTTCAATAGTATGTTTTTGTATTAATTCTTGGCTGGGTGGTTTTCTAAAATATCGCCTACCATCAGAACATATTAAATTTATTTTTGATTCATCACTCCATAAAATATTGTGCCATTTATTTATTTCCTGTTCACTATACCAATATAGTTATCTGTTATTTATATATTATAGTTATAGCAATAGAGTTATTTCAGTTGATCTTGGGCAAACTATCAACTTTGCTTCACATTCTTGACGGATAACAAAGGGACTTTCTGGCTGCTCTACCGTGTAAGTTACTTACTTTAAGCCTTCTTCCAATTGTTCTTATTAAGAACTTATTTTTAACCTCAGATCACTTTTAATTTCGGTAGAAGATTTATATCGATTCTTTTTTGATATTCAGACAACCTGTCTATGAGTATGAGGTGTCATTTTTCTTCTAGCTCCACGGTTTTCGTTGTAGTTGGCAATAATCCAGTGTAATATTATAATATATACTAAAACATTACTCACCATATTTTTTCTTTAGAGGTTTATAATAACAGTAACAACTCTAAAACAAACAGACTTTTAATATAAATATAGTCTGAAGACTGTTCAACATTGAAATATGTTTAATTTTTTTTATATTTATTTAAACGGATATCCCTTCAACCGTTAAGTGTTGGGATATTTTTTAGATTACCCATTTAAAATCACTATATATCACTTGTTTAATAAATTCAGTCGTGGCCGGCGTTCGCTCATGGACGTTCTCCAAAATCGGTTGTTGTGCTAGAAAACATCGATACTGTGCGCGAATTGATAAAGCAAGATCGTCATATGACATGCCGTGAGATTAGGGCATCACTGGGCATTAGTATGACAAGCATACACAAAATTTGACATGAATATTTAGCCGTGAAATAGATTTGTGCGCGTTGGATTCCGCACAATTTTACAATGTTAAAAAGCTAAAATCTTGGTGCGTCAAAAGTGTGTATAACATCTAATAATCTTGGATCTAGGCGTATAAACTCGAAAGTAAACAGCAGTCGACAGTATGGGTCTTTCAAAATGAGCCAAACCCGAACACAAAAAGATGTTCGCGCAAGAAGCACTTCGAAGCAAATAGTCGCCTGTCTTTTTGCGATAAATGGGCATGTTGCTATAGTGCCACTAGAGAATCGTAGAACGGTCAATTTTGAATGGTACACAACCATTTGTTTGCTAGGAGTCTTTGAAGAAATAAGAAAAAACAACCAGCGACACAGGATTATTCTTCACCATGACAACGCCAGCTCTCGCACATTGGATCGAACAACTCGATATTTGACCGGTTAAAATATCGAATTGACGGGTCATCCGTCGTACAGTTTTGGTGGTCAACGATTTTCGACGCCAAAAGAAGCGGTTGATGTCAGTTGATGCATGTTTTGGAGATACCTCAATCGGAATGGAAATACTGCAATGAAAATTGGTTCAAACGTATGCACAAATGTAACGATTATCGCGCAGAATATTTTAAAAAACAATAAAATCAATTTCAGTGATAAATATTGCTTTTTATTTATTAGTCCGGATACATAAACAGCAACCCTCGTATATGTATCTTCTGATGCTCCATCTACACCTCAAACCAATATAGCGACCTATGAACATGATACTTAGTGTCACAAAAAGACCTAACTTAAGCATCTAAATTTATACTAAATATCTGCAAAAATTTTAAGGATGATTTTAGAAACAGAAACTAAAAGCAAATAAATCCTAATCACTGCAAGCATGTCAATCACATTCGCTCAAACAAAACCTCCTGTAACACTGAATAATTTCCTTCATATTTTTTCATTCGCACGCAAATTACAAAGCAGCCTTCTTCGTCAACAACTTAACTGAGATAATACACTAATTCCTTATTTAAAAGGGCTTCCTATCAAATAATCACAAACTACAATGTGAAATATCGGGCTAAACCCCGATATTACTTCGAAAATTACTTCATACTAGTATAGAGGAAATGAAAGACTTGAAAAAAATTTCGCCTTCAAACTTAATATTTCAAAACCATTATACATACACAGTATGTCGGAAAAATATGGGAACTTTTAAAACTAAAAAAAAAAAATTATTTATTTTTCATCAAGCTATAACTTCACAATCCGTTGATCGATTCTAATTACAGCAGTTTCGTTTTATAGAAGAGATACATATTTCAGATTATATATTGTTTCATTAGATGGTATATCTGTGATTATCTCACATTTACTATTATTTTTCTGTAGTCTAATTTTACAATTAGAAAGACGTTCTCTACCATACATTGTAATAAATATTGCCATAAAATGTATTACAATAATTTGATTGTTCATGTTTGATATATTTTTTCTCTCTCAACTTCTTCCCGTGTGCCTATGAAGTAAGAGAAAGAATAAAATGATACGCAGTACCGCCTCCATCAGCCTTCTTTTTCATTCTCAAGAGAATCTGGCCGTTTTTGTTTTCACAGGCGTCTTAGATGCAATAAGGAGGCATGTGTATGATAAGTTTTTGTGTTCTTGAACCACTCTTCGTTTTTTTTTAAGAAAGACAAAATGAACCAGTAGAGGCTCAGTTGCAGATTCACGATCATAATAATTAGCGTTCGAGTTAATGTGTATAAATTAATGAGTCAGTGCTCTGGATAAGCACTGGATCGATACATGAAAACGATTTAGAGTTGAGCTCGATAAATGACGTCATCTTGGGACGTACACAGAAAAATATAAAATTAGTCATTGACGTCGATAAAACATATCAACGTGATTTACAATTACTAATAATTCGGAAGCAAAAAAAAACAATATGTACGATATCTGTCAATGGAAATGGAATTTTTTTATGGTATTAATTAATGTTTTATTTTTTTTTATTCAACTATTTATACATTGCGCAATTTGTTTCAAAATACTGTTCAAATAGGATTTTTTAATATGCTGAATTTTTTTTTCATTTGAAAAATTATAGTTCATTTAAATTATAGTCATTCTTGTGTCATCTCCTTCTTCCTGTTGTACTATAGCTCGTTAGTGAGCCTAAACCTTCGCCTCCATTCGGCTTGATTTCCAGCAGTACTTTCCAGTTCTTGATGAGTAGTAATTCTTCAGCATCTTACATTGTCTCTTTTTCTGTTACCTTCTATTGGATTCTCCATAATTCTCCTTGGTATTCAGCTTACTAGCATTGTTGTCACCTGCCCTGCCTATCTGAGTCGCTGAACCGTTACGTAGTCTACAATATCCAGATCTTCATATAATTGTTTAAGTTCCCAGTTATAGCTAGTCATCCAATTTCTATTATCATTCACAGCATCAAACATTCTTCTGAGAACTCTTCTTTCAAATATTTCAAGCATGTCTCTTTTCTTTTTGAGGGTCTCGCTGCCTTAAGTGGCTAATGACCGAACTAGTGGTTTATTGATCTTAACTTTCAGGTTCCTTTGTAATTTTAATTTTGCTCCTTTGCAAGTTTAAATGTTAGGACATGCTGCAAGTTTTTACCCTTCAAAATACGATGTCTGATACTTAATGATGTCAGGTACGTAAATCCTTCACAACTTTAATATTGTCATTGGTGTTAATCCAGTTCTATTCTCTTCTTGAATTAGTTAATTTTTTCCTTCTTGTTTTATTTATATTTATTTCTGGACCAGCCTTTATTTTATCATATGTGTATCTTAATAATCTTTTTGATCGTGTTAATCTGTTGAAGTCATCTGCATATCCTACTGACTGTGTTTTTTTTTGTTGATTTCTGTTATATTTACGTCTATATCAGTTTCGCTGATGACATAGTTGTCAATAATGTTTTGAAAATAAAATCGCTAAATATCCACCATGAAGATTTGCATGGTCCATGCGGAAGGATGGCACGAAAAATCGTGACGTGTTCGACATTTTTCCTCTTAATCTACGAATCTTTGAAAGAGTACAGACAAATCATACTTCACCAAACAAAGACTTGCTGAGGATGTAATGGTAGTTCGATTATCTCTCTTGCTTTTTCTTCACTGAATATATGACAATTTTGTTGCTTACCTAACAGTTCGAACCAAAAAATATGCTTAATTGCTAAAACATTTAGTTCTCATAAAACTATCGTTCAACAACTAAATGCACTCTTGTGTACTGTATGTATTTAGGGAAACATACAGTTGCAAGTTTTGCATGAATGTAAAAGTTCTCACACAACTAAGGAAAATAATCGCCAAAAATCCGCAGCTAAAAGGCAGGTGCTAAAGGCCAAACAGACTGGAATGCGTGTACCAATTCTGTATCGTATTCTTAAATGGCCTTAAATGCCCAGCATGTGGAAAATCATACACATCTAAGCTGGGTTAATTGAGCCAGTATAAAACCCATAATTTTTCAACAATGGCTCAGCAACATTATTAGTCATGGCCGAGATTATGCTCGTATCGAGTTGAAAGTCATCATGTTCACTACACTAGTTCGCAAAAATCTCATAATGAAAATTTCCAAAAAGGGACTACACAGTATGTCAAAAATATAACGGAACTTTTTAAATTTAAAGAAAACCACTAGCGTCATTCTTTGAAACAATATATAATCTGAAAGCTGTATACCTGCTCTATAAAACGAAACTGCTACGATTAAGATCGATCAACGGACTATCCAGTTATAGTGCTTGTGACAGTACCTTTTGTCACTTAGTACACAAATACTTGATGGAACAAAGAGCTGATATTAAATTTTGTTTCAGGTTTGGTTAAACACTTACAGAAACATTTGAATTGATGAAAAAATTTCATGGTGATAATTTATTATCCCGTACATTTGTGTTCGAGTGGTATAAGTGATTCCAAGACAGTGGTTGTGCTTTTGAAGATGACCCCAAAGCCAGACCGGCCAAAAAAACAAAAATAACAATAGGTTGGTGAAAAAAGTGGGTGAAATAACCGCCTATGATGCAAATGTAAAATGGATAACGGAGGAACTAAATACGAATAAAGACGCGAATACACGAAATTTTAAACAAACAAGCAAACGATTTAAACAAACGGAAAGGCTGTGCTCGATTTGTTGCTCACGCCTTAAATGAGGACCAAAAAAAGTACAAAAAAAACAAGTCTGTGTGTTTCAACATCCTCCGTATTCACCCGATCTATCTCCGTGTGACTATTTCGTGTTCCTGAAACTTAAACTGATCATGAAAGGAACGTTTTATGACAGTGTTATTCAAGTCCAAGGAGCCCTATTAATGCGGAAAAGATATATTTTGAATAAAAAGAAAAAAAAATGCCAAAATAACATTTTTTTTTATTTAAGAAGTTTCGTTATTTTTTCGACACACTGTGTATGTCCTATGCTACAGTATGTAAAAATGAAGGTAGAAAAATACCTTCTTCGCAAAACGAAAACTATGGAATGTTGATCTCAAAGCAAAGGACACACTTGCTCTACGTATGCTCATAGTTACCCTATTTGGTTATAAGGGCAAAATTCAATATTTGAACGTTATATGTGTATCATCTATCATGTATTAGGTCCTAAACTTATTTTTTTGATTACCTATGACATTTATTTATGAAAAAAGTAATATAAACTTAATATTCAAACCATATTCCTTTGCATGCGCTTCGCCATACAACTGTTGAATTCCATGTCGAAAAAAGCTTGATTTTAATGTGCTAAAGTTATTAAAGATTTCTTCAACATCCTCAGGAGATGTGAAATGGCTATCAATCAAGTGATAGGGATCGGAAGAGATGAAATTCCAAAGGAGTCAATTATGTAGTATACGTAGTTCTTTTTCAAGCAAGCACATTTTCAAAACAAGTTCTTTTTCTTGACTCTCGATAGCAATGACACAGCAACATCGAAGCGTATACTCTTATTCCCAACTGTGAGTTCATCTGTAGGGAACCCAACGACCCTCCTTTTCAATTTTCTCTAGTTTATTTAAACATTTAGAAATGCCCTTTGGTATTATTCTGAGTTCCTCTCTAAGCTCTAGCGGTGTACAAGGAAATCCTTGTTCTTCTATATTTTCCCCACTTTTTTCGCTGTGCTGGACGCTCTGCATCATTTAAGTCAAAATTTGACATTCCGAATTGTTGGAACCACTTCTTATAAGTACTGTACGAAACAGCATAATTTCCGCAGCTGCACCAATCATCTCTTCAAACATTTTTTTTTAAATTGAGAGATGAAAAAAAGGCAGGGCTTTAAATGTTCTCAAAAGATATACGGCCGGAAAAAATGATTAAGGTTCTACAGTTGATGAAACGTAGGAGTCGAGAATTAAGTTAAAGGACTATGAAATCATCATGGCAAATCTCATCATGGCAATCATCATAGCACATCAAAAGTTTGGTAAATCATCATGGAACGTTTAACACCATAGCAACGTTTGCAAATTGTCGAAATTTATTATCAAAATCAGTGTTCTGTGCGCCAAAGTTATAAAGTCTTTTATGGGACATAAAATCACACAACTGAGCGATGTATTATATGGCAGTGTTGATGAAGATCTAAATTTATCAATTCGTTAATGGGCATTATTACAAAACGACGATCAATGGCTACACAGGTTACACGATTAACAAATTTAAGCTTTTTTGAGGTAACATTGATGAAAATAGGTGTATATAAAGTATTTTGTAGTCCTAAATGATAAGCTAATTACTGTAACACGTACAGTAATTTTGTTACAGAGAGCCGGTGGTGAGGAAAAAAAAGGAGACGACATACTTTTACAATATAATATTTCAATTCTTCTATTGGAATCTTTGGCGTGATGCACTAAACTTGAATAGATTTACCACTAAACACCAAAACACTTTTTTGAACTGCTCGACGCACGTTTCGCTAATCATGTTAGCATCATCAGGAGATGATTTAATGTAATTCTAAAACTAAACTATGTTCTATTTATATGAAAACCATACTTAACGAAGCGTATAAAAATCATGAACCGTGAAGTGTACTAAGCCTTACATTAATAATTGAAAATATGACTGAAAGGAATCGGTCCTTTATCTCGGTTCATGATTTTCTTACATTTTTCTATTTGAATGCTTTCATATGCATCCAAAGCCCTATTATTATTAACACTTTTAATTAGTCTTAAATTACTAATATCTATACTGTGGTCATGTTCGATTGCATGATGAATTTAGTTACTTTCCGAAGGTATGGTTAAGATATGTGGATGACATTTTTGCCATTTTCGATTCGAAAAATGAAAATTTAGATGATTTTATTAAGAACTTAAATAGTAAATCCGAAAATATAATATTCACGCATGAACTCGAAAACAGCGATAGTTTACCATTTCTGGATGTGTTAGTCAGTAGAAATAATAAAAATAGGTTAGATTTTGATATTTTCAGAAAAACCACCACCACTTCGAGATACATTCCTAACGATTCAAATCATAGCTTCCAAAATAAGATGGCTAGTTTAAATTTTATGGTAAATAGATTAATTAATTTGCCTTTAAATAAAGATAATTATAACAAAGAATTAAAATTAATTAGGGAGGTATCTGAAGTGAATGGTTATAATAAGAACATTATAGATAAACTAATTAGAAAACATAAGTTCAGAAAATTATTGAAAGAATCTTCGACTTTTCAAAAGGATCAGAACACAAAGAAATTCATGGTAATACCATTTGATGCCCAGTTGACAAGAGGACTAGACAAAATTTTGAAAAAAGTGGACATTAAAGTTGTGTACAAACCATATAATAAATTAAGAGAAGTTTTGGGTAATCCATAGGATAAAGTAGAGCAGCATGAAAAGTCGGGGATTTACGAAATTAGTTGTCAAGACTGTGATCGAAGGTTTAATGGGCAAACAAAAAGATCCATATTGACAAGATATAAAGAACATATTGCCCACATTAGATATGGGAGAAATGAAAAATCTTGTGTTGCCCAACATGCAATCGAACATGACCACAGTATAGATATTAGTAATTTAAGACTAATTAAAAGTGTTAATAATAATAGGGCTTTCGATGCATATGAAAGCATTCAAATAGACCGATTCCTTTCAGTCAACTTTTTAAATTATTAATGTAAGGCTTAGTACACTTCACGGTTCATGATTTTTACACGCTTCGTTAGGTATGGTTTTCACATAAATAGAACAAAGTTTAGTTTTAGAATTACATTAAATCATCTCCTGATGATGCTAACATGGTTAGCGAAACGTGCGTCGAGCAGTTCCAAAAAGTGTTTTGGTGTTTAGTGGTAAATCTCTTCAAGTTTAATATAGTATTTATTAATATAAACATGTAAAAGGTATTAAATCTATGCAAAGACATTATCTTAGATTATGTAAATAAAAAAATTATTACATGAGATGTCATACAGCAACAAAAACTTTCACTTTTTCCTCTTGTGTTCTGTAGCATGATCTCTGTTTAAAAACCAGCAGTAGTCGCTGAACATAGATGGGTTCCAGCATCCCAAGTATCTTGCTTCCATCGTCCTGATGTCCTAGAGGTTTCTCTCCTTGTTCGTTGCTTACTGCACCAAAATTTTCCCCAAAAAATCCAAATGGGAGTGTAAAAAATGCATTTTTAAGGAGATGCGACGCCCTAGTATTTCATAGGCTTTCAAGACTTCATCTATCAGGTTTTTATAGTTTTTATCCTTCTTGTTGGCCAGAAATCCTTTCACTACACTTACAAAACACTTTTAAGCTGCCAATTTCCCTGCCTGCCTTTTCATTTAATTTTTCTTGAAAATGGAAATCACCAAAAATGGTTCCTTATTTAGGGTCCAATAAATATGCTTTCTTTTAGTTTTGCATCACTTAATTGAGGAACTATTTTTTTAAATACTTGAAACCATTACCTTCTTTGTCCATAGCTTTGGCAAAGTTTTTCATTAGTCCAAGCTTAATATTGAGAGGCATCTTTTTTGGGTTAATAAGGGGGGTATATTTTATGTTTGAAGTATCAGGTTCAAAAGAAGTTCTATGAGGTAAATATTTCGTACTGTAATTTTCTTTTGTTGCCCTATTGTCCCATAGATACAAAAAACAGCAATACTTTGTAAAACCGTCTTGAAGTCTTAGCATTGTCACTGAATGGGCTAAAGGAATAGATGGGTTATTGTTTCCATTATGAAGCAAGACTGTTTTCAGGTCGTATTTCGACGAATCTATGAAAATACGCCACTCGTAAGGTACATGTTTTATATTAAGCTCATTCATTAAACCATCAATATCACAAAGACACATAGCGATCCTTCCATTTTATAAAAACTTGAAAATGTTACATTCCGGTTACATTTCGTTAAAGTATAGCACTTGCATTTTTATCTAACGGGTTCCACTGTTGAAATCTGGAACCAAGAAGTTCCGATTTTTGTTTTGACAATCCCAGGTCACGTACCAAATCATTTAATTCATTCTGAGTTATTAAGTGGGGTTCATTGATAGTTGTTAAAAAGGTTGAATCACAACTGGTTCTCAAGAAGTTGTGGATCAGATACTGATGAAGAATCACCTGGAAATATAATGTCGAGGTTTAAAAGAACAATCGGTTGGATACTGAATTTTGTCCCTTTGTTTTTTATTAGATCCCTCCTGTTTTGAACCTATTGACCATGTAAATGATTGCTACTTTTGTATCACTATACAAAAGTAGCAATCACTTACATGGTCAATAGGTTCTCTCGACATCATAGGAATAGCAAACGGCATACAATTTATTTTCGATGCATCCATTGCACTAAACTTACGTTATGACTCACAGCAAATATGAGGAGCCCAACTTTTGTCTTGATCTCCAATTTGGCACATAAAATATAAAAGATAGGCTTTTTTGGCTTCTTAGGATAAATATCTACCTTGTGACTTTCAAATAAATCGTCCGCATATATAACAAAACTTATCCATTGGATTTTTGCAAAATCGACGACTAGAACTTGCCATTTTATATAAAATCAACTTAAATACTTGACAGTACTGTAAACTAGACAGAAACAAACTAAATTATAGAAAACAATAAAACTGCCCTTAAAGGTTCGTAGAATACTGTGGAAATACCCCCTCTACGGTCTGACGGTTATTCCTGTATTGTTCAGTTCAAAGTCTGGTACAAATTTTTTCAATGATCTCATGATATAAAGCCAGGTACTTAAAAATGGGACGTGCTAAGCCATTTCTGTAAAAAAGTGTTTTAATAACTACTTAAATGAAACGCAAAAAGAGCATTCTCATCAATGTTACAAAAATCATGTCGACCTGTGTTATTTTATTTCCGATTTTGAATGTTAATGATCAGAAGGAGATTTGGTGAAAAGAAAAGTGGCCAGAAATTGATAGAATACGCTTTGTCAGGAGTAGCCGCGGCGGACAATTGTCCGAAATTGTTTCCAAACATTAATGTCATCGAATGTTATTTCGAATTAATTTGGTCGTTGTTTTATTGGAATTTAAAGTTCGGGTGCACTAAAAAAATCACTCTATAGAACCGCTAACTATAAATAAACCAATAGCCCTTGTACAACAAGGCTTATTAACTAACGTGTCCGTAATTTGACATATCAATGTATCAGACGAATTTGACTATCGAAAAATTAAAGCCGAAAGGTTAACGTTTGCATTATGGTAATTATAATATTAATTCATTTGTTTCATTGTTTTTTTTTTTCAATACCAATTTTGCGATAAGGCACGTTGCATGCCTTAGCGTTTTCTGCATATTACGACAAATTTTTTGCTTTTTTTTCCTGCGATAAATCTTGTTTTAAAATAGTATAATGCTTTGTTTGGAGCGTCGTGATTACATTTAATACACCACGAATTCTAATCTTAATCTCATTTAGTTATGCTGTTGTTTTTCTGTATATCAAATTGCTGTGATAAGCAAAAAAGTATATCTGCGATTAGTATTAGTACAGATGGTACTACGCAGCAGGTTATTCTTGACGTTTGCAGAAATATTACAATATGAAATGCATTTAATCTTTCTGCGTAGAACCAAAAACGATAATAATTATAAATTATCTAAAATTAAACCGACTTTTTGAAGCTTTAGGAAGAAAAAGAGAAATTTTTTTAAACTATTACGATCAAAAAGTAAGATGGCTTTTCAATAAAACACAAAGTATTTGTTAATTCATACAAATTTATTTTGTTTCCTTCACAGTAATCCGCTGTCGTTGTAATACATTAATTCTAACGTTTTTTCAACAAAGGATGATTTTTAGTGTGTGCAAACTTCCGATATGGGTTGCTGTCAAATCATCATGGCACATTAAATGTCTAGAAAATCATCATGGAACGTTTAACATCAGAGCAATGCTTGTAAATTGTCGACATTCATATTCAGTCAGTGTTTTGTGTGCCAAACTTACAGAGGAATTACGTGAATTTTATGGTGCACATAATCGCCCAACCGAGCGATGTATTCGCCGCATTTCAAGCTCTCGATATGCTGCTCAAGCCGCAAGACCATCGTTTTATTTAACCTCAAAATTTTGTTCTGCGACAAAGCTCAGGTTTAATGGTTGTGTTAATAAACAAAATTGTCGCATTTGAAGAGAAAATGATCACTACCTATCAAGGTAGAGATTATTTTTAATCATGTGATTTAATACCTTTAGATTATTTGTTTTTTGGGTTATGTTAAATCTTTGGTCTATCCCGATAAAACAACAACTATTGACGTCTTGGAAGCCAACATAACTCGGATACTTGCAAACATAAGACCCCAATTGCTGGAAAAAATGGCCGGATATTGGATTGATAGAGTGCGCTTTGTCATAAGCATCCTAATTTGGTTCTAATTTGATTATTGTTTTAATTGAATTTAAAATTCAGATGCACTAAAAAAATCATCCTATAGTTTTTATACTTGACTTCTTGTGTTCCCTTCAAAGCAACCAGCGAACTTCCTTATATGGTTTCCATGGATTCAAAATGGCGTCCACAAAGTGGTTTCTTGAATCGAGGGAACAGGAGAAAGTCACACGATGACATATCTGGTGAATATGGTATGTACTGATTTTTAGACAAAAAATTGTCGAATAATTATTGCAGTGTGTTATAGTGTATTATCTGATGTAAAAACTATGAAATGTTTTACCACAAATATGGACGTAATTTTTGCAATGTCTCTAATACTTACTGAGTGGTTACTCAGTATAAGATCCTGGTAGGTTTTCCTGAACGAGGTTTATCTGCAATGCTTCTCTACCATCACTAAAGTCCGTGTACCGTTTGTAAACATTTTTTTGCCATAGCTTTATTGCTGTGACACTTTCTAAACATTTTTAGACAAAATTCAGGAAAAGAAGTTTCGAAGTTTTTAGAAAAAATTTAACGCAAATTATTTTTTTGACAATTTTATCTGCTTTAAAAAATCGCCGGGAAAAATGTTTAACAGTTACAAAAGAGGCTACAGTTTCAAATTTAACAAGCAACATAATATGACATTATTGTCAAGTGTCAAGAACATTCATAAATCACCAACAAAAATTACTAACAATTATAAAAACGCCGTAATATCTAGATCTTTTGAGACCCCATGAGACCCTTGAGACCCCTTGAGATCCTTTGAGACCCCATGTGCATAATTATGTATAAATTTGTCATATATTTTTTTCTGCTTTAGAAACGAATTCTGTTGCGTTTAAATGAAAAGTACATAAATGTAATAATTGTAATATGCTAGGTTAGTGTCGTCATCCTATGATAAATGTGACAACTACTACTTTTTGATATATTGGTGATTTCTGTGATGGCTGGCATCGATACACATGTCTGAATAAATTTATATATTATCTAATATTGGAAACAAAGGTTTGAACTAAACATATACATGTATATTTTGCCTAGGTTTTTATCAACCTGAAATAAAATGGCGGCTTAATTATGCAGAATTGGTTATAACAGTTCTTTACGTAAATCAATGGTGCTGTTTATAGTGGTCATAATTCTGCTCAGTTGGTCCAAATAGTACCTATTTGTTTTATCTTAGAAATTAGACATATCCCGAAAATGAAGCACATGCAGCTATTTTACTGGATTTTCTAGAGAATTCGTCCAATTTGGATATGAGCGACGATAAACAAAAGGAAGAGGAAAATGATTTCAAACTCCTTCACCTTATATTGTTCGTGTTGGAACCCACAAAGGTTTAAAAAGTTTTGAAATTCCTGAATCCCATTGGGACGATGAAGATAATTTGCCTTTGGTTTTATTTGCAGGAACAGTCAATGAGCCAAGCTTCAATGATATAACTTAAAAGGATGATATAAAATGGTGTAAACGTAATTTTCATAATCCTGACATAGTCTGGAAGCTTTGATGAGTCGGAAGTACTACACTCGTTAGAATAATTTCAAAAATATATAAATGATGCCGAGTTTGAAAAAGTTGCAAACTAATTTGTTGTTGTTGCAACTAAGTTGCAACTAATATATATGCCCATCAAAAAATGTTCACTTCAAACCTATGATTTTATTCGAACTAAAAAGTTTCTTTGGATTGCACATTGCGGTTGGCTGCCTAAACTTTTCAAAAGTTCGGGGATTTTGGAATAAGGCCTAATGCATAAATCTCTTTAGATATACAATGAGTAGAGACAGATTTTTCCAACTTCGAACGAATTTACACTGTATTAATAATTTGGAGAATCCAGAAAATTGCAATGATAAATTGTACAAGGTACGACCTCTTTATGATGCCACTATAAATAGTTGCTCAGAGTTAGATTAGGAAAAACATGTATACATTGATGAGCAAATCGTGCCGTTAAGGGGACACTTATCAATCAAACAATACACAAAAGGTAAACCAACCCCCTGGGGTGTAAAACAGTGGCCGCTCATGAGGGAGGGCGTTGGGGCGCCGCCCCTCCAGCATTTATCACAGTAAACAATTTTTCAGAGCAAAACACTATATTTTATTTCCGTTCAGTTTCTTTCCTTTAACTAATTTTCCTGGTTCACGTCGTGTATAGGGTTCCTATACCACGAAAAGTAAAAAGGAGGAAAAATTCTTCAGCAGCACCTTTTTCTTCTAAGCCCTCCCACTTTAAAAACCCACGAGCGGCAACTGGTGTAAACATATGTATTTTTTATGGAAGACCTGGAATGGCATACGATTTCGTGATTTGCCAAGGGGATTCTACTGGTTTGGACGTAGACAACCTAAAAACATTTGGCCTCGGAGCATCAGTGGTCATTCATTTTTCAGAAAGAATATAAAAAGAAGGTCACAAATTGTATTTTGACAATTATTTTTCATCGTTTCAACTTCTTCAAGTCCTAAAGCATAAAAAAATATATGCTGCAAACCTCCACTATTGGATGACAAGCAGTTGAAACAAAGAGGTAGGAAGTCCCATGATAACAACTGACAATTGAAAATAGAGATATTGCATTATTAAAATGGATAGATAATCGTACAGTAGTACTGGCTTCGAATTTTGTGGGTGTTGGGCAGGAAGACTTGTGGTGGGATAAGACCGAGAAGAAGTACGTGGATGTTACAAGACCTGAAATTGTAAAATTATATAATCACTAATGGATGGCGTTGATTTACGCGATCAAATGATCGGATTATATCGAATTTTTATTCGATCTAGAAAGTGGACACTCCGCCTAATATTTCATGCAGTAAACTTGGGTGTTGTCAACAATTGGTTTGAATATAGGCAAGATTGCAACTGACTATAGATCTCAAAAAATCTCAGATGAGTCTTTTAGACTACCGTTTATGTTTGTTTGTGTTTGAGTGTTTGGTGAACTTGAACTGATAAATCAGTTCAAGTTCAAGGCAAAAGAGGAAGGCCGAGCAACGCAACATCTGAGGTGTCAAGATCAAAAATTCTAAAACGTAATGAAGAAATCAGGCCGTGTTCAGAAGTATAATTCGATTCCATAGATCATCTGCTACATCTTGATAGATATTTTATGGAAAATATTGTTGATGAAATGCAAACAACGTAAATTATTCCGTTTAAATAACACTGATAAACACTGTTTTTGCCACATGAATTCTGTAATGATATTTGATTGTACTTATCTACTTTCATTACAAAAATAATGTTATTATTTTCTAGTCACTCTGTTTTTTTGAGACATCTACATAGTCAATATCACCTCATATACGTGTTTATGTTTGAATAATGTCATTTCTGAAGTTAGATAGCTATCATAGTCAACAAATTTTAATTTATTGATATTCGTTAATTCTGTAAATATGCCATGAAAGTGTTTAAATTACCCGGATCGTTTTTGTTATGTATGTGGATAATTAACTATTACCTCTAGTAATCAACACCATTAGTAATCAACATTATTTGGGTTACTTTGGTTTTCCTGTGCATCATCAAGATAAGTCCCCAATATCTGCTGTGTAACATGTGTGAGACTTTTGCTGGGTTGGGCTAAGGGATCTAGACATATGCCCTTTGCTGTGCCAATGATTTGGACGGAACCAGCAGATCATGTAAGTGATTGTTATTTTTGCTACTGCTATAAAGGGTATCACAACTAAATCGAAACACACCATAAAGTACTCAGATCTATCATCTGCAAAAAATTACCACCCTTGCATATAAAACTCGTCCTCATGAAATTTTTTGTAAAAGCGATGGACAACAATGGTAGTGAATTTTTTTATCTGTAAGATAAATTCCTCAAAATTAGCGATGCAAAAATTAAAGAGGAGATATTTGAAGGTCCTTAAATAGGGGAACAAATGAAGGATAACAGCTTTCAGTAAAAACTGAATGATCTTGAAAAACCCGCCTGGAAATGTTTTGTTAATGTCGTAAAAAACTGTTTGGGTAACCACAGGCAGGAAATTACAGATTTAATTAATGAACTTTTGATCTCATTCAAAGCTTTGGGGTGCAATATGTCTTTGAAGATAAATATACTGTACTCAAATTTGGATTTTTTCCCTGAAAACTGGGGTGTTGTAAGTGACAAACACGGCGAGAGTTTCTATCAGGATATTTCCCTTATAGAGATGCGATATCAAGGGAAATTGAGTCCTGGGATGTTAGCTGATCATTGCTGGGGACTGAAAAGGAATCTACCGGAAGCTAAGTACTCGCGAAAATCATAAATATGGTGTATAAGTGGATAATTGTATAAGTGTAAGTGTATTTTCGTACATTTTTTATAAAAATCTATATTTGAATGTCACAAAGAAACCTGTTATTTTTTATTTTTATTAATATATTCTTGTTAGGTGGCTTTAGTACTATCTAAATTAGACAGACGTTTTCGTGTGATAAAAAAGTTAGTATCTTGTAGACCAATGATAATCAAATATTTTTAAGAGGTGATTTTAAAATATTTCTTGTTATTCAGGAAGCATAGAAACTAAAAAAAAAGAAAGTTTAAATAAATCACTAGTCACATGGGTTACAGGATTAAATGAAGACTCTGTATAACATTCTTCTTAAGGATATAAGTAAAGTTTCATGTTGCTACGTCAAATTAGTCATATTTTAACAACTGTTCAAAGTAAAAGCATATTGTGATTTTTTTTTTAAATGAAAATGTTAAAAGCGCGTGCTATAATCAAGTATTTATTTAAAAAAGACATGTCCGGTCAGGAAGTTCATATCGACGTGGTAAATGGGTTTGGAGAGGTTGTTTCTTCTCCAGCTGTTGTTGAATGTAAAAGGGGTGGTACAAGCTTTGAAGATAAAACAGAACAACTAAAATTATTATTAATGTGTTTTTATATAGCTTCAGAGGATATGCGATTGAAATTCAGATATTTCAGTCTGTAGACATGGTTGTTTGAAAAGTACTCGAACTGATATAGAAAACAAGATTTATTAGTTTGATGTTTTTTTTTAGTTCGTCCGAAATTTAAATTTAAATAAAACAACAACCAAAAATTAGATGCCTTGAAACTATTTATTTTATGTGAAATAACACTCAATGGCATTAAGTTTGGAAACAATTTGTGACAAATGTCCGCAGCGGCTGCTTCTGACAAAACACATTCTCTTAATCCAATTTGCGACCACTTTTTCAAGCAATTGGGGTCTTATGTCCGTAATTGTTCGGATTATGGTAGCTTCAATAGTTGCTGGTTTATCAGCATAGGCCAAAGATTTAACATAACCTCAAAGAAAATAATCTAAAGGCGTTAAATCACATGACCTTGGTAGCCAATTAACATGTCCGTTCCTTGAAATAATTTTCTCACCGAATTGTTCCCTCAATAAATCGATTGTTGCGTTGGCATGGCATGTGGAGCGGTCTTGTTGGAACAACATCTCCTTCAAACCAATACCATTCAAATTCGAAATTAAATAATCATTGATCATCGCTTTGTAACGATTCCCATTAACGTATTGATAAATTTGGAACGCACAGTTTTTTGACTTGTTTTTGTTTTATTATCACGCAGCGTGAAATGCGTTTCGAATTTATTGATAATTCGGCGAATACACCGCTCGATTGGGCGATTATGTGCACCCATAAAAGTCACGAAGTGCTCTATAAGTTTGACGTATAGAACACTGATTTTGATAATAAATTTCCACAATTTGCAAGTATTGCTTTGATGTTAAATATTCCATGATGATTTGAGAGACTATACTATATAAGTTTGACACTAGAGGCATGCAAACTCACAGTTCGTTTGACAGCGACTCCTATCGGAGTTCGGACACACGTTATATACAAGATATATACACAAAGTCACTACCACTTTGTGTATATATCTAGATCAACGATGTTCCAAGTTTTTAATACTCTCAGTACAATGATATTTGCACAAATGTGCAAAATAAGTAGTTAACTCGGCTTTGACTTCATTATTCGAAGTTAATTTTGGAGTAATCCGGAAGTAATAAGTAAGAGGAAGTAATCACTGCATTTTGCAGCAATAGCCCAAAACGTGTATGCACGCGTAACATCGTGGCGAAAGGGCATTTTGCTCTTGGCCAGATCGGTATATTCAGCCTGAATAGCAGCCTCAGTGGTCCAGTAGTGAAGCATAATACTTCCCAGTGATGCTCCTGCCTTGCTTCACGTAATCTGTAAGGTAGGATAGAAAACCATCAGAAAACCGTGACCATGCCTGTTCCTGAAGATGGAACCGTTTTTGCTTTCTTTGGCTAGCTCTGATCCACTATTGGACTGCTGCTTTGCCTTGGGCGTATAAGGACGAATGCATCTTTCATCTACTGTTATAAAACGTCGGAGGAACTCCTAACGACATTAAGTTTAAAAACTTTTGAGAAGTCTTCATTCGAACGCGTCCTTGATTAACAATTAACAAACGAGGCACCTATAGAGCAGAAAGCTTTTTCATACCCAAAATATTGTTTAAAATGTAACGGAAATGGTCTATTAAGATATTTATAATTTCCGTAAGCTCTTGCTTCAATCGACAGTCATTATGAATTTTTATGGCGATTTTGTCGGGCATTTATGATATTCAATGGATGTACGACCATTTAAATTTTGCAGACCACATTTATCTCGAAAACGAGGGAGAATATTTTAAAGCGGGATTTACTTTATTAAACCCATCAAAACAAAGTACTTTATAACTGCTCGAACTTCTGTTTTATCTGTTTTTTCAGAAAATGCTACAACTTTTTTGCCTTTTCTGGATCGCCAGAAACAAGCAACTAAACGCAGACATCTCAAACTTCATAGCACACCATCTAACGAATCTTAAAAATATCATAATTTTTTTGCTAATACTTGCGCTATTTCTGTGTCAGAGCGGGAACTTATCTAACGACACTAGTAGATCGACTTTTGAAATTTTAACGTTGTGTACTAGAGCAGTGCCGCATTTGGTGCCATCAGAATAAAAAGGCGATCTCATAAAAATTTCAAATCAATGTGTGGATCATTTTTATAAGATCTAAACTGAACCAAACTAATGGATAGAAATATTCAAAATTAATTATTATTATTCCTTCAGCGCCACAAACAAAAATGTGTCCATTCCTTTATTTGTAATAAAACTTAAACAATCATCTTCCATGACCGGTTGCTGGGCTTAAGCCGTCATCAGTCAAGCTCCAGCTGAACTTTCGAAATCAACTAAAGGAATGACCAAGGGTGCAACCATATACATCACCCAAGTCAGATGTAGGCTGCAATCAAATGCAGCTCACGCCATGCTGTGGTCGGCAAGAGTGCTACTGTGTGCGAAACCGTTCCTGGCTCGCCCAGGCTTCAGTGTGCATGTTGCTTAGTGGGTTCGTGGATCATATTAAAAATATTCAAAACCAAAGAAATTTCTTCCGTTCTCCATCAAAAATTTTGTCGATTCCTTCAGTCATTCAATTTATTCTTTCAGGTTACTCACGTTTTGTGGCCACTGAAGAAATAGTAAAAGTTTTTGTGTGAAGTACGGAAGAAATTTCCTTGGTTTTTTAATATACCCCACTATGTCCATTATATGACTATTCATAATAGATAGAAGCTGATGGAAGTGTACAGATGATACAAAAATACACTCCTTCGATAGAAACACTCATGACAAAATGTGTCTAGGGTGCAAAAGGGCTTTTGATGCTTGATTTTGGCTATGGTTAAATTGTGCAAAGTAATGTTCGCATTATTGGAAGAATCAATCTATTTAACAGATTTTATCGTTTCTAACTTAAAACATTCCTCATTAACCTAGAATTAGTGAAACGAATGTAGAACTAAATATTTTGAAATAATCAAAGAAGAAAAAAAATATTATAAAAATATGGACATTTAAAATAAACTAAGTAAAATATCAAAGCAAATTTACACATAACCATTAATATATTGAAAACGTAAAAGATTTTTATTGTAAAGTATTACTTCTTGATGTTTTTTCATGTAAAAAGCATATCCACACCTGTTTCCTCGTCTGTTTCGCATACGTATAAAATCTCATCTCCATCAAATGGCACTTAACAAAAATCTCTACTCAGGTAGATGAGCAACACATTTTAAAACCCATGAGAACATCTCTTTTATATTGAAGATGTTTTATGGTAGATGTTTATTAAACCGATACCATCATTATAATTTTGTGAGATAAAATGTGATTAGGTATCGAGGACGAATCGACTGAAGAAATAAATATCTTAATAAATATTAATTTTCTTAATTTTTCATTCATGGTTTTGAAACGTCGCTTCTTCGAAATAACTTACGGCAACGTTGTGAGAAAGTGCTTTCTGCTTCACGCTCGAAGGACCAGATTGAAGGCTTGGTACCGATACTACCGCTGCTTTTAGACGTCACACTGAACTTTGAGCTAATTTTTAAATCGGATTTTTATAACAAACCTAGTGGCCATGGGCGTGCGTAAAACCTAGTCTAGATTGATTTTAGGAAATGCTATAAAATAATATTAAGGTCAAATTTACTAATATCTGAAAGCAACTATCAGGTCTAATAGTCATATAAGAGGTGGTGTATGAAAATCACTTTATAAGAAGGAATATATGTATGTATAAACGATGCAAAAGGTAGAAGAAATTATTCGTAATGTGGACGATGAATAGGTTATATCTGAGATGAATTGTAGAAGAAGAACAAAGCGGTTTACGTGCTGGGAGACTGCAATGGCAAGATATTCTGCTTCAAATAAGTTAATAAAAACAAAATAGCAACGAATAAAGAAACACAAATAAGATTCGTAGACTTACATAAAGCATATGACACAATACCAACCATACATTTTGGGAAGTCTTGAAAGACATTTACCATACTCCTATTATACCTTTTCAAAATTAAGACTACAAATAGGGAAATATATTGCTGTATAAAGTTTAATGAGATGGATGCTATTACCGTAAACAGCATAATATTAAGGTCAAATTTACTACTAGATCTGCAAGCAATTATCAGGTCTGATAGTCATGTAAGAAGTGGTGCATGAAAATAAGTTTATAAGAATGAATATATAAACGATGCAAAAGGTAGAGAGAATTATTCGAAATGTGCACGTTGAATAGGTTATATCTGTCGAGTACTGAGAGAGATGTATTATAGAAGAAGATCAAAGTGGTTTTCGTGCTGGGAGACTGAAGAAGAGCAAAGCAGTTTTCATGCTGAGAGACTGTGCAATATGTTCTGCTTCAAATAAGTTAATGAAAAGAAAATAGCAACCAACAGAGAAACACACATAAGATTCGTAGACTTACATAGAGCATAGACACAATACCAATCAAAACACTTTGGGAAGTCTTGAAAGATCCAATTATAGATTTTGATAATCAAGACTACAAATAGGGAACTATATTACTGTATAAAGTTTAATGAGATGGATGCTGTTTACAGCAACTCTGCATCATCCTTTACCATCGTAAAATTTGATCAACTAAATTTAAACGTCGTCGTACGAGGGTTGCTATTTATGTATCCGGAATAATAAATAAAACCAAATATCATTGAATATGATTTTATTGTTTTTCAAAATATTCTCTGCGATGATCGATACACTTTTGCATACGTTGGAACCAATTTTCATAGTACGTTTTCTATTCCGATGAGGTATCTTCAAAACATTCATTTTGAACGCATCAACCACTTTTTCTGACGTCGAAAATCGTTGACCACGCAGTTTATTCCTCACAGACGGGAACAAAAAGAAATCATTGGTGCCAAATCAGGACTGTACGGCGGATGACCCACCAATTCAAAGTTTTGGCCGGTTAAATATTGAGTTGTTCGGTCCGATGGGCATGATAACGCGAGCTGTCATGGTGAAGAATGATCCTGCGTCGTTGATTGCTTTTTCTAATTTCTTCAAAGACTTCTGGCAAACAAATGGTTGTGTATCATTCAAAATTGAGCATTCTACGATTCTCTAGTGGCTCTGTAGCCACATACCCATTTGTCAAAGAAAAACACGCGACCATTTGGTTCGAAATGCTTCTTGAGTGAACAACTTTTGTTGGTTTTGACTCATTTTTAAAGACCCATACAGTCGACTGCTGTTTACTTTTAGGGTCATAGGCATAGATCCAAGATTCGTCACCTATGTAGATGTTAAATACGGCTTTGGCGTATTTCGACTGTATTTTTTGAGCATTTCTTTGCATCAATCGACACGAGTCTTTTTTGTGCGATTGACAAATTATGCGGAATCCAACGCGCACAAATCTTTTTTACGGCTAAATATTAATGTAAAATCTTGGGTATGCTTGTCATACCCAGGGCTTGTCATACCCAGGGATACCTCAGTCTAATGGTATCTCACATGACGATCTTGCTTTTTCAGTTTGCACACAGTATCGATGTTTTCTGAAACAATAACAGATTTTGGATGACCTCTCCTTTAAATTAGTCTGTGCGCGAACGACGACCAAGATTGATTTCACTAAACCAGTGATATACAGTGATTTTAGATGGTGCGTCATCAGCAAAAGTTAAAGTTGATTGATGCACTGTTGTTGTAAATGAAAGTTTACAATTCATGATTTAGTAAATCATCGCATGAAAATTCTCAAGAGTTAATTTCATTTTTTGACCGAGATGAACTTTTCAGGTGACTAAACAACACAAATAGTGTCCGTATGACAAAACGTTCTGTACGTATACAGACAACAATGTCTAACTTTACGATGTATATGTCAAATGGCGCCTATCAACACCATTGTTGCCAATTCCGAATACATAAATAGCAACCCTCGTCCAGCTTGGTTGACAATGAGCGTTTGGGAAGTTCATACTGAAGGAGTGTGTGTTTATCGGAGCAAAAAGTTACAATTTGATTAGATGTCTCAGGATGAATGATGTATAATCCTATATTTATAAACAAAGGAAAGAATGCTAATACTTTTGTTACACTCTAGTAGGAAGGACATGAGTGTACAACAAAAAGAAGAAAAAAGTCATATTGTTATACATGTAGAACCTTTGAAGCAATAACAGGAGAATTTTTGGGCAGGATAGGATGCGATTACGTAGAACTGCAGTCAGTGCTGATTTTGATATAAAAGACAAGGAGCATCCAGGACAACCGAAAAAGTTTGAAGATTCAGGCTTGCAAGCATTATTGGATGAAGACTCCACTCATACGTTGAAATAATTGGCAGAAACATTGAATGTTCGAATATCTACACGCATTGGAAAAGATCCAAGATCCAAGGAAAGATACATTGAAAAGCGAAAAACCACTTGTGAAATTTTGCTTGCCAGACAGAAAATGTTTTTTGCATCGAGTTGTGACAAGTGGATTTATTTTGACAACCCAAAGTGCTTAAATTATGGGTAGACCCAGGCAAGCCTTAAACATCACTATCGGTGCGCAATATACATGGAAAGAAGGCTTTGCTGTGCATTTGGTGAAATAGTAGGGGAGTTGTGTATTACGAACTGTTGAAACCTGTGAATCGATTACTGGCGATCAATCCCGACAATAATAGATAAAATTAAACATGAGTCATTGTTCAACATGACAATGCTCCACTTCATATCGCAAAATGTGTAAAAATACTATTTGAAAAACGTTAAATGGGACATCCTACCCTATCCGCCGGATTCACCGGACTTAACCCCTTGAACTACCATTTCAAAACAACATTTACATTCTTACGAAGAAGTGAAAATTTGGCTTAATGATTGGCTGGCCTCAAGAAACTAAAAGTTCTTTTGGTGCGGAATTCATTCTTTGACAGAAAGGTGGCAAAAAGTAATAGCTAACGATAGTCAATATTTTGATTATTAAGGTAATTTATTTTGTTATGGAAATAAACGCTCACATTTTGCGAAAAAATCGACGTTATTAACCGAAACATATATTTGTTTCACAAGTTTGTTTGTAGGCTGTTTGTTTTAATCTACGCGTAACAACAAAATTACAAAAATTGTCACTAACCTAAAAATTAAATCTATTGGTACACAGCTCAAAACTCAAATAAAATTCCAATGGTCATGGTATTCGCTAACATTATCGAATTTATCCTCTATTGACTTAGATATTATAGAATTTTCCTTCTGAACGACGCTTATGATTTGAGAATACCACAATCAAGGCTACTAAATTTTATGCAATTTTACAAATTCTCATAATCATTCCATAATGTATAACTAAGTACATGATCGATGGCATTTCAATAATATGCCTGATTTGCTATTATTAGCAATCATTTCCTCATATTGGATTGTTTTTCATCGGTTTACACATGATTTCCTTGAGGGAACTACGTTATTAAACAGTACAAATGCGACTTATTTCTCAAAAATAATAGTCAAATGTTTGTGGAAGAGTCGCTCGACATTATATAACGCTCCGTTACAAAATATCTTATTTCAAGGTAAAAACCTTAGACTTTCTTAAACTCGACGGACATCGAACAATGGTCATTTTAACTAGATATAATTGTGTTCGTCATGGTACGTCGGTCCTTCTAAACGTACTTGACTTCGTTTATGCTAGAGTATTTATTCCTTAAATTTTTTACATAAATTATCCCAGAAATATTTTGAAAAATCATTCAAAAATTACTTCACGTTTATAAATAAATATATGTAAATATTACTGAAAACTATTCTATCCAACAATAATCAAATTTGAAAAAATGGAGATGTCGGGAAAGTTCGTAGGGATTTTTTTAATAGAAAGCGAAACGCAAATGGTCTGTCTTAATACAAGGTGCGCCCCACGGAAAACAGGACTTTTTAAAATAGCTATTTCTACTCGCGCCATCTTCTCACGGGACGTAAACGTCGGAAAGGTGTATCATTCACTGACGTTCTGACACAATTTCATAATATTCTGATCATTAGAAGCCAAGTTATCGCACTTAAAGTGTGTTTATACCATTGGTCGAAAGATAAACATCGAACAAAGAGCGAATATTAAGTTTTGTTTTAAACTTTGTAAAACATTCACCGAAACGTTTCAGTTAATGAAAGAAGTGTATGTGAGGATTGTTTATCCCGTGGCAGAGTCTACGAGTGGTTTTAACGATTCAAGGAAGGTCGTGAGGGCATCAAGGACGACGAACATTCTGGTCCGAAAAACTCCGTGGTTACTCAAACTAACCGAAATTGTGAGTGAATTTATAAAAAATCAGCTAAAATCATCGTTGAGATACATGAAAATGGAATTGAGCATGTCCAAAGATTCAATTCATCGCATTTTGACCGATCATTTGGGATTTTGGAAGGTTAATAATCCACCGTCCTATCCCTCGACGCTCGTCACTGATTTTTTGACCAAAATGGCATATTAACGATTAACCATTCACCTTACTCGCCTGATTTAACTCCTTGCGAGTTCTACCTCCGCGAAAAAAATCATTTGCCGATGAAAGGACAGCGTTATGCCGACATTGAAGCCATTCAAAAGGCGTCGTTCGCCATCTGAAGGATATATCTTTGATCAATTCTTCTATTGGAATTTTTGGAGTGAAACACTAAACTTGAAGAGATTTACACTAAACACCAAAACACTTTTTTGAACTGCTCGACGCACGTTTCGCTAACCATGTTAGCATCATCAGGAGATCATTTAATCTGTGATAATGCTAACATGTTTAGCGAAACGTGCGTCGAGTAGTTCAAAACAGTATTTTGGTGTTTAGTGGTAAATCTCTTCAAGTTTAGTGATATATCTTTGGACGAGTTTAAAAACGTATTCGTCAACCTAATTGACTATGCATAACATATTGACGCGCAAGGAGACTATTTAAAAAAAATGTGTTTTTCTTTTAAAGCCCTGTTTTCCGTGAGAGGCACCTTGTATTTATTTAGTATATGATGTAATTACCATTATTATTTACAACTTTTTGATTTTTTTTATGATGATGATTTTTTTTAATTGCGTGTTGTATCCAATCCACGGATGAAAAATGTGCCCTTAGATTTATTTTCCTGCAAAAGATCACACGAAAAGATTCCATTCAGTAGCTCAGTAAGTTCGTGAGGGACCCACACATAGTATAGACAGACCTATCTATTTGTTCAGATGGTCAAAAAACGTCAATTTGCCAATATTTAACTTTTTCGTTATCACAAGGACCGTGGTGCGTGGATCTTATTATGGTCTTTATTTCCTCGACATCAGTTCTTAAAGGGCAGTCAGAGCGATGCACTTTTGCACCATGTTCTCCCCAACAGAACTCTCTCCGTAAACGGAACAATTTTTTTTTGGACAGCATTCTTGCCCTTTTTGAAGTAAAAAAGGCAACATTCATCAAAGCGAAATTACACGCAAACACTGTAAATACCCAGGAATGTGTATATAAATATTACTATCCAACACAGATTTTTGTTTACAAACCTTAAAAAAGCAACTAATCCTTACGAGATCCCTACGAAATTTGCAGGCAGCCCAATATTTTGATGTCAAGGAATCCAGAAAACAAGTTACGCCTAGCCAAATTACGTTAAATGAAGGATATAAGATCCGAGAAAAAAGTGCATCTAATTTATTTATCCCAAACTGAGTAACAACTGTGGTTTTGAATTTGCCCTCTTCAGTCCAATGGTTTCAGCAGTAATGCCACTGTGTCTTTAACGAAAAAATAAAGATCAATTCTTAGAGCTGCTCGTAGTCCTTATTCAATGGCTCTCTTTTATGTGGCCTACCTATCAGTTTTGGAAAATTATCCGGACGCTAAGAGGTCATCCTTGGCCTTGTGTCTAAAGTATTTTAAATAATAGAATGGAAAGACGTCCATCATGGATATTGCTCAGACTCTAATTTCTAATTTCTCTTCTTCTACGGATTATTCCAATGTTGAACCGGTATTCCTAAGACTCAAATTCTTACGAATCACCTATACACTTTCAGGAAACCCATGCCTCTCCCTTCAATCTTCCCTTCTCCTTGCCACAGCTTGTTTCGATTTATGTCTAAATGTCAGGGGTCAGTTTCTGGTTCTGATGGTATCTCAATTTCATTAATCTTCACTCTTTCTGACTGGGCTATCTAAGGGAATAGCTCAGCCATGAAAGGTGGAGATCATTGGGCAAGGAGAAATGAAGAAATAATAAATTTAAAATTATGAATAAAGGTTACTTATGTATTTTAATGTTATCCGGTCCTTTCCTTCTGGATGGAGCGATGGTCTACTTATTCTCATTTGATAGAGTTATGAGTCTCAATCGGGTCCCAACTATCGACCTATCTCATTTACCGATCACCTGTGTAACACTCTTTTTATGTCTAGTTTCCAGTTCGAGTTTGGTAACGGCATATATCGTACTCCATTTTAAACCTTGGATCCTTTAATAAACTTTGAGAACAGCAAATGGTCTACTATTGCATAATTCTGGACATCTCTAAGACTTTTAACATAACTTGAAGACTTCCTCCAGTCTTAGACTTGAAGACTTCCTCCACCCTTTTCTTCATAATAATTTTTTCTCAAATCTAAGCCCTTTACATAGTTTTCTTTATGTTCAATATGTGTCCATTTAATTGTTATATATTGTCTGCACATACTTCTTAATATTATTGGTTTATACTCAAAAATTATTGCAGACCCCTTACACCTGAACCTGTTTCTTTACTTTGATTCAATTACTTTTAATCCAATCTGCGTTTTATTCGATTCCACAGGTATAAGCTGCTAAATAAGTGACCTTAGATGCAGATGTGACTCTATTCTAGATTCTAATCTAACCTCTGAAACAGGAATTTGCATCTTTGAGTCAATGGTACACTTTTTCCTTGAAAAACAGACTCCCTCAGGACCTTGTTCTTCCAGCCTGACTCTGGCGTTCTCATAAACTCCATCTCATTCTGTTGATCTTACCCTTTCCATGAGATACGCTCTGATGAGATTTTGATCTTCTGTTCAGTTTCCTCTCCTAGAGTTCTTGGGAGATTATTTCAGAACTGTTCGAATTTCCCCTCACGCTATTCAATATTGCATATTTCAATTGAATCTCTCATTCTCCGAGGTTGAAGAAATCTTTCATAGTACATTCATGGACTGCATAGGATGCATCCCTGTTGGAATTTTCACTCACACCAAATGCATTGAAATTACTTGACTCGTGTTTTGCTAGCCAAGTTAGCATCATAACGTAACATAACATAAAATACTTTATAAGTTTGACGCCCATAACACGGATTTTGATAATAAATTTTGACAATTTGCAAGCGTTGCTCTGATATTAAACGGTCCATGGTACTCCCTTTCTTTCTCTCTCTTGCCCATGAAAGCAGAGGTCAGGATTGCATTCACCGTTTTTGTGATTTAATTAATAAGCGTTAAACGTCCCATGTTTTGCTAAATATTTGATGTGCCAGATGCCATTTGCCATAATGATTTGTCAGCGATCGCTAGCGAAACTTCGAACACACTAAAAAAATCACCGTTTATGTTCCTTTTTGGAACGCTCACGTGGTACTCTTATTGGTGTATACTCCTTTTCTCTCTCTCTCGCTCTTTCTCTTGCCTGTGAAAGCAGAGCTCAGGATTCTATTCACCGTTTTTGTGATTTATTTAACAAATCACTATAAGTAATAACCACCTTATCGCAGACACCTCTGCGCAAAAGCCCTTTAGCTTTGGAAAATAGTAAAGCACAGCTTTCCACAGCGGTGTGGATGGTGACTCATCTAATATTGATGAGGAACCTTTTCTAACACGGGTACCACAGTGAAGAGAATTTCCGCTAACAAAGCAAATGCCCCTCCGTTAACATAGGATTCATGGAGATGGTGGTTTCTGCGCGATCTATATTTAATAGAGGCCAGACATCCCTGTGTATAACTCTATTACCTCTGTAGCCTTTCTCTAGATTAATCGAGTCCCCTTTTTTGGTTTAAGTTTATTTAAATTTGACAAAAAATCTGATATTCTATTTAAAAATTTATTTTCGCCACGTACTTTCCTCTTTACCTCCGCATTATGTGCTTTTTACGGATTGTTCAAATTATCAGAGCGAATTCATGGTGCCCTTTATACATATCCCTTTTCATGCAAATTTTGTCTCCTCTCTAAGACCATATATTTTCTACTGGACTATTTATAATATGGTGGCACTGACTCCTTTGATTTTTCATCTTTCTCTTTGATTTTTGATATATTCCTCTAAATTCTTTATTTAACTTAATTTGCTTGCCTAAGGATGTTCTTATTACGCTTTTTCCATTTTAAAATAGAAACACATCTTTCCTAATTCTAAAAATTCCTACATCCAAAAAATAAACACTTTGCGTCGAAAAAAAGTCGCCCATCTTTTAAACCAACAAAATCTTAATGCATAAATGAGATCTGCTCCTTAAGATATTCCTCAGGCACGCCAGGCATTGCTTTCTCTGATTTTTTTGCTATGATGGCGATGAATGATGAAGTGCATTCTGATGTAAACGGATGCAAATAACTAAACTAAGATTTATTTATCAATATTAAATTTCTAATTTAAAGCCAGAAGGTTGTCATTTACTGTCAAAAATTCTATTGCTTACTTCAACGTTGCAGAAGAACATTGGTTAATGCATAAAACGCAGCGAATTACCTGTAAACAACCTGTTACAATTCAAACAACCGTCGATTTGCAATACAGGAAAAAGGCTTAGAATAGCGAATCGAGAAAAAAGCGTCAGTCAGGGTAAGTTGTAACAAATGTGTATGATAAACGTATATATCTTTCCGTACCAGTTACAGGTGTGTAAGATGGTGTCGAGAAAACATAATTACAGTTGCAAAATGTTATGGTAATTTTAGTACCTTGTTCGTACCAGCACGTATTTATTCTAATTACGTAGCTGTGGATATAATAAACGATAATAATCACCTTAAATCTCACGGGCATGCCACGGTTGAATCTTCTTTAGGAATTTGTCGTGTGTTTCCTGAATACTTCACCGATCACTGATGCATGCAATACCACTAAAATTACCGAAACTCACTGAAAATATTTATCAACACAATAAAATGCCTAACATTTTCAAAATAAAAAAATTACAAAGAAAAATACACATATATAATTTGTCAACGGCAGAAATGATTGTCCAGCGCCCTCTCTTGTTGAAAGTCTCCAACTCGATATCGGTAAAACAGTCTGGCGTACGAGTTGGTTGTCTCCGAACTGCTTTGGTTCAAGCTACGATCACCAGATGGCGCCACACCAGTAAAATAGCCCTAATATTTTAACTATTGTATATACTCCAATTAATTTTAGATTAACTTTTTAGGTCGTGTATTATCCATTCGAAATTTGATATTTTTAAAAATTTGTTTTATATAACAAAATATTCTTATTAACATAAAAAAATATTACAATAGTTGCTTGCGGTATTTCCATGGCACGCGTTTGACTGCATGCCATTAGTTGACTTTCTTGACCGCTGGGATAGTGGTATAAATTCCTAGAAGCCTTAGATTGCGTGGTTGCCAGTTCTGACATGTGTTTTTAGAATTAGAGCTTAGAAATCTTGTTTTGGTTTTTTCTTGGGATACGATTGCCATTATAATAAAACATTGTATGCAGTGCATTGCATTCAACTTTTAAAATATTTCTGTTTATGTTCTATAGTAAGGTATATTCATTTGAAAAATACGTCCTATAGCTTATTATTTTTGTTCAAATTAATATTATTTCTGTTTGTCAACAAAAGGTATTTTTGCTTTGTCGTTTGTATAAAAGTATGGCTAAAAATATTATCTTTCACATAGCAGCATTTAACACAAAGCTTCGGGTGTGCTTCTTTCTTCTAAGATTCAATAAGGTTAACATAATGGATGAAATTGAGAAGGTAACTAACATGAAATATCTCACCGGAAAGGCTAAATTCTCGGTACATCTGAGTTTAATTTTCTTTTCGAATGTACCTTGTGTATATAGTATCGCTATTAAAAACATTCTGATTTATCATTTTTAGAAGTGGCATTTCTTTGTAGTGATTTTGGAGCATTTAATTTTCTTAATTAAAACTTGGTTATTTCCTAGAGTTTTATAAAATGCATCAAATTTTAATAATATTGTAAAATTAATTGGTTATGTAACTTCATATTCATAGCGTTTAGCGTGTTGTAGGGGTTGTGGAAAAACCTTACGATCATGCTGGTGTCGTTGTCTTTTGATGTTTTTTTTTCAGCACTTTATTCTGTTGTTGCTTGAATAGATTCGGAAAGACTACTACTGATAATGTTTTAGTTACTCACTGGTCATAAGTTCTCTCATAAATTTGCTACCCAACTCTATTGAAATTTAATGGAAAAACCAGCAACCTTCTTTTTTAATCTTAATTTTTATTTTATTTTTTCTAGGTAACAATTTGAAATTTGAATGTTGCGAATGTTAAGTTGTATAACTTATTAAAACTGTTAATAAATGTGTGTTAGATTGATTATTATATATATATATATATATATATATATATATATATATATATATATATATATATATATATATATATATATATATATATATATATTCATATTTATATGGGGTGTACGAAAACGTATATACTTTAAGGTATATATTTTAAAATCAATAATGCTTTACTGCTGCATAAAACTGAGCCTATTCTGCTATTCGCTTAGCTAACCTGCTTATGAGGCATAGTTAGATATGGATTTCTGAGAGTTTTCATTCCGAACAACTTCTAAAACTCCATCCACTTAAATTTTTTGGTGGGTTAGGAACTATACTAACCCATCGAGCTATCATATACAGTGGGCGCTAGGTATTAAGACTGTACATACCATAATAGTGATAATTATTCTTGACTATAACAAGATAATAGGAGTAACAGGAATATTCATATTTCGAATGTGTCAAAAACAACTGCTTTTAAACAATTATTAAAGTAAATTTAAACATTTAAATGCTCTTGAAACAATGGTATACGAATTTATAATTCCTTTTTCTTCTTCTGCTTCCAATTAAGCATAATGCTTGTTGGTTTTTACAATCAATTTATTCCCGTTTTTGAGAGATTTACTAGTGACTAGTAACTGAGATTGCTAGTAACTTCGCCATTTCTTATGAGGAGGGTGGTATTCTCCAATAAGGCTTTCCACTCTTTGTAACGTTAATGTACTAAATCCTCGATCTTACAGTGTTCTTGTTTTTTTTTTGTTACTTATATATTCCCTATTTGCTCGACTTATATTATTTATAATAATTCAGAACTACTTACTTTGGGAATATTCTTGAATTCCCCCTAACAGCGAATAATTGAAACAATGCGCCTTGATTTACAACTATTTATACTGATACTATGAAACAAAGAACAAACAACAGTAGTACTTCTTAAAATAGTCAAAAACGAGGGAGTCTTTATCATATATTATTATTCACAACACGGAAACCACACATCAAATATCAAGCTACCATTTTGCTTTGGCGCCGTTTCTTTTTCGTGACAGTTTGAGTTTGACTGTTGTGTAGTAATAAATTCACGGTAAAAGAACGCCGTAAAATTGTTGATATTTATATAAATACATCCATCCATTATTGCAACGTAACGCGAATTTCTTTTTTGCTTGAGCCAAACCTCAGGAAACGACAATTTAGCGTTTATTCAAGTAATTTCAAGAATTCAGGTAATAGGCTCCGCATTTGAGGGTGAAGAATAATGCGAAGTACTGAAAATATTGCACGTGTGTAGCCAAGTATGGAGGAGTTTCTAGAAACATCGATTCGACGACGTAGTGAATAATTAGGAAAGTTTCCAGACAGTTTACACCAAATTTTAAGAAGCACCTTGCACATGTTTTCCTATAAGATTAAAATTATCCAAGACCTGTTGTCCACAGGCAATAGTAAGTGATTAGAATACTATAATACCATCATAAAACCACTTTTCACAATTTTTATGCAAAATTAAGTTGACGCCTCCGAATTCAAGGCGATCCATATACACGATGACCTACGAATCCATTATCAAAGATGGTTAACGAAGTCAGAGATACATTGAAATCTTTTAACCTTATTTCCCCTTCTCTAAAAAACAAACTGCATATTTCTAATACAAAAGTGCCAAGATTATATGCTCTACCAAAAATTCATTAACCAGGAAAATCAGTGAGACCATTTGTATCAGCAAAATTATTAACAAAGGAATTTGAAACTCTACCAAACCAACTACCTTCTTGTTATGTGATAAACTCAACAAGATACATAGAAAAAGTCAAAAATACACATCTACAGGAAGGTGAGTCTTGGTTTCTTTTGACGTATAATCGTCACATCTTGATTCAACATATATTGAAGTACCTGAGGAAATTACTTGAGTTAAACGGTTTTAATAACAAAATTGTTCATGAGTACATCTCTTTAAGAAGATTAGGTTTGAAGCAAAATTGTTTTCAACTTAACAGGTTTTACGAACAACAAGAAGAAATGGCAATGGGCAATCCTCTGTCACCGTTCTTAGCCAACTTATTCATGAGTAAATTTGAATCCGAGGCGAAGGATGAGTTCGGTTTCTTTCCAAAGCCATTGTTAAGATATGTGGATGACGTTTTTGCAATTTTCGATTTATAAAATGAAAACTTAGATGATTTTATTAAGAACTTAAATAGTAAATCCCAAAACATAGTATTCACGCATGAACTCGAAAACAATGATAGTATGCCATTTCTGGATGTTTTAGTCAGTAGAAATAATAAAATTATATTAGATTTTGATATTGGTAGGAAAACCATCACCACTTCGAGATATATTTCTAGTGACTCGAATCATAGTTTCCAAAATAAGATGGCTAGTTTAAATTTTATGGTAAATAGAATAATGCTTTTTTTAAACAAAGATAATTATAACAAAGGATTACAATTAATTAGGGAGGTATCCGAAGTAAACGGTTATAATAAGAACATTGTAGATAATAAGTTTAGAAAATTAGTGAAAGAATCTTCGACTTTTCAAAGGGATCAGAACAAGAATAAATTCATAGTAATAGCGTTTGATGCTCATTTAACACGAGGGCTAGACAACATTTTGAAAAAATTAGACATTAAGGTTGTGTATAAATCACATAATAAATTAAAACAATTCCTGGGTTATCCAAAGGACAAAGTAGATCAACATGAAAAGTTGGGGATTTATGAAATTAGTTGTCAAGATTGTGATCGAAGGTATATTGGGCAAACAAAAAGATCAATATTAACGAGATTTAAAGAACACATTGCCCACATTAGGAGAAATGAAAAATCTTGGGTTGCATAACATGCAATCAAACATGACCACAATATAGATATTAGAAATTTAAGACTGATAAAAAGTGTAAGTAACAATAGTTCAGTCAACTTTTTCAATTACTAAAGTAAGGCTTAGTAAACGTCACGGTTCATGATGTTTACATTTTTACATCATCATCTCTTGATAATGCTAACATGGTTAGCGAAACGTGCGTCGAAAAGTTTTCAAAAAGTGATATGGTGTTTAGTGATAAATCTCTTCGAGTGTAGTGTTTTATACCGAAGGTTCCAACATAAGAATTGATGCTGCAGATATGTTGACAAAAGTTAAGGAACATAAGGACAACATTGCATTGCTCCTAATGGTTTACATTTGATTGACATAATTTTCAAAAAATTATTTATACATTTCACTTCAAATTTAAAGACTATATTAATATATAATAGAAAAAATATATCTGGCATTTTTGTAAAAGTTATACTTAATTAAAATGTTAACGGGATACTTGGGGCCCCACCCGTTTTTTGAGATAAAATTTAATAGTTTTACTGGGTTTTTTTCATCACGAGATGAATTTTCTCATTGCTGATTTGAACTTTTCCGTAATAGGAATAATGTTCTTTTCAGCAAAGGATTCTTTTTAATTTTAATAGATCTAAGATACAAAAACATAAATGATTATTTTTAGTATCCTTTCAACAACAATAAATAACATTATCAGTATCATTTTCATTGCCTTCAACAAAATTCCTTAAAATCGTAAATTTCAGTTCGTTCTTCTTCCGAGCCCACTCAAGCAGAAAACGTTAATCTTGCAACAGCACGAGCTTAACGCACGCTTTCTCTCCTGCAGCCGCCGCTCTATTAAGAAGATGATCTGCAGTAGTCGAGACGAACGTCCGTGACCTTCCTGTTGCCGTTGGTTCTCGCTCTTGCTTCGTTCGCCTCTCTCCATATATTATGTTGCGCCCATCTGTTGGCCGTTGGAATATTGTGGCGTTTTACTGGTTGCAGCAATTTCAGGCGTGATTGGATAATATATAACAGATAAATTATGTTAAGCTTGGAAAGCGTTTGTTAGTAATAATTTTAATGTCTAAAAATTAATGTAAAGTAAATAAATATCATATTATATTGCGATTCAAGGAACAACTTCTGGTTGCTTTACAAGCAACTGCCTTTCGCTAAAATGTTCATTCACGATTTTGCTGGGGTATTAATCTCATATAGCTCTTCTTTAACATAAACTTAAAATAATTTTTTCTTTTGTATTTTGACCTCTGTGAGCGAGAGTTTCTTTAATTTAAGGAAGGCACACATTCAGGAAATTCATTGTGTAACCAATTATTTGTCATTCTGGGCAGTGTAGCGTCTGGTTGGAAACACATTGGTCCTCATTGTCCATATCTGGCCAGTGCGTTATCATTTGGTAAAAAGTAATCCAATACTGTCAAATCGCATAATTTCGATGACCACTGTCATTCATGTTCTCATAAGTAGTGTTCAGATTCTTCTTTTTCTTCTTATCGTGCCATCTTCAGGAAGGTTGCTCTAAATAACTGGTTCGATGTACAGTACATTCTCTCAAATTTTGCAGCCATGGTATTCTTGGTCTTCTCAAGACTCTCAACAGTTCATAATGTTGACATCTCATTGTGCGACCAAAGTATTTCAATTTGCTTGTTTTTACAGTTGTTATAAGTACTGTCTCGGTAGATATTCTACGTACAACATATTCATTTGTGAGTTTCTACACCTAGTATTTTTCTGAATAGCCACATTTCAAAAACATCGAGTCTTTTGATCATGTATTTATAAATGGAGCTTCTATACCGTAAAGTAGTGTCGAGTATATGAAGTGGCGAATCATTTGGAATTGTAATACATTTTCTACTTTTCTACAGAAGAAATATTTCATCTTGTAGAATGAGTTGTGAGCTATTTCTATCCTTGTTTTTATTTCTCCGGCGTTATCATTCTTTGAATTAACCCAAGCTTCTAAATAGTTGTCAAATCTATCCACTCGCTTAATATTACTATTGTTTATTCATAACTGTGTGTTGTTATTGGGTGATTGTGAATACGTATATTTTGTTTTCTTTAAGTTCATATTTAATCCGTAGAGTTTGCTGATTTCTCTCTCTTTTCTTCATTCTTCAATGAAGATATTTTCGATATTTTCCGCCAATACGCCAATACTGTGTTATCGGCATACCTTATATTAATAGGAACTCTATTTACTATCACGCTGGATATTTCTTCTCGAAATGATTCCTAAATGATGATATGAATACATATTGAAAAGTGTCGATGAGAGGATACACTCTTGCCTTACTCCATGTTTTATGTATGTCTTTTGTATATTCTCCTTCTACACAAACTCTAACTGTTTGATTTTTGTATAAGGTCTTTATTATGCTTAAATCTACCATAATTATTTGCTTTTTCTTTAGTATAATAACTATAAAACACTCATGAATGTCTTTATTAACAAGGCACCGTTGAACCACTGTGTTAAAACTAAAGAGGGCATCCCGAGTAACAAAATAATTTCCAACGTTAACTGTAGTTGCTCATCTCCTCTTCCAAACGTGGATATATGCGATTATCTAGTATCTTCAGGAAGGTTTTAAGTAAGTGGCTTATTAAAGAGCTTGTTCGGCGCTTTTCACACTTTTTTCAATTGAAGTATAAATTGAAGTATTTACCAGTGCTGTAAATCAAGTTTAAAACTATAAACTTCACCAAAGAGTGACTTTTTGAAGATAAAACGGTAGTTCGATAATCTCTCTTGGATTTTCTGCCTTCCAGTAAGATCTAGGTTTCCACGATGGTTTGGTTCCACTGTCTTCATCAGATAATAGAGAATCACTTGGTTCCATATTGTCGGGTTTACAGCGCAAATTTAAACTGGAAAATCAAAGAAAAATGTTGTATATAATTATGTTTATGGGGTAGTTTGGTATTTGTCTCACTTTTTGGCGTTTAATTTCTTAGGAACTGCAATGAAAAGTCAAGCATTCTGTTGGTGTGCTGTACTGTAAATGTCGTAATACCTGTGCCGTAAATCCAGTTGAAAACGTTTTTTGTTATTTGTAATTGTTCTTCTTCCTATAATTTTACTAATTTAATTGGTATTGAATCTGGTCCAACTGTTTTACTACAACCATTCCGATGGTATCATACCTCTGCTGTAATTCGAAAAAGTTTGTGATTATTTGTTATTGGTCATCTTCTAATAATTTTATTAATTCTATTGACATTGCATGTGGTCCATGTGTTTTATTGCTTCTCATATCATTAAGTGCATATTTGACGTTTTCTATTCTTATGTCTAGTTTGTCTTTTTCGTCTATTATTATTTGTTTTTCCATATGGTTCAGATCCGTATGGTTCAAATTATGGTAGAAAAAGTAATATATCATTTCTCTATATCGTGATCTTTTGACGCACTGCCAACCTTACATTCGAAAGCCAACCAACATACTGAAAAGCTGCCAACATTCTGAAAAATGACTACTCCAAACCATAAGATATATTGAATAGTGATTTTTTGAGCACATATTGGTAGTTAGACAATCTCTCTTCTATTTCCTTCACTCTCTATACAGTAATTTTGCTTCCTTATATAATTTTATTCTTCTTATTAAAATGTATCTTCTTTACAAACAATGTACTTACTTCTTATTTACGAGGGCTGTATGATAAATACCTGGCCTAGGGCAAATATAGTGAAGTTAGTATTCAAAAAGTGATATTTTTCGTAAATATAACATTTCGCAATAGAAAAAATTTAATATCGAGCAGTGATAAAATACTTGTTTTTGAAAAAGAAAACAAATGAGATTAAAACGTTGAGCGACGAGCTAAAACGTTGCCGTACAAGCATTTTTGATAAAAATCGTCCAGGTCGTCCAATTGAGGTTACCACTTCAGAAATGATTGAAAAAATCCACGATATCGTGATAAACGATCGGACAGTGAAAGTGCGTGAGATTGCTGAGACTCTGGGCATCTCAACTGAATGGGTGCAGAATATTTTAACAACTCGTTTAGATATGAAAAAGCTTTCCACAATATGGGTGCCGCGATTGCTCACAATTGAGAATAAATACACACGTGTGTCAACTTCCATGTTAAAACTCAATCGGAATGATTTTTGGCGTCCGTTTATAACTGCTGACGAAACATGGATTCATTACAGCACACCAGAGACCAAAAAATAGTCACAAACAGTCAACGAACACTTATTTTGCAGGGTTGAAGCAATCGCATCTTTTTATAGAGAATACAAAAAATGTTGAAAATGTTGGACTAAGTCTATCGAACTGAAAGTTGATTATGTTGAAAAATAAAATAAATTTTACACACAAAAATTTTTTTCTTGTCAAGGCCAGGTACTTATCATACAACCCTCGTATTATAGTTGGTTTCCTAATAGGTACTTCGGGATTCCCTTTTTAAATAAAATCAATAATTTTAGAAAATGTATAATAATTAATGATTTTTTTTAAATAAAAGTAGTGCGACTAGACGAACTATGTCTCGTTCAATTACTTGGAGGAAAAATTTATCCACATCTTAAGACCAGTTTCATTCTTTTAAAAATCATCAGTTAAGCTCAGATGTCTTTCTCTCGAAGTAATCAAACCAGACCCAGTCATCCTTAATTTCGAAAATGGGACAATGTATGTAAGAATTATACGACCACAAGGTAAAACAACAGCAAAGTGAAAGAATACCAGGAAGAATTCACAAACAATCATAACAACAAATTGAAAGTTATTTTAGTTTACTTTGTAGACCATAGTTAGTTCATCAAACGAATAATAATAAATAAATGTATATCAACACCCTCAACCGTTTTCGTGAATATCAATCGACAATCCGTGAATAATTTCGATATTTATACTGGGAACTTTAGAAAGCTAAAAACTAGGAAAACTACTTATTATTATTTTATCGGCCCACTTTTTACCAACCATTTTAAAAATTTTGATTCTGGTCATTCTGATGATGCTAAGATTGTTAACGAAGCGCGAGTCGAGTGTTTGCAAGCGAGAAATAATATTAATAGATGCTTCGGTTCATAATGTTGATTTTACTAAGATATGACGTTACTAACACATTTGTTTGTATAGAATAATGACGTTTATGGCGTTTTGGAGGGTAATCGTTATTAACTGGCATTGTGCAAAAAACATAGTTTTTCATAGCTTTGAATATGTCGAATTATGAACCAAAAGAAGGCATTTTGCGGGGAAGTAATAACCTTCTTTCATTTGAAGAAAATAGCTGCTGAAAGTTATTAATTGTTAGTTGATGCTTATGGTGAATATGCTCCAACCCAGAAAACCTATAAACGATGGTTTAAACGTTTTAAAAGTTGCGATTTTCATATTAAAGATAAGGAGCGTCCAGGACAGCCGAACAAGTTTAAAGATGCAGATTTGCAGGCATTATAGGATGAAGACTCAACGCATACGTTGAAACAATCTGCATAAGCATTGAACGTTGTCCAATCCACGATTTCCAAATGTCTACACGTATTGGGAAAGATCCAGAAGGAAGGAAAATGGGTTTCATATGAAGGAAAGAGAATTGGCGAAGACCAGAGAAAGGCGAAAAACCATTTGCAAAATTTTGCTTGCCAGACAGAAAAGAAAAAGTTTTTTACATTGAGGTGTGACAGGTGATGAAAAGTCGATCTATTGTGACAACTCGAAGTGTAAAAAATCCTGGATAGACCCAGGCCACTCTTACAGCAGTGCGCAATATAAATGGGAAGAAATCTTTGCTGTGTATTTGGTGGGATAGTAGGGGAATTGTGTATTTCAAACTACTGAAACCTGGTGAAACGATTACTGACGTTCAATACCGACAACAATTTATAAAATTAAACCAAGCATTGAAGGAAAAATGACCAGAATACGCCCAATGATACGATAAAGTAATTTTTCAACATGACAATGCTCGGTCCCATGTTGCAAAATGTATAAAAAAACTATTTGAAAAGCGTTAAATGGGATGTCTTACCCCACCCGCTTTATTCACCGGACTTCTTATATAACTTTTACTAGTTCGAACATGTGTCTTGCACTTGCACATACTTATACAATACCACAGAACAATGCTACGGAACGGATCATTCGTCCCGAGCCTTAGGCAGGTCGTATAAGCTATGCGCTTTAGTAATAAAAACAAAGGAACGAGACGAAGACTTTCAATGTTAGTTACGTTTTTACGAAAAGAAATACTACAATTTCTTCTCTCACCCAGTGCTAAATACTACGATTTCTTCTCTTACTCAGTGCTAAATAAATCAATGACAGTGTGGTGATAAAATAAATTAATAATATTACATAAAATGGACAAATTTGAGATAAAACGAAATACACCGTCTACATCTGGTGAAATAGTAAAGAAAAAGACCAGATTGACATATTTAAAATATGGATTCATTGATTTGGATGACAAGTAGCAATGTGTTGTTTGTTATTAAGTTCTGTTCGCGGAAAGCATGAAGCTTTCAAAATTACTGCAGGCATTTGGAAACAAAACCTCCGTCTTTACAAAACAAGCCATTAGAATTTATCGAGCGTAAATCACTCGTCTAGAAAAATCAACAAATCAAGCCATAATGAGACCGCAGGACTTCAAGCATCCTATTTAGTAGCATTAAGAGTGGCTAGGAAGTCTAAGCCCCACACGATAGCGGAAAAGCTCATTTTATCCGCTGTCATTGATATAGTTAATGTGATTATGAACAGGGAAGAACAGTGGTCTGATAGTAAAAATAAAAGACATTACGCTACATATGAAATGAACGCACTGCTTTCTTCATAGAAATGCGCCTGCTAGTAAAAAGATGCCAGATAATTTACAAAATGTTTTGTCAGAAGGCGTAAAAATTGTTAATTTTATTAAAAGCCAACCATTGCAGACTAGATTGCTTTCCACATTGTGCGAAGACATGGGTGCCAAATACAATTCAATGCTTTTTCATAATGAAGTCAGGTGGTTGTAGCGAGGAAAAGTTCTAACGAGGCTTTTTGAATTGTGAGATTAATTGAAAATCTTTTTGCAGATAAAAACAGCCCATTTTCAGAGTTTTTACAAGATGGATACAAATTTTATTACTGTTAACTTACTTGAGTACAATATTTTCACCTTTGAATGACGTATACGAGTTTACAAAGCCGTAAGAGAAACATATTACTAATGATAAGTGTTTGTATTATACACCTTGATAAACGCAATTTTGATGCATTCATTTTAACTTCAGATTACATTACCAAAAATATGGATTTGGAAAATTCTTTTATGATCGCGTATTGGCGAGTATGAAAACGCATTTACGCTAATTGAAAATTCAGTTACTGGAATATTTTCCAGATAGCAACGATGATTTGCCGAAAAGATGTGTTCTCAATTCGTTTGATGAAAATGTTATTGCAGGTGCTGAATTACCTATCGAAATTCACAACCAACTTATTGAAATATCCGCCGACAAAATTTTACAACTAAAATTTTTAATTCAAGATTTAGATAAGTTTTGGTTTACACGACGCTGTGAATACGGAACCCTAATAACGAAAACTTTGAAAACAGTCTCTTCGGACTACTACTTATTTCGTTCGATGCAGCACAGATTTTCAGAACAACACTTACATTCTTACAAAGAACTGAAAATGTATCTTGATGAATTGTTGGCCTGAAAAATCGAAAAGTTCTTTTGTCGCCGAATCCATTCTTTGAGGGCAAGGTGAGAAAAAATCATAGTTAACGATGATAACAGCCAATACTTTGGTTATTAAGGAAATTTATTTTGTTATGGAAATAAACGGTCAAATTTTGCGAAAAATTCGTCATTATTAACCGAAATACCTATTATTATTATTATTACAAAATCTTAATTCATCATGTGTTTTCATCATATTCAACAATATTTCTATTTCTATACAAGAAAGTTTCTGACTGAAGCTGAATATGGATTACTTATTCTATGTGCTTTGTAGTCGATGTCCAACGTACATACCATCACAAGGCGTTAAGGTCACAAAATATATAAAAGTATATGGACATTCCACGAAGATGTACGAAGCAAAAGCCGGAGATAAGTGCTAAAATGTTGTTCATCGTCTTTTATTTTTCATAAGGATTTATTTTATGCATGTTACCCAACAACTATTAACATTCTTGGACATTTAGTTCCAATATTAGCGAGCTAACTTAATTGGCACTTTTGTCTAAGAACCTTTAAACTTTTCCGTAAATAGAGAAAATTTTCTATGAACATTTGTCTAATGGTTAAATATTTATGAAGCACGCTTTTTATTTATTATAAAACATCACTTTTGTTTTTGCTGTTATCTAATTTGTGTTATTATTTACTTTGATATATAAATTCTTTACACAATCCTTAGTAAATAAGATATTTCTGCAAGAAAGTGTTCTTGAATGTATTTATTGTCTTTAACATAGAAGGAAATGGGTCGTTTGAAGTAAATTTAATTTCCCATATAATCTTTAAAAATGTTCATTTATTTGGTAAATAGTTTGGTATGTTGGTTTTGGAAGAGAATGGTTTTTTAATCGGAGATCGGATTTTTTAATCTAGTGTGGTGCAAAATTTTATTTCGAAAAACGAATACATATTTTGAACAAATTAAATTTATTTATTTGCGAATTAATTAATTAATTAATAAATTAATTTTGCATTCGTTATTCGAAATGAAGTAAATAGAATAATTTATTCGTTATTCGGTCTGATTTAATTCCAAATTTCTAATATTTTTTTAGATTGAGGTTGAAAAATAATTTACTGAAATTTTCGATTCGAACAGCATTATAAAATTATCTAAATAACCTGATCCATAGGTTAATTAAAAAGAGTTCAACCACATAAGTTAAATCAGTTCTTTTACAGGAACCTTCGGTGTGAAATTCGAGATTAAAACTCGAAGAGATTTACCATTAAACACCAAATCATCTTTTTAAACTTCGACGCACGTTGCGTTAACCATGTTATCATCATCAGGAGGTGATTTAATCTGATTGAAAAACTAGAAATGCTATTATATATATATATATATATATATATATATATATATATATATATATATATATATATATATATATATATATATATATATATATTGTATCTATTAGAATTTTTTTATGTAAAATTTAAAAATTAAAAAAGATTATACTATTTTGATGTTAAAAAAAAACAAACCTAAAACTAAAGTGAAATTTTTCATTAAAAAAAAATGAAATTATACGTTTATATAAATATAACTAAAATTCTGGCTTCAATTTTTGTTGGTAATTGGTAAGCTAATTTTCTATGTAGTATTTGGAAACAGCGGCCTTTAATAGGACACATAATTAAAATTTTGGCTTCAATTTTTGTTGGTAATTGGTAAGCTAATTTTCTATGTAGTATTTGGAAACATTGACCTTTAATAGTACACAATTCTTTATCCTTTAATAGTACACAATTCTTTATCCTTTAATAGTACACAATTCTTTATCCTTTAATAGTACACAATTTTAATGATTTTGAAAAAAATATTCGAATAACAATTACGAATAATTAAGGTGGAAAAAGAATAACGAATGATTCGAAAAATGAAAAAAGTAATGGGGACGAATAATCAATACCGAATAACGAATAAAAATATTCGTTATTTGTTATTTAACTACGTTTTATTAAACACTGTCGGACAATCACGGACTCAATCACAACAGTGATTCGAACTTCGTTATCTACTAGGGTGTAACAAAAGCATTTATGTTTTTTCTTTTGTTTATAAATAAAGGATTATACTTCTGTTTAATCTGATTTGAACTTTTTCCTCTGTACAAATAACCATTTCATCTTCAGTATTAAAGTAAGTCCACTGCTAAATATTCAGTCGAGGTTTTTAAGAAAAACGTTAAAATGAGTGAAATAAGTCGCGAAATTAGGACAATTTTAAGATATTGTTTTGAAAGCCTTTTAAAAAAGGCTTCAAAGTGATTGACGTTGCAGTGTCGTATCAGTTCGCACCGGTCAACTCTAGCTCAGGGATGAAGACATAAGTCTTGAAGATGGAGGAAGATTAGGTCGTCTACGATCTACCGATGCTGATCTTTTAAGAGCAGACTCATCCTAGGTACAGAGAAGGAATAGAGTTAATATTACTTATAGACTTACAAAGTTGGTTTGAGGTCATTCCAGGTATAAATTTCTTTAAACAGTGAATAACTAAGTACCTGAAAATCAAAAATATTTTTTTGAACCTTAATAAAAAGCAACCTTGTTTCTGTTCATTTAGTAAAAGTATCTCTAAATAAAGTTTTTTTGGTATCATCATATGCAATTGAGCATATATAGTATACATTATTTGTGTTAATGACACTGCATTTTAAAACTAAAGATTCATGTAATTTTAAACTACAATAATTTAAAAATATTAGATATTTTCAACAATTGCCTTAGCGTAAGTGGAAATTCAAGATGCCCCATAAGAAGGTTTCTGTTTCATTTGTCATTGCGCAAACGCAGCAATTGTGAGAATATAGTGGGTATGGAATGTTTCTCGGGGCAGACCTTGTGTGCGAGAATTTTACAAAAATAATGATTTGACTCATTTTTCATCTCAACGGTCAAGTAAATAAGCAGAACTGTCGTTACTGGAGTGTAACGAATCCTAAACATAAACATCAAAAGCCCCTACATTCGCCTAAAGTCACTGTATGGGTTGCAATGTCAGTGCCAGGATTAATCGGCCAGTACTTTTTTGAAGACTGCAGGGGACGCGCAGTTACCGTAAATTCTGAGCATTATGTGGAAATATTTGACAATTTCTTCTTACCTGAGCTGCAAAATTTTGCTGGCTATCAAAGAACAAACAAACAACAAAATCAAAGAACATGGTTTCAGCAGGACGGAGCAACCTCACACACTTACAACACTTTGCCACAAGTTCGTGAAATTTTCCCAAACAAACCGATTTTCAGGGGAGGTGACATAAATTGACCTCCACGTAGTTCTGATTTGAACCATATGGATTTTTTCTTGCGGGGCTATCAAAAATCGAAAGTTGACGTCAATAAACTAGATTTTCTGGTACAGTTAAAAAAATTATCCGACATGAAATAGCAGCCATTCCATAGATTACATGCCGAAACGTTCTAAGGAAATTTACTGTTCGTTTAGATGAGTCCCGTGAAAGTGAAGGTTTATATTTGGATGTGTATATTTATGTGTGTTTTAATAACACTGATAAGCGCTGTTTTTGTCATAAGGAGTTTGTAAGTGATATTTGAGTCACCCTCGGTTTTTTTTGGGACAGCTACATATTCAATTTCACCTCATATATGTGTTTATGTTTGAATAACGCCATTTCTAAAGTTAGATAGTTATTATAGTTGACAAACTTAAATTTATTGATATTCGTTAAGGCTGTAGATATGCCACGAAAGTGTTTAAATCACCCGGATAGTTTTTGTTATATATATATGGAGAATTAGACCTCTCACCTTCGAAATTTCACACCGTTACACCTACAAATATTATTTGGGTTACATTGGTTTTCCTGTACGCCATAAAGATACATCCTGGGTTTCACATATTTGCTGTGTAACATGTGTGAGACTTCTGCTGAGTCGGGCTAAGAGATCTAGACATATGCCCTTTGCTGTGCCAATGATTTGGATGGAACCAACAGATCACGTAAGTGATTGTTATTTTTCTTTGATTGCTATAAAGGATATCACAACTATGTCGAACCATACCATAAAGTACCTAGACCCGTCATCTGCAAAAAAAGCCAATCCCACATAGTGCCGAATTGAATATACCAATACCTCCAAATCCATTAGAAACTCAAGAAGCTGCTGCTGGTCAAGTCGATAACTTAGAGATAGAGTGCGACCCAACTTATAAACTTCAAAAGAACCACATTTATTGACACAACGTGACCTAAATGGTATGGTACGTGATTTACATTCAACTAAAAAACAGACTGAGCTTTTGGGATCTAGATTAAACGGCTGGAATCTACTTTCTTCAAGTACAAGAATTTCCTATTTTTGCAATTGCGACGATAAATTGAAACTTTATTTTTCTCAAGCAGATGATTTGGTTTATTGTAATGACATGCATGCATTGATGAATCTGTTAAATTTTGATTACGATTGAAATCACTGGCGATGGTTCATTGACTCATCAAAAACTAGTTTGAAAGTAGTGTTGCTACACAACGGAAACATAGTTCCTTCAGTTCCTGTAGCTCATGGTTCTAATATGAACGAAACCTACGAAAATATGAAATTCCTTCTGTAAAAGATCGAATGCAGTAAATACTACTGGAAAATTTAGGGTGATTTTAAAGTTATTGGTCTTTTGCTTGCACTATATAAAGAAAGATTGGTCTAAGAGTAAGTCACTTCTTCAGGACAGAATAATGTTAAAAGTACACCTCTAATGAGATCTGAAGATGTAATTTTACCACTCTTGCATATAAAACTCGACCTCATAAAAAAACTTGTACAAACGATGGATAAAAATGGTAGTTGATTTTTATATCTGAAAGAGAAATTTCTCAAAATTAGCGACGCAAAAATTAAAGAGGGGATGTTTGTAGGTCCTCAAATAAGGAACTAATGAAGGATAACAGTGTTCAGCAAAAACTGAATGATCCTAAAAAATCCGCATGGAAATGTTTTGTTAATGTCGTAAAAAACTTTTTGGATTACCACAGGGCAGAATATTATAAAGATTTAATGAATGTACTTTACAAAGCTTTGGGATGCAAAATGTTGGATTGGATTTGGATTTTTTCCCTGGAAACCTCGGTGCTGTGAGTGACCAACATGGCGAGAGTCCTAGGATGTTAGCCGATTACTGCTGGAGATCGAAAAGGGACCTACCGAAACCTAAGTACTCGCTAAAATCATAAATATTGTCTATAAGCGGGTAATTATGTAAGTGTAAGTGTATTTTCTTACATTTTTTATAAAAATAGGTAGGTAGTAGTAGGTAGACATAGTATTAAATAAATTAGACACACGTTTTCGTGTGACAAAAAATGTTTATATTTTATAGACCAGTGTAATTACTAAAGGGTTTTTTGAAGGCCGTCTCTCTTTTATTTGTATCGCTATATCAAAAAGAAACTTTCTTTTGAGACACCTTGTATTTAAAATAAAAAATTGTCGTTATTTTTTGATAGTAACCTTTCTCAACCGCGTCAATATAAGCTACATATTCTTTATTATATTTAATAAGTAAACTTGTCCGTTTTATCAGTCTGGGGAATGACGGTTTCAAATGTCAAGGAATTTAAATCTAGACCTGAGACCTTTGGCTAAGATAACGCAACGCGCCGTGTACCTTTAAAGCCTAATCAAACAAGCGAAATCCATGATTCCCCTTTAGAGAACACCCGAGATCTTGTTCTCAGCGTACCAGATGTATATTATATTCCCTGGCAGAGAGCCAGCTAGAAGTCTACAGACAAACAAATATTTACAAGTTTCACATATAATGTCTTCTTGGAAATTGATGTTATTCTCAGTTGATACAGATATTTTGCCTATGTTTAATTTTCACACTTTCTTCGCATACAATCTTGTTATTCTTATCAGTTAAAAATAATCGAAAAGTAACTGGCCTAGCTATTAACTTTATATCCAACGTTTTTATACTTGAAATGTGTATTTAAAGGTTACACTTATTGAAAATGGTTTTAATGCGACAAGTGAATTAGACTGGCTGTTCTTTTTACTGCATTTTTTTGCAATTGCTGATTATTACTCATTGCCTTTTTTGTATTACTTTATCGTACTTTATATACAGGGTGTCCAATAACTTATCCGCCATAGAGCATCTGGTGATAGTAGAGATCACAAGGCACACGTTGCGAATTGCATATTTTCCAGCCATCGACAATATATGCAATGGAATATCCAAGAATATCTAATGGATATTAACCAAGGGTACCTTTTTTACGTGGAAATTATGACTCTTCTATATTTTGAAGTGAAAATATTCCCAGCTTTATAAGGTAAAAAAATATGAGTGAGTTAATTTATCACAAAGTAGGTAGCAAGCGCCTTCTAGGAACTAGGCTCAAACTAGTACCAAATTTGGATTTGTTAACTTTGAAAACCGAACCGAACCGATTTTGAATCTGATATCTTTAGCGTTTTTAAATAATCTCAATTTTTTGAAAATTTAGTTTTACTTTCAACAATCTGTATCTTTTTAATAACATTTGTCAACACATTTATTAACTTAATTCTCTTATTTTGATCTCTACTATCACCAGTTGCTCTATGGTGGCTAAGTTATGGGACACCCTGTATATACAATAGTATATACAGGATGATTCGGAAAGAAATGTCAATTTTCAGCTGCATATTCAGGAACCGGAAATGGATATAAGAGTTCCTATATACGAGGCTCATATTCTGAACTGTTACAGAGATACAGGGGTAAACATATTTATGGATGGCAAATGTAATAAAGAGTGAGAAAATTTTCCTTTACTTTTTTTTTACAGCTAAGCAACCATCGCTAATACCAGTTAATTATAAGTTTGTCATTAGCAAATTGTTTTAAAGTTATTTTATTGATTTAATCAGCGTCGTTTTCCGAATCGGAGACTGCCAGATCTGCCAGGGTTTTTGAACTAGTTTTTATCACTGCTGGAGAGTCTGGTATGTTTCCATGTGCGAGAATTGTATCTGAACGGCAATTGAAACTTGATCTTGAAAAAGGAGAGGCAATCCTTGACATAGTTGAAAATGATCCAAGCGTAGGTACAAGGCGGATTGCAGATATTTGCCAAATGACAAAATCGTCTGCTTGGAGGACTCTTCACGTGTTTACATCCATTTCATTTACAACCTGTTTATTTGCAGGATGATGATTTTGCGTTAAGTATGCAGTTTTGTAACTGGATAAATTCAAATCAGAGAATATACAAGTATGTTCTGTTCACCGATGAAGGGCAGTTCACTCGTGATGGCATAAATAATCTTCATAATGAACATCGATGGCCCGATGCACACCCTCATGCTACGACTGAAGATAGTTTTCAACATTGATTTAGCATTAGTGTGTGGTATGGTATGCTAAAAAATGAATTAATCGGTCCATTCATATTCGCCGGTTATCTCACAATAGAAGTTTACTTAAACTTTCTACAGAATCATTTGTAAAACCTGTAAGAAAATATTCCACTTACAACATGATGGAAGCCCTGCACAGTACAACTTACAACTGAAAAATTTCTTAAACAACAACTTCCCAAATCGGTCGTTTGGATGAGTGGCAAAATTGGCCAGCTAGATCACCAGACCTTAATCCTCTGGATTATTGTGTTTGGGGGTGGGTTAAATCCTTGGTATATGCAACTAAAGTAGACACTATGCCTTAAGATACCTTACTAGACCGGATAGTAAATGCAGCAGCAGTTATAACGAACAGACCCGAATCCATTGACAGAGCAACCCGAGCTGTTCATAAGAGAGCTGACAAGTGTTTGGAAATAAATCATGGTCTTTTTGAAAAAATCTTGAACATTTTAATTTTTATTTACCCTTTTATCTCTATCACAGTTGAGGGTAGGACCCATATAGAAATTTTTATGTTCATTTTCGGTCCCTGGAAGGAATATATATATATATATATATATATATATATATATATATATATATATATATATATATATATATATATATATATATATATATATATATATATATATATATATATATATATATATATATATATATATATATATATATATATATATATATATATATATATATATATATATATATATATATATATATATATATATATATATATATATATATATATATATATATATATATATATATATATATATATATATATAATAATAATAATAATAAGTTTATTTGCTGTATCAATGTTTGAATACAATAACTAAATTATACAATAATACAATTATAATTATAACAAAATACAAATCCGTCTTTATTATGCACTAACACCTACTAATGATACGCAAAATGGAACTGGAAGCAATTAAAAAAGATCTAGTCCAGTTCCAGATTTCTTTTCCAATTCGACATATTAGAAATAACCGAGTATACACAATTTGCCTATAATTTTTACAATATATTGATCAATGTAGTACCAATAAATGAATAAACAACAACAGTAACAGAGATAAAAGAAAAAAAAAAAAAAAAACACCATCTGCTCAGAATCAACAAAAAAATTAAAAAAAAGAAGCCAAACAATCAATTTCTCCATTTCTAGCCCCTTATACTCTTTAATTCTTGATGCTGGAGGATACATTATCCGATGTTCATTTTATAGTGATATTTAAACGAATCTGGCGATAATTTCTTTAGTTTGCGCGAAATGTTGTTATAAAGTTTATAAATATTATACGTAAACGATCTCTTAAAAATTTGTAATCGATGCGAAGGAGGCGATATGAGGCCCCCAAACCTAAGATTCAAATTATGGACATCGGTTCGGAACGTTAATCTGTCAATAAGATACGGAGGGCATTTGTTATAAATTATTTTATGAAATAGAACGACCGTATGCACTCTTCGTCTCTTTGCCATAGATATCCAGTTAGCTTCTTTTAATTTGTATGTTATCGGAGAGAACTTTCTGATACCATATATATACCTAAGACAAGAATTCTGCACTCTCTGTATACGAGCAATATCTCCCCGATCAAGACACGGATCATACACTGCATCAGCGTAGTTAAAACATGAAAGAACCAGAGAGTCCGTCAACTTGATTTTTAGTATATATATATATATATATATATATATATATATATATATATATATATATATATATATATATATATATATATATATATATATAGCATTATATCTATTAGTGCTAAAATTCGTGTAAAAATTTTGCAAAATGAAAATGAAAAGTTCTGGAGTTTTGAGTACTGTTTTTCATCTCATCCACCGAATAGTCAGAAAATATTATTTACTCGTAGGTTTTTACATACCCAGGAAGAAGTCGTAGACAAACATTCTGTAGCTGAACACCGCAAACGTTTCCTTCATTCGCACATTGTTTATGAGTTTTGAAGTTATTTTGTCTTTAGATGGCCACCAATCTTTGAAGTTTATAATGTCCTGATATGTTAATTTTATACCGTAAATGGCCTTATCTACTTTTTTCTACTTTCTTGAATAATTTTTTCGCACTTAGAGGGTAGGTTAGCTCTATTACATCTTCTTGTTGTTCTTCTAATGGTAACAAATTAGTGACCACGTGCTGGAAAGTAGTAGTAGATCTTGTCAAATGTTTTGATTGCCTGCAGGCTCATTAACAATCTGAGAGTTTTATTTGTATGTAATCGTAAATGAAGCTACACGCCACATTTGGCCCTTTATGAGCCTCCTCTTCGTGGAGGCGCATAAAGGGCCAGTGTTACGTACGAAAAATCACATCCGGTAGGTGGCGTCCATTTTTGTCGAGGCATTCTTGTAGACGCGCAGCAAAATCGTCCATATACCTTTTGAGCATGGCACGAGAAATCCTTTCAATTTCGCGCGTTATGGTTTCGGAAAGAGCTTCAAAAGTTCGCGGTTTGTCTATGTAAGCTTTGGATTTAAAGTTGCCCTATAAAAAGTAGTCACAAGGGACACCTGTCGTGCCATGTTGGAAAGGAGTAAGGACGATTTTGCTTCCCATCTACAAGGATGCCTCGAGAAAAATGGACGCCACCTAACTGATGTGATTTTTTACACCTGACTGTGCTATGTATAATTTAATGGCAATATACCACTAACGTATAAAAGCAATACATTTTGATATTCTTTTAAAAATAATGATGTGTCAGTTTTTTCAAAAACACCGTACCACCCTGCCGGACCCTGTACTTAATCTTTACTATTAATATAAGATGAATCGTTCAGAGGAGCAATTTAAATTTTTTCTTTCACCCATGTTTTTGGGAGAGCTTTTCGTTTCTTTCCTATGTTTGATTCTTTGTCACCGTTTCTTCCTGTAAAGGTTATAGTCCACTCATTGTAACTGACTACAGCACTAGTTTAATTAAAATTTAAAAAGAAACAATAAAAATATTAGCAAATAGAAACATTTGACACTGACATACAAAGATCGTATAATATGTACTCAAATTTAAAATTTATATAAACAACACAATACTGTTATATAATTTATGTTTGTTCTGGTATTTTGAGGAATCGGCTTGAAGTGAAGAGGAGTAATAATACTAATCAATAATTAATAATGGTAAAATCCAAAATACATTTATTTGTTTATTAATTAATAGAATCTTTGATACCATATCTTATTTTAACGATTTTTCAATGTCATTATCTCATTCAAATTCTCCAAGCTGAAACCGTCTCGTTTTCAATTAAATGTTCAATTTCATTTAGATTTCAGCCAGGATAAAGTCGATTCGAGGTAACTGCATCAGGAAGATATGGTGGACATTTTTATAATTTCCTAACCTTTTAAAAATAGGACACAGAATTTAGGTCACTGAGTATGTATAGAAATATTAATTTTAAAACCTTGCCATCTGCTACGGGGAAATATGGGTTGGAATTTGTTATATTGCAGCTGTTTACTTATTTCATAAAATCTTCTAAGAATCTATAATTTATTTATCCTTATTATAGTTAATACCATTACCTTAAATTTTGTTTATATAAAAAAATAAAAGTTTAAAAGCATGTAAGAGGCATGAAACACAAAGTTGATCAACTGTTTAGTTAAATTTTTAACAAATCTAGTTAAAATAATTAATTTCATACAGTGTTTGTGTTTCTTTTGTAAAGTACGTGTTAAAATAAATCTCTAGAAAATGGTTTTTACTTAGCATGACTCAAAACGCGGTGAATAAAGTTAATTTAAGACAATTGAAGTTCGAGCTGATAGCTAGAAGTAAAGTGATATTTTAAATGGATTTCGAGCAAGGGAATTTTTGAGAAAAAATCTTGTAAAATCCATCGAATACTAGTCCATCCGCATACTGAGATACTGTTTGATTTGCGAGTCTTCTTTTTTTCTGGGGATCCGAAGGAAATTGCATAACGGCCATTGGAGATCATGCTATTTAACAATTTCTCACTTATTTCTCATCTGAGTATAGATAGGTTTCATGTTAATGAGCTGAATATGACATAAAGCACGTTAAGAATTTTTGGAAAAAGTTATTTGTTTTTGTGTCATGCACATTTGATTCCATCTTTCTTTGGAGCTATATTAGCGTAATGATGATGCTTTTGATTTGAATTGTATCAAAATGCTTTTGATACAATTTCTTTTATCAGTTTCTTTCTCCAAATTCATGGAAGAAGACTAAGCCATTTTTCTATTTATGAATTGATTCAAATCAATTTTCTTAAAGTTTGTTAAAATATTTCAGACATTATTTTATTATCTCATCTACAAATTGGCAATTGTCTCAATATGGTTGGAAGGTGCATTGTTTGTAATTTGAAAACAAAATTCAATTTTTAGAAGATTGTTAAATGCTCGTAAACACTATTGGACTTAATAGATCATAGAATAATATTGAGCTTTGCATTTTGAATTTTAGAGTAGTGCTACCACTACAAGTTATTTTGTGGATAGAAACCAATATGCCAATATCTTATAATTATGCTAAAGCCTTTAATTTACTTCTGGAGTTTATAAACAAAATTTGGATCCTTTATCCCTTTACTGTATTTAAATGACCCTGGAACTGACGTTGCATTGCTACAAATTCTTATTTACTGATGATTTAAAGATCTGCAGAATAAATCTGGTTTTGGTACATATAGAATTTATAATTCGTTTGAGTTTAATATATTTACTCTGAATATATTTAAATGTAAAGTTGTTTGATTCTATCAAAATGGTTATCAATTGATTCAGTGTGAATTACCAAATTATTTGAGAGTAAACTTTGATTTTGAATAAATAAACTCATGTTAGAATCATTTTTTCTACTGGACTCTTCGGTGAGGCTCGAAGAAATTTACCACTAAACACCAAATCACATAATTTCACATCACGGCGCGCGTTACGCTAACTATGCTAGCATCATCAGGCGATGTTTTAATGCGCATCGAAAAATTAACTAAAGTAAATTGGTGTTTAGTGATAAATCTCTTTGAGTTTAATTTTATATTAGAGCTTCTAAACGTATTTCAAGAAATTATAAGAATATTACTGATATATCACCTCTTTCTGTCCTAAAGTATCACAATTACATAGTTGTTCGATTGGTAAAAACAGAGCGTTTAATTGATATTATTAAAGTTGAATTAATCATGCTTCTCTATAAGTCGCTTAATGGTAGCACTGATTGTTCGGATTTATTATTATATTTTCTTTCATTCTGCACGAGTGGAAGGAAAGAGCCATCTTTAGTTTCATATTAATTTTGTAGATCTAATGCGCTTTCAGCATATTTACGTGGTAATTAGTAACTAGAATAAAATAATTTACATTTTTAACAACCGGAAGAACACTAACCTAAAATTATTTTATCAATACCTTAACTGTGGTTACCTTACTTGTGGTCAATTTCTTGTTATGTTTTAAAGCTTTTGATATTTTTCTTACAGACTGGAATGTTTTGATATTTTTTTGTCTTTTTGATATTTTAAACTTTTTCTATTAAATATATTCATTTTTAGAAGGGTTGTTTAAAAAGTGTTCCACCTGGAACACAGAACACAGAACCTGGAAGGCTGGGGACGCTTAAAAACCAGTACGTTAGACAAAGTCACCCGCAAAATCCATAATGTTATATTAAATAATCGCCGATTGAAGGTACGTAACCTTGATGACATTCTGAATATCTCTATAGATCCGTTATATTTTACACGATGTTCTGGATATGAAAACGCTACGAAAAAGCTCGATGCAGCGTTGTTAGTAGTCAACTAAAGGCGCATTTGAATGAACACTTCCTCAGAGTGTTTAGATGCATTTAAAAGTGATTCTGTTAAGTTTCTTCGACTTTTTTTAAAAGTAAATCAAACATGGATTTACAATTACATGCTACAGATGAAACAGCAGTCCAACAAACAGAGAGCAGAACAGGTGAAAGTGCACCAAAGAAAGCGCAAACCGTACTACCTCCATGAACAATAATGGCAACCGATTTGGCTACCTGACAAAAGGCAGAACCATCACTGATGAGTATTACATGTAACTACTGGACCATTTGAAGAGTGTTACTCACGCTAAGGCGCATTTAACTAACAAACAAATGCTCTTTCATCACTTTAACACTCATGCTCGGATCGTCACAGTAAAAGAGGTGCTTCCACATGCGGCGCCTGTGGATTTGAATAAACCTGAAGACACTTCACTTAATATAATTGAACAAATTTATTTACACTGAGGGAAATAAAAAGTTGGGAAATCGTTGGTCTAAATCGGGTTCACATGTAAAGTATTCTCAAAAATATTTTTTGGATTGGGTTTTGTAAGGCCGAGAACATTTCGAAAAACTCTCATATAGTTCACGAGTACTGCTCTGAAAAGGGTTAACCGTCGGGCAATAAAGACATTTTATTAACACTTCGGTCTGACATTCTGACGGTCTGTCAGTCCTCGGTCTGACATTCTATAGATGGTATCACTTACCAAAAATTCTTACCAGTGGTCAATTGCGCGAACGTTCAAACGTCATCCGTCAAAATGTTATGACAATCTGTCTACTAGTTTTTGAGTTGCTGTGCTTTAAGTGACGCTACTTTTGTTATTTTCAAAACAAAAAAAAAAGAATTTTCTGTGTTGATTAAGCATTGTTTTTTGATGAAAAAAATACCGTTGAAGCAAAACAATGGCTTGATAAACATTACCCAGGCTCTGCTCTAGGAAAATCAATTCGAACGGGGCCGTGCAACTGATGATGCTGAACGCTCTGGATGTCCAAATGATGTGGTTACACCAGACATTAGAAAAATTCACAAAATTAATTTGCAAAACCGTAGAGTAAAGTTACAGGAGATAGCTGATATCATGAAGATATCGAAAGGAAGTGTTTACACCATTTTGTATGAATATATGGGAATGCGATAATTGCTGTCGACGGCTTGTACCGCGTTTGCTTACAGCGGACCAAAAACAACAACGTATTGATGATTCTGAACAATGTTTGGAGCTGTTTAAGCGAAATAAAAAAGATTTTTTTAATGGGGTATGTGACAATGGATGAAACATGGATCACACATCACATTACTCTGGAGTCAAATCAGCAGTCAGCTGACTGGGCAGCAGCCGGTAAAAGCCGTCCAAATTGACCAAAAACACAACCATTGTCAGGGATACGCATGAGATATTGTTCGTCGATTATCTCGAGAAACGTAAAACCATCAACAGCGAATATTACATAGCATTATTGCTGCGTTTGAAGGACGATCGCAAAAAAGGCTCCAAATAAATAAAAAAGTGCTGTTTCACCAAGACAATGCACCGTGTCAAAAATCCTTGGCAACGACGGATACATTGCACGAATTGCACTTCGAATTGCTTCTTCATCCACCGTATTCTTCAGATCTACCCTACAGCGACTATTTCCTGTTCTCATAACTCAATAAAATGCTCGCTGGAAAGACAGAAAGGTTCCAGTGAAGAGGGTAAGGGTAATTGCCGAAACTGGACGATATTGTGAAGGCAGAGAGAGATCGTTCTATAAAAAAGGTGTAGAAATGTTAGAAAAGCGGTAGAATGATTGTATTGCTCTACAAGGAGAATATATTGACGAATTGATTCCAAATTTGAAAAAGAATGTGTTTTATTTGTTAAAACGGGGGTCTTATTGACAGACGTGATAATATTATTATTTTGAAAATGTTATTTAGATTATTAGGTATCCAGTACTTACCAATAATATATTATCAATCATTACCAATTTTTCGAATGCATTGAAAGTGTTTCTTAACTGTGTGATTAATCCCTTAATTTTCATCTCGTCGAGTATTTGAATTACGCAGTACAGGAATTACTCTTGGCAGAATATATGTACTTATCGGTATAATGGATTATGGAACAGGCTTTATCAGAGAGATTCACAGAATTTTATGGTACGGTAGTAAAAAAAATTGCGAAGTTTAAAATATTGATTGATTTGTTTGAAAGCGAAAAGGTTAAGGACCCTGGTTTAAGGTTTGTTAACTACTGTTTATTTTTCGTAAAATATTTTTTTATCGAAAAAAAATTTAGTATATAAAGAGTTGTCCAATAAGAGTGTTAGAACTTTAAAATGAGGCCCAATGACTACTGCAAGTGATAATCTGGAAATTTGTATTTTATCTTGAAGATGGCACAAGGGCATTATGTTGTGTAAATAACACCGTTCCAATGTCCCCTTCGGTTTTATTTGCTGGAATACATTTTGTAGAGCCAATTTTCGATTTCACTTTCACTCATATTGCGTGGTATATTTTCAATGGTGGCCTGGTTGTTTTGTTTAAGCTCAGTAATTGTTCGGAGTTTATTTCTCTAGAGATTTAATATAACCCCACAAAACATTACCATTCCGTATCCAGGAAACTTTTCTTGCAATAAATTAATTGTCTACCGAGTCGCACGGTCTTGTTGAAAGAAAACGTTGTGTATATCCTTATTTATCAGTTCAAGGCAAATATATTCTCTTAGCTTATTCCTGTAGCGTTCACCATTAGCAGTAACGATTCATCATCGTCTGCAAACACTAAAGTCCTTCAGCCCGATAACGGTAACAAACCGTGACTTTCTAGGAATGAAGAGTTAACTTCTCAATTCCTGAGGCTGATATTGACCCAAATCCTGCAGTTATGTATTTATTCACAAGTCCATTAAGCCAGAAAAGCGCTTCGTCAGAAAAGATAATTTATCCCCAAAGCGAAGAGTCCCTTAAGTGAAAGTCCCTCCCTAAATTTCTACGCGCTGTTTAATCGTGTATCTTTCCATGATTAATTGACATAATGTATTAAAGGCAGCACTCTCAAATTTTCTCTGTTCAAATTTTCCATTCAACATGCGTTTCAACGTGCCTTTCAACTTTCGTTATTGCATGTTTGCGTCAGTTTCATTTAACATTTCTAGCGAGTTCAGTAAAGACGGTTTTTAAAAACGTTAAAAACATTTTGTTTTGTAATTAATATTGTAATTAATAAATTAATTTTGTAATAAATACCTATTGGTATCTGTGTAATTTTACTTTCATGAATACTTTTAACATTGTCAGGTTAGTTAGGTATAAGTGCTGCTGTGCTGGTGATAAGAGCACGGAAAATCTGTATGGAAGGAATATTTAGAATAGTTACTACAATTTACTACAGGAAAATATATACTAAAACAATATTAATTACAAACTCAATTTACAATTTTATTACTTTTAGATGTAAGACTGACAGTTTTCATTCCAGCGTGATGATATTTCATGAATTTTTAGCCTCCTTGAGATTCTAGCCTTATTCTAGATTCTAGCCTCATTCCAATGACTTTTTGAGTCGTTTTTCTGTCGCTTGTTCTTCCCATCTCAGTCTGGGACGTCCAATTTCATTTTTCCCTCGTGTTTTTGCTTCATAAATTAATTTTGCTAATTTCTCTTCATTCATTTTATGGATATATCGTAGCCATCTCAGTTTTATTTCTTCTGTAACTCCTACTATTGGTTTCGTTTCCAGTTGTTCCATTACTGTCGTATTTCTTACTCTATCCCTTCTTGTAATATTCTGCGTAAGAATCTGATTTTTGCCGCTGTAATTTTGCTTTTGTATCTCTTTGTTAAGGTTCAAGATTTGCTGTCGTATATCATTGATGGTCTCACTACGTTCTTATACATCTATGCTTTTGACCTCTTTCGGTATCTTTCTTTTTCCTAGGAATGTTGTTTTTATGGTGTTGTATAGTTTGCCTGCTTTTTCCATTTTTGTGTTCATTTCACCGTCTACTTTTCCATTATCTTCTATTATTGTGCCCAAATACTTACAGTTTTTGACTTGTTACATTACCTTTCCATCGAGTACAATTTTAAGTTTTATTTTTGTGCCTGCAATTACCATTGTTCTGCTTTTGTCGACATTTATTTCCATGTTTACTTATATTAGCTATTCGTTACATATCGCTAAGTTATGTTATAGATTTTCTTCAGAATCTGTCATTAGGTTCATATTATCAGCGAACAGTAATTCTTGTTTTGTCACTGTTTTCATTTTTCTAAAACCTATTTTTGTATTCTTGCATTTTGCTTTGGCATTTTTTCCATCGCCAATAACTACTGAAAATAAGAATGAACTCAATACGCAGCCCCGTCTTAGGCCTATTCCTGTATCAAATTCTGTGAATTCATCGTTATGCGTTGTTACTTTATTCTTGTTGTTGAATAAGGCCTTGATAATTTCTATTACTCCCTCATCCACTCCTCATTCTTGCATTTTGCTTTGCTATTTTTTACAATATTTTCAATAACTACTGAAAATAAGAGTGAACTCAGTTCGCAGCTCTGTTTTAGGCCTATACCTGTCTTAAATTCTGTGGATTCATAGTTAAGTGTTCTTACTTTATTCTTGTTATTGTTGTATAAGGTCTTGATAATTTCTATTATTCCCTTTTCTACTTCTCTTCTCTTAAAATTTTTCCAGGCATCCCTTTTTTACTCTATCAAATGCCTTTTTCAGGCCAGTGAAACAAATATGGATTTCGGCTTATTTTCTTAATAGTTTTTCTCCTAGTTATCTATTTAAAAATATAAAATCTTGTATGCTTTTATCCATTCTAAAACTATTTCTCTAATGTAGATTTGAATTTTTCTCTTAGCCCAGGCTCTATTATTTGAATAAATATTTTTCCAGGTAAACTTGTTAGCGTGATCTCCTTGTAGTTTTTACATTCTTTGAAATCTCCTTTTTTAAACAAGGGCAATATTATACTCATATTCCAGTCTGTTGGTACGTTCTTTTTTATTATGATATAGTTTAGTAGCGACAAAAATTCTTCTAAGTTCCCATATATTTCAGCATTTCTGCTGTGGTTTTGTCTTGCCCTGGAGTTTGCCAAAAAATACATTTTATTACTTTCAAAATTATATATTTATTTTTTGTTCTTAAATATATACTTTGATATATACTTTAATATATACTTTAATATATACTTTAATATATTTATTTAATTTAGTGAAATTAAAACACTTTACTTAAAATTAAATTTGCAAATAATTGCAAAAACTTGCAGATTATATTAAGAAGTTGAAAGCGAAAGCACAAGATACCTAAGATTGGTGGAAATCGGTGCGCTATCTCTGCGTATTTTACTTCGTCATAATTTTGTGTTGAATCCTTGCATGCGTCTCGTTCAACATCGCAAGCGTCTAATCTTTCAACATATGCATGCGTGGAGTGTGGAGTGTGGACATAACTTATGAGTGACATTTACATTTCAAAAAGTGTTGCCGCTATTAAGTTCTGTCACTTTATCTGAAATTTTTTTAATATTTGTCTAATAACTTCCGCAATATTGTGTTTGCTTCTTGTTAATTATTTGTTCATTTTTTATTAGTTCAGCACGCGTACAAATGTTTGAACAAGAATATTTTTATATCATCCGAAATCTCCTTGTTCCTGTTTGCTTACATCTACTATTGTTCCGATATAACGTTTGCAAATAAACAAATTGGATACAATTGAACAATTAGAAAAAACCGGCGAGGATTGAACTGAGTGGGATCGCAATCCTTTCACCGATTGCCGATGGTGTGATTCATCTCGACTGCTTAATGAAAATTGCAACTGAGATTACTTCACAACGTTTTCGAGAAAAATGATTACATATTATGTTCTATTCAACTCAGTATGTCATTTTTTTATGGACTATTGTATCTTGGAAATATGTAATAAATAAAAATCGAATGAGATTAGTTTTAAACTTGTTGAGAAATTATTTTTAGTGTGTAATGTTTTTCTTTTGTTTTCGTTAACTCCAATTTTTGCATAGTATATACAAAGTGGGCACAGCTACGAGGTGTGAAAATAAAATAGTGAGATTGATTTTCTAGATTTTTATATTTAATTAAAATTACAATTCCACATTGTTTCCTTCAAAGTAGTTGCCTAGGTAAGCCACACAGAGCTGGAGATGTTTGTCAACTTTTCATAGCAGTGGTGGAATTCAGGTGTTGTAATCGTCGTCAGTTGATCGGTTACAGCCTTTTCAATTAATGTCTGAATGATTGTGGCGTGTTCATATATTTTTTCTTTATTTCAATTTTTCACCACGATTTAAAACTCAAAAAATATCATAAATATATGTTCTTATGTAAATAATCACTGGGTAAAAACAAAAAACCAAACGGATACGGATAAAAATGTTCTAAAAAATACAAACTTTTAACGTTAACGTTTCGGGAAGTATTCTCCTCCCGCTTTCAAAACGAATCTAAAAATAAATTATATTTATTTCTATAAACTCTGAAAAGATAGGAAGTAAATATATTTTTCGTGTATGCCAATGATACTTACATGAACAAATAGTTTTTAATGACAGTGACATACTACCAACAGTATATATATATATATATATATATATATATATATATATATATATATATATATATATATATATATATATATATATATATATATATATATATATAGGTTTACTGTGTGATTGTGTATTGAAATACTTACATGTTTTGAATTGTATTCTTTAGAATTGGGAACCATATTGCATTTAAATCTACCGAAGGCATAGCAATATAGGTATTTCTATTTAAATTAATTATAGCGGTTTCGTTTAATCTTCTGTATTTCGTTACTGATTCTTCTAATACCATTTTGGAATTATTCCATTCGATTTTATGACCCGATTCCCATGCGTGTTGATAAATTCTAGATTTATTAAAATCGCCCTTTCTAAGGTTTTTATGCTCTTTTATTCTAACATCTAACGGTCTAGATGTCTCGCCTATATAAAATTTTCCACATTCGCAGGGAATTTTATAAACCATATCTTTGGTATTCTGTTGTATGGTTTAGTTTTTGTTAATATAGATCTAAGAGTATTTTTTATTTTAAATGTCGTTCTTATGTTGAATTTATTATATTGTATTTATTCCTTACATCCGCTGTATTTCTGACACAATTAAAAGAGTAGTATATATTGTTCTGTTCTTCTCTCTCTCTTTTCTACTATCTGTTAAAGGGTGAAAATATGGTCATGTACAGAATGGTTTATCCTGAATCCACTTTGCTCGTCTAGTAGTAATTCAATTTCCAGTCTTAATCGTCTCTCTAATATAGTTTCGTACAATTTTGCTATTATACATAGTAATGATATTCCTCTATAGTTCGTGCATTCTCTTTTGTTTTCTTACTTGTGTATTGGTATGATCAAGGCATTAGTCCATTCTTTTGGATTTTTTTTGTTTTTCCACGCTAAGATAAACAGTTTCAAAAGTGCATTTCTTGCATATGGTCCCATGTATTTCAGCATTTCCGGAGTGATTTCGTTGCCCCCAGGTGCTTTTCCCCGTTTAAGTTTTTCTATGGTCTCTGATAGTTCTTCTTCAGTTATTAAGTTCTTCTTCAGTTAATAAATTTTCACTTGTTTTTCCTGGATTTGTATTGTCTGTTTTTTCTTCATTTTTGTTGGTGTCATGTTGATGGTGTCCGAGTTTAGTAAATTTTGGAAGTACTCTCTCCACCTTTCGAGTATATATTCATCATTCGTCAATACCTTCTTTGTTATTTATCTGTTATGTCTTATTAAATTATTAAGTTATTTCTTAAATTTTTGAGTGATCTGTAAAACAATTTTTTCTTTTCTGAACAATTCTTTTCCATCTGCTGTCCGAATTTGTTCCAGCTCACCCTTTTCGCTTCCTTGACTATAACTTTGGCAATATTTTTCTGATCGTTGTATTTTTCACGGTTTTCCAGTGTTTTACTTACTATATACTTCTTCCATAAAATCTTCTCTTTTTAATCTCGTTTTTCACGTTCTCGTTCCACCAAGCTTTTCTTGTCGACATCGTTATGCTACTTTTCAGTTTGTACGATTTCTGTTCAATATCTTCATCTATCTCCTCATTTCTCCCACATTCCCTCTTTAATATTTCCTGATATTTCTTCCTTATTTCCTTTCGTCTCAATTTTTTTTATTTTTTTCCTTGCAAGCATTTGTTTGTCCAGTTAGGTGCTCCACTCCCTGGTTCCTGATTTTAATTGTGGTTTCCAGTGGTCACTATCAATTTCATACTTTCTCCTTACTCTACCATCGTTATTTCTTTTCGTTCAGTTTTTCTCACTATTACTGATTTTTCCCTTCTAGATGCTATTTCCCTTGTTAGTTTCTATAAGTTTTTATGTTGGAACTAATCATTTGCGACTATAAAATTATTGTCTAGACAAAATACTAGTAATAGCTTTCCGTGTTTGTTCAGCGTTTCTTCTCCATAAGGTCCTATTACATCGCCCGATAAAAAATACAATGCTTTTTTTTTCGCAGCTTTTTCAAAAATGCCGGATTGACTGCGAAACCCTATACTTTCGCCATCTTTCAGGCTACTCTCGAAACCAAAATCAAAAAAATTGCTAATTCTGATGTGATACAGTAATTGTTCGACTTCCTCAAAAAATGTAAAGCGGCTATCAATCAAATTATGTTATAGGTATAGGAAGAGATGAAAATTCAGAGTGCCCAAGTCTGAAGAATACGCCGTGTGCGAAATAATCTCCCAGCTTAATTGGATGTTCGTTTTCATAGGCCTATTTGCTCTACGTGGCTAGGTGTTGCCCAGAAGCAAAATTATTTCTTTTTTTGCAGGATATGGCCTTTATTCCTTCAGAAGTGACCGTTTGACAAGATTGGAGCAACTCAAAATACATGACGCCCAGCTGATTCTACCATACACATAGCAGCATTTTCTTGCTGTACTATTTGATGACCCCCTGGGATTAATCCACGATTATTTCGTCTTTGGATTATCGAAGAGAATGCACTCTTATATCACACTTCTATTTTTTGAATCTGCAGAACAATGATACAACAAAATCAAACCGACAACTCTTATTCTCAGTTGTGAGATCATAGAGGACCCAATGACTCTCTTTTTGAATTTTTCCTAGCTTGTGTAAACATTTAGAAATGGCTTGCGATGTTTCTCCTAGTTTCTGTCCAAGCGTTAGGAGTGCACGGGAAAGATTGTCTATCAGCAATGCTTCCAATTCTTCATTCTCCACTTTTTTGTTGTCTATCCCGCACCTTACAGATAATTTAATTAAAATTTTTCATTTTGGAAATGCAGTGCCTCAAAATTTTATTTTTCGAACTACATTTATATCTCGTTTACAACTGATTTTTTTAGGATATCAGCTGAAAGATAGATAATAGATTATGTAATAATAAAAGGTATACAACTTTGCTCCCACCGTTTTTCTATAGATAGCGTTAGCGGTAAGTAGTACGTCGAAATAAATACATTATAGACGGTATGCAATACCTTTGGGTATCTTGTAAATATAACCCCATAGCACCAGTAGTCGATTTGTATTTACATCATAAAGTTATTCGCGATTAAAAATATCACTTTATGAGCCAAATTCTCGTCCTTTGCGGGAGGTGTGAATTTATTTCTTTAATATGAAGAAATCTGCGGCTGTGAAAGTACGTATCGTGAGTGGTTTTAACGCTTCAAGAGTGGTGATTTTCACGTCGAAGACTGGCATAGCGGTGGAAGAGAGAAAGTTTTTGAAGATGAACAATTAGAGGCATTTGGCAAGATCATTGGGAGTAACTCAACAAACAATTTCAAACCCTCTGAAAGACCTGGGAATGACCCAGAAGCAAGGATATTGGGTGCCATATGAGTTGAAATCGAGTTTGTTTGCTTGTGAACCCCGTTTGTTTCCTTGTGAACAGTTGCTTGAAAGGCAAAAACGGAAGGGATTTCTGCATCGCATTGTCACGGGGACGAAAATGGGATAATCCCAAGCATTGAAAATCATGGGAATATCCCGGCCACGCTTCCACGCCGACGACCAAACCGAATATTCACGGCTTCAAGGTCATTTTCTGCATTTGGTAGAACCGCAGTACAGATACAGCGACAGACACGATACAGTCATTTTGCAGCATGACAATGCTCGGCCCCATGTGGCGAAAGTGATCGAGGCATTGTTGGAAACGTTGAAATGGCAACGTATTTAATCCCCCAACCCAATCCGCCATATTTTCCAGACGTTGCTTCCTCTGAATATCACCTGTTTGGATCGATGATACACGGTCTGGCTGACCAGCACTTCCGGTCTTATGAAGAACTCAAAAATTGGATCGATTCGTCGATTGCTTCAACAGATGACCAGTTTTTTCAACGAGGGATTGGAGTGCTGCCTGAAAAATGAGAGAAGGTGGACAATACCTTGAATCATAACTGTATAACCAGTTATTTACGGTAAAGCCTTGAATTTAAAAAAAAACGGTGTGAGCAAAGTTGTATATTTTTTATAATAGAAATGTGGTCGCCAACATCAATAGATGGCTAGGCAATTGAAGAAGAAGATAGTGTTACTCAAATGTTAGAGACAATGCTTTGTGAACTATCCCCGTACATACAAAATTCATTGGACAAAACATATTGTTTCAAGCTTACTTTGTCCTTTTTGTTGAAGAGTACACGTATCTAAATATTTAATTAAATTACAACCAGTTTGACTGGAACTAAGTCGATTTTATGCAAATTACAGAAAACAAACAGCTTAACGACAAAGGCCGAATATATAACTGGAGATTGTTGAATATATTCATTTTCGACTAATTACTATATTACGACATTCTGTTCAAATTGATTGGTCGTATGATTATGCGCAACTTTATATATTTTTTCGTTTGTGGTTTTGTGTAAGATGGTGGAGAATGGTTATAACAACTGTTTGAGAACCAGATGTTTCAACTTTCATATAAAATATATATTTAAAAATATGTAAAAATGCCCTGTTACGATATAAAGAAATTCTCCAAACAAAATACCCATCATTTTTATTGTGAAATGGATCAAACATGAATAAATTTTAGTAATATTAACAGTTGGAATACATTTTATTTGATATGAAACATTTACCTTGATATGAAATAATATTTATAAGAAAGCTTCCTATTTTTATGGAAATTATGTGAATGATAATAAATTCACTATCTGCACAGAATATATGATTCAGTTGTATTAAAGCCACATCTTAGTTTATTCTTAAAAAAGAAACACTTTTTTTAGATGTGCAGGAGGAATATATTCCTCCTAATATAAATTTTCCATTGGAGAAAAACATAAACCGTTAAGGATTTGGAGGAAGTGAATATTTACTACAGAAATATCGTAATTTAGTTCGGCGATACATATTAAACATATTTTATTGGATAAATGTTATATTTGTGTTGTGTAAACTACGGCAGTATTAAAGAATGGTAAAAAAATTAAGAAAGTTCGCTTATATTTGATACAAAAAAAATATTAATGGGTTCACAATGGTTATTACACCTCTATGTAGTTCTTCGAGGTATGAATCGAATTAAAACATCTATGTCTTTTTGTGATAATATATCCCTGGCGCATTGAGATGCTGCTCCAAGTTCGTTTAAACAAACCAACGAAACCAACAGTGCTGCCAATTCTTCATACTCCACTTTTTGCGAAATTTTTCAGTTTGTAATTGCTCCCAAGGCAGTGCTTAAAATTAGAAATCTGTGAAACAGTTATAAGAGCAATAAGTATATTCGCAAGTGAGGTATGGTAGTTGGGAGCAGAGGAAATATTGTGGACATGGAGGAGAAATATATTAAAGAAAATAATTGGAGAAAAAAGAGTTGAAGACAGGTGGGAGGGAAAAACAAACCAGGAGTTTTAAGGAGAAGAGGCAGGCGAAGATGAAGTTGGAGAGTTGAGATAGCGAGGGATTATTCTCAGCTGTAAGTTTATAGAGGGGCCTAATGGCTCTCCTTTTGAATTTTTCCTAGCTTGTGTAAACGTTTAGTAGTGCTACTAGTACTAGTCTTGGAGTAGTGCTTCTAATTCTTCCTCAACCACCTATTTATTGCTATCTCGGACGTTCTGCATAATTTAAGTCAATATTTCGAGTTTGGACTTATTAGCACCACTTCTTAAAGCTACTACGAAACAGCATTATCTCTCACAGCTGCTCAAATAATTTCTTGAGCTTCCGCAGCGTTTTATGTTCAGCTGATGATGCCTAAAATGCCTAAATTAAGAATCTGTAAAATAATTATAAGATTAATATGTATGTGCATTCGCATGTCAAGTCTGGTCGTTGGGACCAGAAATATATATAAATAATGACAGTGAAAGATATTAAGAAACATATTTGGAGGTAAAAGTTGAAGATAAAGCAGGGTAAAAAAGAAGAAGAAGAATAAAAAGAAGGGGAAACCCACCATAACCCTCTCCACTACTTACTCCTGAAGGGGAAAGAAGGTGCCTCTATTATTATTAATATTCTTATCATTTTTATTCAACGAGGTATATATTTTCCTTCTCTTTCTTAATCTTATGCTTTATTTATTGCCAGTCCTTATATAAAAAAATATAATTATATCCAATATACTTAAATATAATACTTCAGTGAAACAGCCTTTTCCATTTAAGCCTGAGCATGTCTCCACCGCGAAGCAGTGAGAAGCGGGGTTCCGCCGTATGGACCGTAGTCCAGGAAGTACCTATAACCTGAAGTGTTCCTTATTACAGCTCAACCAACATAGCTTGGCCTTCGAGGCTTGGATGCACAGTAGTCTAGAGATCATTCGAAGCAGAGCATTTGTGGTGTTAATATCGGTTAAATACTGTACATTCGAGGAACTCTCCGTTTTCTGTCTCTGTTAGACAGTGATCCCCTCACTCTTTCTTTTGCGCATCTCAGAGGTCAAGCTATGTTGGTTTAGCTGTAACTTGCCTTCAATGATGTCAGCTCATCCTTGGGACTTTACGTAGGGCCAGAGCCTATTTGTTACTTACTGATAGGACTATTAGCGCCAATCGACGCCAAAGCTTATACATGATAATTGGTGAAAATACAACTTAACAACTTAACTAAGACTTGTAAATAAAAACAAAATGTCCTTTAAAATTATTTCTAAAACAACTAGGCTGTTTCCAACCCATCCAGCATAAAGGCTTCCAGCAGGTATAAGTTGTTCTCTTGGATTATTTTTTGAAACAGTGATCTTGGATCGACAGGCCAGTCAGGTACCACAAATATCTCTATTTCTTGTCTTGCTGATTGAAATTTTATGTAGTTGAAATCCAATGAATTGGGTTGTCTTCCGCGTTGTTGCTGTCTGGACATCTTGGGTTCTCGATATCGTCTATTCTTTTATAGTGTGTCCTAAACTGACTATGGCCAGTTAGGACCTGTGTAACTTTACTGTTCACATTAATCGGTGTTCTTGTATTACATTGGCATTTGGGACAAAACTGAACTTCGCCTTTCCGATGGCTCCGGAATCGTTCCATCTTTTAAAGTATCTCTGACCTTTTTCCTTTCCATTTTTGGTTTTTCTGGAATAATATGTCCATATCTATTAACCATCGTGCCTCTTTTACGGGTCTTCGCATCCAGATGTCCAAATATAAGATCCTCGATCAGTGAAATGTTGGCCAAGGTTGATGCTGCAGCTATACAAGTTGTTGTGTATGCACTAATAATTGTGCGAAAAATGGTTCCCCGTCACGAGTTGAGTCATTTATACTCCTAACCTGGATCAGCTTATCCGAAAAAATCTCTGATCCATAAGTCAGGAACGAAATGACTGCACAATAAAAGATGGTTCGCAGAGACTCAGCGGGCAGTGAGAATAGACTAGCTAGGGCTTTCTTGAGAACCTGAAATAGCGCTTTGTCTTTTTCACATGCCAGGTTAATATGCATGATGAATGACAGTTTGTCAACCAAGTGTTTGGTTTGATTAGATCTCTCGATGTTCTCAGCGCCAATTTTCACTGTGGTATTTCTAGTTGGCTTTTTACCGAACACTAGGTACATAGATTTATCGGATGCTATTTCAAATTTGTTAGATACTGCCAAGTCATGAACATCCTTCAAGGCCTGGTTCATGTTAATCTCTAGGGCTGGATGAGTGTTGCTCCCCACTATGATCAGAAGGTCGTCCGCATAAGCGATAATATCAAATTCAGGAAAATTTGAATACTTAAAAACGACGAACGGATCTTATCGAAACGTCGTGAAAACCTTAATGCTTCTCAGTATTTAAAATAAATAGTTTACAAAAACAAACGTGTTTATATTAGAGTATTCTTTAAAAAGGTAAACCCCTTTTGGTTTGGAAATTCTGATCAATTTTACGGGGCATTTATTAGCCTCAGTTTTCCTCCAATTTGCTTCTTCTTTTTCATGACCACCATTCATTTATGAAAGGATATCTTATGTGGATTGAGCTGAAAAGTTATTCGTTGTTCTACATATTTACCAGATCTCGCTTCATCAAATTATTAACTATTATTGACAGTACAGTTGAGTGTTGGAATATATATGTTTATGGTGTGGTGTGTGGTGTGGTGTGGAGTGTGGAAATATATGTTTGGTCAATAATTTTCGAATTTTATAAAAAATATTTTAAAATTAAAATATATTAATATTTATTGTATTTATTTATTTATTATATTAAAAAATATTTTTTATTGGATGTAATATTTTATTGATAAATTTAGTCTAAATTTATTTCAGATAGTTCTATGATGGTGATTCTGATATTGAGTATCTTGAAAATGGTGCCTTTATAAAAATAAATCTGGTGTATAGTCGGATGAAGCCTCGAACGAAAATACTTAGAAATATAAACACAACAAAAATAACAAAATATAAACACAGTGTTTGTTATGTTTGTTATTATTTATGATCTGCTACATCCAACATCATTATGCCACATTCGTAAAAGTTTTGAGGTTAATTAACGGGAAACTGATCAAGTATATTTTTACGGCTTATCAGTAAATGTTTTTCCTTTGAAATAATCCTGCAACGACTATAATAAGTGATCATCAAAGTATTTCAGGTTCGGTGTATGCAAGGAGCCTAGATAATATTGGCTCCCAAATTCTCATAGTGGTTTTTTAACCTTTCCTTTTCATTTGCTAATTATGAACTCTTTAATACCTATTGCATGATGGAATTCTGTCAACTGTAAGCAGTGTATTGTAGAAATAATCGTCCTATCTGATGATAACACTTCGAAAAGGATCTTTATAATCCCATCATATGGAAAGCATGATCTATCGTATACTATTTTATTCTAATCGATTATTATTAAATGATTATCCTCTATAGAAATAGGTCGACTTTCTTGACGTTTTTCCGAATCATCGAATTTGAATATGCAAAAGGTTAGGTTAAAAGTTAATAGTTTTGTTTTTATATTCAATAAAAGTTATAGCTTACTTTTGAACGATAACAAGAATATGCGACAATAAAATAGAAATATAATATTAGAGGTATTGTTATGGGATATAAAAACAAAATTATTGTTCACAATTTTTTTTACAAAAGCTCATAAACTTTTTTCCTTAAAAAAACCGAGAAATATCAATTGAAACAACCGTTAACAAATTTTCATAACTCTTTAATGCAGGTTATCGTATTAAACAGTTTTTAAGTCTTGAAAACTTTTATTTAGCCTTTGTAGATTGCTACAGGTCACTTGCGTAAGAGTCAAGGAAACATCGCCCTTTGGCATTTGAAGCATATTCTAATATTTTTATTTCTAATGGTTACGATAGTAGATCAATTCTTCTATTGGAACCTTTGGTGTGAAACACTAAACTTGAAGAGATTTACCACTAAACACCAAAACACTTTTTTGAACTGCTCGACGCACGTTTCGCTAACCATGTTAGTATCATCAGGAGATGATTTAATCTGAGATTAAATCATCTCCATCAAATTAAATCTCTTCAAGTTTAGTAACGATAGTAGGTGAATTTTTTAAGCTACATAGACCAGCAAAGATTTTGCATCTGAGCATGGGACAAATCTAGAAAATATTTGTTTCATGTAGAAATTTCCCGTTTGTATCAGAGCATATTTAAATATTTCTTTGTTACTACATGATGGTGTAAAATAAGGTTCTTAGTTTGTTCGCTCTGTAAAATTTGAAGGAAAATAGTAAACTATCAAATGAAAGTTCTATTCTAGATATAACCTTATTCGACATGAAAAATCATACACACAAAATCATATACAATAATCATACACTTTGGTATAATAGGTATCTTATTTTGCGTCACCCAATGGTTACCTTAGTACAAGAAAATTTTAAGCATTTAAAATCACTAAAAGAACACCATTAGAGCAAGCGGCAGTTAATTTCTGGCACGTTTGAAGAGCAACTGCTTTATATTAAATTCATCTTTTGGTTCCATTAGAAAACTTTGATTTTTCTATATTCTGTTGTCATAAACTGTATAATGAATATTGGGAGCATCATAGGAGAAACCTTTGGTTGTGTGGCAGCAAAACGTATTGAGAAAGATTTTGAATGAAAAAAGTTTTAAAAAGAAAAAGGGTCATAAACCGTATAATGAATATTGGGAGAATCAGAGGAGAAACCTTTGGTGGCGTGGCAGCAAAATTGAGAAATATTTTTGAAGGAAAAAAACGTCGAAGATACATGGAAAAGAAGAACTAACCAATGATTGAGGCAACTGTTTAACATACTGAAAATAGTGGGAAACGACAAAGATTGAGATGGTTAGGTTATGTTCAAAGGACTCAGTCAGACAGAATACACAAGAGAATATTGAATGTAAATTTAAATAAATATTGAATGTAAAAAGGAGGCAAAGAAGAGGACAAACAAGGGCGAGGCAAGCATAGCATAGAACATATAAGCATAGAACATTTCTGTAGGGGCAAGATGTTTATAATGCTTATAGATGTTTACAATATCAGCAAACTCGCATACCTTCTCAGCATGCGATCTAACGAGTTGTACTTGACAAATATCAGTATCTCTGTGTCAGGCTAAGTCACAGGCTCTATCTATCATCTCTGTATCAGAGTGCGGACTTTTCAATCGACTCTCGTATATATACTCAATATCTTCGGTAGCAAAAAAGAGCATATTTTTGAGATTTTGTGAAATCAAAAAGAAATAATTGAATATAGTTGTTAATAGGAACTAGAATAATTGTTTGAATTAAATCTTCAAATAAACTACTGTTTGAGGGGAGAAGAAAATTGATAACGTTAAAAAGATGGAGAAATTTCCACATTACTATACTGCATTTTGAAGACATTCGTCGATTTTTCGCAAAATTTGACCGTTTATTTCGATAACAAAATAAATTACCTTAATGACCAAAGTATTGGCCATCGTTAGCATCATTTCTTTTGTTAAAAATGGTTTCCGCGTCAAAAGAACTTTTGGTTTTTGGAAATTCATCAAGCCAAGTTTTCACTTCTTCGTTAGAATGTAAGTGTTGTTCTGAAAGTCCGTGCTGGATCGAAATAAGTGGTAGTCCGAAAGGGCCGAAAAGTCCGAAAAGTCCGGTGAACACGGTAGGTGGGGTAGGATGTCCCATTTAACGTTTTCCAAATAGTTTTTTTACACATTTTACAACATGGAACTGAGCACTGTCATGTTGAAAAATGACTTTATCGTGTCTTTGGGCGTACTCTGGTCGTTTTTATGTCAATACTTGGGTCAATTTTATCAATTGTTGTCGGTTTAGATCGCCAGTAACTGTTTCACCAGGTTTTAGCAGTTCGTAATACACAGCTCTCCTACTATCCACCAAATATCATCAAAGCCTTCTTTCCATATATATTGCGCACTGATTGTGATGTTGAAGGCTCGCCTGGATCTACCCATGGGTTTTTGCACTTTAGGTTATCAAAATAGATCCCTTTTTCATCACATGTCACAACTCGATGCTAAAAAACCTTTTTTTTCTGTATGGAAAGCAAAATTTTACTAATGGTTTTTTCGCCTTTCGATGTCTCCTTTCTTCTATTCATATGGAATCCATTTCCCTTTCTTTTGGATCTTTTCCAATGCATGTAGAAGTTCGGATACGGTGGACTAGGCAACATTAAACGTTTCTGCCAATTGTTTCAACATATGAGTTGAGTTTTCATCCAGTAATTCTTGTAAATCTATATCTTCAAACTTTTTCGGCTGTTCTAGGCGCTTCCTGTCTTTTATATCAAAATCAAAACTTTTAAACCATTTAAACCATCGTTCACACGTTTTCTTGGATTAGAGCATATTCACCATAAGCTGAACCTGGGCTAATAACGAACTGGCTTTTGATGACGTATGTTTACCCTCCAAAATGCCATAGACGTATTAGTCTATACCAATAAATGTGTTAGTAGTGCCATCTCTTAGCAAAATCGACATTATTAATCGAAACACTTATTATAATATATAATTTTACTCATTTTGAAGTGACTTTACTTACTTTATATTTATGGCAATTTTTACTTTTTTTTTAAATGGGACTTCAAAAAATTCTTATATTTTCCGAACCTGTACAGGCGCCAAATCATCTTACTTTGAACAAACCTCTCGAAGTATGTTTTAAAATAAGCTAAAGTAAACCGGATCCCACTTTAATGAGTTTGTTCGGACAATCACAGAGTGGCTTTTAACATTATCTTTATTCTTTAATGGGGGATTTAAATATTTTCCTTATCGGGTCTTGGTAACCCTATATTTTTCGAAATTCTTGACTCGTTAATAGCGATTATTTTTTCAAAAAAATGCCTTTATATCTTGTTCTTGATATATGATGTTCTTAAGATGATGTGTATTCAGAGATTGGTCCAAGAATATGTTTGAAAAACTTTTTAAGGTAGTACCAGCTGAAATGTAAATAGATTATTAAAATTGATTTATTTTTGCAAAACTTAATTACACAATCATTTTTTTCGTTTATGATCATAAAAATTAAATTAGTAAATAAATAAGAAAAATAAATTTTGGTTTAGCGAGCCATTTTGGAAAGAATGAGTAATCGCTGTAAGCCATTTCTGATAAATATGGTACATGTGGAAGCACTTCCACATAGAGGTTATGGAGTTTTCGCTTTCTTTGGTGCCCTTTTTACCTGATCTTGCTCATTATTTGAACTGCTGTCATGAAATAGTAAATAGTGGCTGTATGATCTTTGGCAAGAGAAAGGGAATTCATGTCGCATTTACTATTATAAAATGTTAAAGAAACTTAGAATAATTACGTTTGAATATGTCTAAATATTCTTGAGGAATGTTCATTTTAGGATGACTGTTAAAAATTTTTTATTGTGCTCGTTCGGAAGCTTTTTCATATTCAAAACTTCATGTTAAATGTAGTGAACACAATCACACAATCGAGTGTGTCGAAAGTGTCAGCACTGTAAAATGATACACAATGAAAATTACAAGGGACTATCCGGTATTTTTTATTTTATCTTGAAGAATAAATAATTACATTATATTCGTAAATATTGCTAAATATGGGGTTATTGGTTTGGTGTAATATACTAAGAGTATATGCCCTCAATGGATAAATCTCGATATAAACAATGTTGTCTTGAAATGGTAATATCAACTGTCCAACAAGATTACCATATGCGATCTTACGCCCTTTATTATTTTTGTGGGGTTATGTTAAATTTCTGGTTTACAGAAATAAACTCCGAATAGTTTTTTTCCTTTAATGATAAACTCAGGGCATCACTGAAAATATATTCAGAATACATTCCACCAGGTGAGGGCGAGTGGGACATTTGAACGACATTATTATCAAAACATAATGCTAATGTTCTTCAAGTTAAAATAAAAATGACCGGATTCTCAATTGTAGTTGTTATTGTCTTAATTTAAAGTTCTGACACTTTTATAGGATAAATCTTTACATGCCATGAAAGGGCGGGAAAGGCTCGTTAAATGTATATCGAAAAAACCATAGGTCTTTGAACCATTTTTGAAGATACGGTCATGGAATTTTAACGAAAGGGTGACAATACCCCTTATTGTTTCTAAACCAAATGACAACTTCTAAACTATCTAATTAAAACAAATAAAAAGTAAATGTTAAATATTAAACTCCTTTTATATATATAACTCTAGCGAATATAGAATTTATATAATATCGATGAGTTCATATTTTAATTTTTGTTATTAGAATATGTTTTAAAATAGCAGTAATCGGATGATATACTCTTTTCTTTATAATGTATATGGAAAATTGTTTTTTTTAGAGAAACATTATTTAATTGTATAAATTAATAGTATAAACATGGTAAGGCAGAGTATAATATCATCTTTCCAAGAAGTAATGGGCGAATACCAGACAGGGTTTAGAAGGGGACAAATGTTTATAGATTTCAGCTATCCGTACGACTGCGTACAAAGAGCAGTAGCAAAAGAGGCCATGGCGGAAATAAGAATACCAAGCTTATTAGGTTAATCCAGATGACGATCTTTAATTCCAAGGCAGTAGTAAAAATCCAACATCACACCATGGTAATATTAAAGATCAATGAAAATATGTGACAGGGAGATGCATATATATATATATATATATATATATATATATATATATATATATATATATATATATATATATATATATATATATACGTAGAAGAACAAACCGTAGGATCGAGGAAAATAAATCGCAGAATCATATTATGAAAAGTAGAAAGTTACTTATTCCCTGCATTCTGCCCTAATATCTAAAATTATTCAAAGGAAAACAAAAGTTAGACTCATTTATTAGTCACTTATGGCTGTGAGGCATGGTCCCTCACAAAGAAAATAGAAGAAAAAAAGTGAAGGAATAGTATCCAGAAGAATTTTTGGTTCTGCGAATGATAATGGAATTCAGAGGATAAGGTATAACTTCGAACTCAAGCATTTATACAAAGATCTGGACATTGAGAGTTCAACGACTTAGGTGGGCGGAGGTGATGGGAGAATGTCAGAAACATGAATAACAACAATAAAAGGAAAATTATGGAGGGACCAATAAGGAATAACAGAAAAAGATGCAGAGCAAGGACACATTGGTAGGACCATATTAGAAGAGATGTTGAAAAACTTCTGCACATCAAACACTAGCAAGGGGCTGCTAGAGATCAATACGGTTGAAGGCGAAGACTGAAGGAGCTTAAGGCTCACTAACGGGTTGTAGTACCACAGGAAAAAGTATTATTATTATACAATTATTTTTGATTGTTAGATGAATTTGTAGAAAATATCAGTATTATGCAGAATATGGAGGAATCCTTGGCCCACCGTTGGAAGTATTAAAAGAAGTTTTTCTTTTCACATTTAATTGGTGTATTCTGAATTGAATGGGAAGGGTTTGTAATCTGACTAGAGCTCTTAAAATAGCAAAAATATGTGTCTGGCAATTCAAGCAATTGTAACTAAAATCGATTGAACTAGAAGTAAAGACGCATATTTTAAAAGGACTTCTGTACTCTTTAAAATCTTAGTAATAATTGTCTTATAATATCAGTACTTTGGAAAATTTGATTATTGGGTTCATGAAATATGGTACACATCTCTATTATCTCCAAGCCCGATGAACATTTGATTATAATGATATAGCTTTTCTTTTGGCAGTTATATTGTGTTGGAGATTGTTCGCTCTATATATAGCTCCAACTTTTAAGTTTTTCTTGATATTTGATATGCTTTTAATATAGTTTTATACTGCAATATATTTTATTCAAGTTAAATTTACACTCGAAGAAATTTACCACTAAACATCAAATCACTTTTTAAAATTTCTCGACTTACCTAACCATTTTAGCACCATCTCCTTAGACAAAGGATTAGATTAAATTATTAGTTAGATTAAATCATCTCCTGATGATGCTAACATGGTTAGCGAAACGTGCGTCGAGCAGTTCAAAAAAGTGTTTTGGTGTTTAGTGGTAAATCTCTTCAAGTTTAGTGTTTCACACCAAAGGTTCCAATAGAAGAATTGATCAATATATGTTAGGCAATTTTTACTATTATTTGTGTTTTTACAGCGATATAATTTTGAATTAAAATAGTATATTAATATTTTAATGTTGAACATTCTCTACGTCATCAGGCCATGGCAGTTTAAAAATAAAAACATATTTTTATTGCATATATTCTTCCTTTCTTGACATCTCATCCAACGAATTAAAAGTGTAAAGTGCCTAAATGAAAACCCACCTCAGCCATTAACAGACCCAAAACTTTATTTTAAATGCTTTCTATAAACGACCCATCAAAACAATTAAGGTATTCTTCTCGACTGTCAGGTAGGTTCTACCAGCATAACCCATCTCGATATATTGGACATCCATTAGGAACATCTTCAACCACGCGCGTTCTATATGATAAATTCCCGGTCCATCTGCAATAAATATCAACCTATTCGTTTTTTATGTTTTCAGCTTGTTAACATACTGTTTTTTCGTTACAGGTAACCATGCCGACTGTTATCGGAACCATCGAGGGTACCATTCGGGTTCCACGGAACCAGCGTGCGGGCCATTGTAGCTTTTGTTGGTATCTATAAAGTCAGTTCAGCAGCGTAGGCAGAAAAAAATTGATAAGAATGGCTTGGGTCCCGGTAATGTGTTAAAATGTTTATTTTTGATATCTTGAAATGTTATAATTATATGCATATACAGCATGTTCATTATTCTTACTTTTCTGTAAGAAGTCTTCTGTTCATCTTAATTTTAAAATTTTTGAAAATTGTTGTATTTGTATTTTGTACTAAGAGTATTATTTATAAACGTTACTAATGATCAACATTTTTGTAGACTTTGGTAAAAACTAAAATCTATGACTTATTATCTAAGTCTGTTAAAATCTGGAAATTTTTCCTAGACTCTAAATTTTTTCTCTTAGTAAATAAAAACAAATATAAAGTCGTTCAATAAGGAATTTTGAATTCAAATGTTTACTCTAATATATTTTTTCTTAATTCGAAAATTAAATTGTTACGACGATTGTTTTGAAAAGAACGCAGAAACGATAGTCTTTAACGAACGGTAACTGTTCTGTAAAATTTTTGACTTAAGTTATCAGACACAGGGTGGGGCAAAAGTAAGTAATCCAGTTAGTGCTCCAGTACTTGGAGATCTTGTTTTAAAACACGATGTAGGAATGTTAAGCATACTGGAGATAGATGACAAGACAGATCACGGACGGCAAATTCAGCTGAGAGGAAAGTTCTACACTATTCTCTCAGCTGAAATTGTTCAGGATGGTCTAGAAACATCAATTCGGCGACCCTCTGCTCAACCAGAAATATAACGACTGCCCTTAGAGCGTATTTCAATATAATACAAAATTCAGCCAGTATAAGAGCTTAATTCTCATGATCTCCAGCAGCAATTAAAATTCAGTCGTGTCTTTTTAAATCTTGCAAATGAAAATTTTAGGAGCCTGTTGTGGATGTCCATGAGGCCTCTTTCCACCTAAATAAACTTGTTAATAAACAAAATTCACGTCAACGAAGCATCATGAATGACAATTAATTCATGAAAATATTCTTTATGATGGGAAAGTCACAGTATAGTCTGCAGTTTCCGCATAAACATTATTCGACCTTTATTTTTGACAAATGAAGAAGGATGAGCAGAAATCGTACTTCCAAGCGTTATGGGTATACGCTTGAAAATTCGACTTGTCTCAGTTAGGAGACGTCGAGGTCTATTAGTTTCAGCAGGATGGTGCTAGAACCTATACTGTGAGGAAGATATTGGAAGGATAATCGATTAATCTTCAAAAATGAAAATCCGAAGATCTTCGAATTTCACCTCCGACTTCTTTCGCCGACTTCTTTCTCTGGATTTACAACAAAAAGATATTTTACATTAATAGATCTTAAACACTACATCAGCTCAAAGACAATATTCGGTGAGAAGATTTATGAAGGGAATGGAAGATTTGGGAACGCGAAAATGTCCACTATTTAACAAACGTTGCTTTCCAAAAGTAATTGATAAAAAAATACAATCAACACACATTTGCCAACAAGAAACAAATGATAAGTTATATCGGTTGCGTAAAATCCCTGGAGTCCTGGAGGCGATGAAGTGGTGGAGGGCAGTTCTTGCCTTCTCTTGACTTTTAAAGCTTTTCAAAAGTAATTGATATAAAACTCCAAAAAGTTTACTTTCATTTACAAATTTGATAGTAAATTTTTAATTAAGTTTTCGTATATTTTTTAAAATTATAATGGGATACCTATTTTTATCCCACTATATGTTAGGCTGTTAAGAAAATTATTGCGGTTTTTAACCATTAAATGAAAATGCATATATCTCAGTTCAAACGAAACTTCATTAATCGAAATAAAAACCATTACAATCAACACACGTTTGTCAACGATAAACAAGTTTATTTATATCGGTTCCATAAAATCCCTGGAGTCCTGGAGAGGATGAAATTGTTGAGGGCAGTTCTTGCCTCCTCTTGACTTTTAAAGCATATTTCGCGGAGGAAGTTGTCGATATGCTTGAAAAAGTGGTAGGCGGTAAGGAAGAGGCGAGAATTCATGCAGCTTTTATTGCGTGGTTATTAAGATGTGTGGCCGAGCGTTGTCATTGAGCGGAATTGTTTCCTTCGTATTGACTAATGCACGTACATGCGCCGCAGTTTTTGGTGCATTTTATCCGATTTGCTGGCAGTACTTCTCCGCTGCAATTATTTCGATCGAGTTCAGAAAGCTGTGATGAATGCAGACCACGAAACAGTCATCATGACATTCGTCGCTGATTACCGTAAATAATCCACTTTTCATCGCATGTCACAATCCATTCGAGAAACGGATTGTTTTTATTAAGCAAAAGAAGAATAGATGAACTTCAAAACGACGATTTTACACACAAATTAATTTGAAAATACAGTATTTAAAATTAAAATAACAAAAATCGCAATAACTTTCCTAACAAACTAATATATTGTAGAACTGGATATGTGGAAATGCGTATATGGGAACAGATAATGAATAGTTAATGATATTGCTTTGAAAATAATTTTGAAGAACAGTAGATCACTAACTTTTGCAAATAATTACTTCAAGATATAACTCTCAACAATTACGGTTTCTACTCATTGTCAAAAAAGTAGGGTCCAGTAATTATTTCGGCGGAAACTGTGTATTACACTGACTTTCGCACTATGGAGAGACCTTTCGTGAATCAATTGTAGATTTTCTATGTGAGGATGGTAGTTGCATTTTCTTGATGGAAATTCATACTAAATTGTATAAATAAATCAAAGAGGTCTAATTTCCACTTATACTTTTCTCTAAAACATAACCCGTTTCGATACACTGCAGCTCCTTCGGATGGTCGACAAAGAATATAGAAAGAATAGACAAATATTCTTCGTCAACCATCCGAAGAAGCTACTGTGTAGCGAAACGCGTTATATTTTAGAGAAAAATATTAATGGAAATTAGACAACTTTGTTTTATTTATACAATTGTCTGTGTGTCCAGTAACGTTAATTTTGTTAATTAACAAATTGATTTAGGTGAAAATGGGACAAATCTGATATCTGCAATTTCGTGATCAAATTTGTATTTACATCTGTAAGATTTAAGAAGGTACCACCAAATTCCAATCGCAGCTGAAAATCATGATGGTTAAAATTTTGCAATAGCTGGATTTTGTATGGATGCATGTGGAGATCTTGTTTTAAAATATTCTGCAGGAATCGTCGTTATATTATCATTTGAATAAACTATCATCTGATTTATCTCAGCTTCCTAAACACCTGAATGAATTTGCGTATTGTAGGCTTGGAAGGAGCACCTTTAACGTTAAAAATCGTGTGAAATAATGTTCCTTCTAAGTCAATATCGTTCAATTTTTAAATCTCCAGAATTTGTAGTTTATTCTAAAATAAAAACCAAAATTACTGTTATACCAATAATAAGATACTTGGTTTAAAATTGAGAAACTACTTTTGGGCCACCCTACTTGTTGAAGTGTAGTTTTCATTAAGATTAATACGATATAACTTGCACATATTTATTTAAATTAACATTATATAAAAAATAGATGGCGTTATGATACGCCACTGTATTCTCAATTGACCACAAAGCTTGTGTCTTCTAATTCCTTTCGGAATATTTTGGCTCTAATTTATTATCCCAGATGCTTCTAAATTTTTACTATATTATGTTTCTGTTTCTCATCGAATATATTCTTTTCATTTTTTGGAAACACTATCTTAATGTGTAATCAGTTTACGTTGAATTGTTAGAGAAGGAAACATATAATTTTTAATTATGCTGACTGACATAGATATGTGGCCACCAAGAATTAGCTAATAAATTGTATTCTTTTTTTGGTAAAAAGTTGACGTGAAAAAATAATAAACGATACAAATTTCAGAAAATTTTACATGTGGATTATCCCTTTATAATTAATTGATCCCCTTGGTTCGTTAGTCTTGAGGGTGGACACTAGGTCTTGAGGGTGGTCTATGTATTGATCGAATGGGATGGTCGATTTGATTTTAGAGTATCTCAATCAGATTATGTGGCATTGATATATTATCTCGTTGAAACAGGGGGTTCTGGAGTATTCTAAGGTTCTCTGAAATTGATGAAGTTTCAGGATTTTCAACTTATAAGGCTTAACTAACACCAAGGGTGATCCGATTATAGACTCTTTACACCATAGTTCCTCAAGTATCAGGCAGATATATCCCTGAATATCTGGGAGTTATTCTTTACTCCTTTCTGCCTTTTTATCGAAGCTATACAAAACTGCTATTCGCAACTAAACATAACTTAATTCGGTTAGGCGAGTTAACATAATGGTAACATAGGAAAAACGTACAAAGAATATCATTTGGCAATATTTAATTCGTCAACCATTAGTTTGCACCTGATCTTGCGTTGTCAAAATGTATCCGAATGGATAAATCTAAGTCTTTATTCCGGATTCTGTAGTTCTTCTTCGATGTCTTCCTAGCGCGTCTTTCTAGATCTTTTCTAAATTAGGCCCAATAACACCTCAAAACTCATGTGGTCTACTGATAACTTGATTAACCTGACAGGAATCTGCGCCTCTTGCATCCCAATTATAGTGACTTTGGGTATAGAGCAAATTATTGAATTGAGTGCAAATAAACGGATTAAAGCAACACAACTCTTTATTTTGACGAATATTTCTTATTAGTAAAATGATTTAAAAATTCCATGAATAACTGCCAAAGAAATACACAAAAGAAAATTTACTGTAAAATTTTTCGCCAACATTATTTTAAAGATCTTTATATATAGTACGGGATATAATCCGACCACCCAGTAAAAATGATTTAATTTTAATAATATATTGTGTATATGTTTACTATGGCAAAAACAAAATATGATTAAATTCTCAACCTTATCAATATGGAATTTCTGTTTTTACGATAGTTTTTGTGATTCGAGCTATATGGACAGTAGGTAAAATTTGTAGCTGCAGCAAAAATCCAAAGTTTGTAGTTGAATTCAATTGTTTGCCATGCCTCGTGTGTGAAGAAATGGAAAATTTCGCCAACTGACCAAGTTTGATAGGGGATGGATAGTTGGACTACGAGAGCTCTTTCCTTTCAAGAACAGAAGTGTAGATTCTGTGTTAAGATGTTGTTGGTCATGTCTTCATAAAGGCCATACAGATCGAGCTAGCGGTACAGGACTACGTAGAAGGACAACAGAACGTCAAGATCGCCGCCTGAGGCTGTTGGCTTTAAGAGAGCGCTTCTCTATCACTAAGGCAATTGTAAATCAATGGTTTGCAGAATACTGAAGACCCATAGGAATGTGGAGTGTTTATCGTCGGATAAGAAGTTTTTGACTTATTTCATATCGTCTGCATTGGGTGCTAACTCTAACTCCAGAGCATAGACGCAATCGATATGAGTGGTGTAAAAAACGGCTATTGTGGGACCACGAATGGAACACAATAGTGTTTAGTAACGAGTTTCGATTTTGTTTAGGCATGCATGATGGCAGGGCACGAGTGAGAAGATGACGTGTTGAATGACGAGATCCACAGTTTTCGTTGAACGGCATCACAATTTGGGATTATGGTATAGGATGCCATTGCTTATGGTTTTAGGTCACCTCTAGTATTCATCAGAGGAAACATGACCCCACGTTGTTACGTCTAAGAAATTGTGGACCCTCATCTCATACCATACTTACATCTCCTACCATATGTACTGCCATGGCCTTCAACATCTCCCGATTTAAGCCCAATCGAACACGTATGGGATATGATCGGCAGAAGACTAATAAATTTACAACAACCCCCTCAAACTTTAGCTGCACTTTGACATGAGGTAGAAGTCGCTTGGAATGAGGTACCCCAGGAGGAACAAGGCATGGTGCTTCAACGCATTAATAAAAGTAACCATCGATTAAAGTATATCAGGTTGTGCTGAAATTTTAATTATTTGCTTACTATGATTTTATAATTATTTACCTAAGTTATTATTGACATTAAATCATTTTGGCTGAGTGTTTGGATTTCTGTCACGTGGTATAGTTGTCCACTAGATTATGTTGTGTGTACATTAGCAAATTAAGCAAATAATGATCTTAAAACACTAGCCTTACACGAATAAAATTTCTATTACTTTAAAATTTAAAAAAGTATTAATAAAAAAAATATATTTAAATATTCCGAAATATATTGGATATTAATATTTCTATGGCAGTCAGTATATTTAAATTAATTATATATATTTTTTTATATATAAATTTTATTAATATAGAATTAAATTGTTGAGCGTTTCTAGATATTTGTAAAATATATTTGCAAGCAATTCCTATCAACACCGGATACAATACCAGATCACTGCCCATCTAGCAATGTCCAGAAAACAAGAACCTAGTGACGATGGAGAAGCTATGGAGAATAATGAATCGTAAGTATTTATCATTATTTTAAATTAAGTAACTATAATTGTTTGAATTAAAATTTTTGGATATCCTATTATATATGGTCACTGATAGATAACAAAATCAACGATATAATCTAACAAATCATAAGGAACTATATATCCAGTGTTAGAGAAATTCATTTAGTAATGGAGGTGGTAATTCATTATCATGAAGCAATTCTATGAAATTCAATCCTAGACGTGTTCAGTTGAAACAATTCTTTCACACCACTAATATTATGATCACGACATATATGGATAAATCATTTTAATGATATCCTTAAGTTGCAAACGAATATTATTTAAAATTGCTACGAGGTCCAAGTTTATTTGAGTCTCGGCTTTTTGAGTATACTTTAAACCACCTGAAAATCTGCGCCCTTGACGATTGGGTCCTTAATTCTGCGCCCTTGATCCCGTTATCACCATAGGCCTGTTTAAAATATAAAACTATTGGAAATATAAAAAATACGCCTGTTGAAGTCTGAAATCCAGAATGTACTACAAAAATTCGGTTTATGAAATGAATTGCTACGGAAGACCAAGTGCGTTTTGATAGCTCAAATTCATACTGAAGACGCATCAGACATTGGCTTGTCTCCCCTCCAAAGGGGAAGTCAACTGTGTTGTCATATCAAATGGTACTCTACCAGTCTCTTTACTTTATTTACACATCTGATATGTTTGGGAAGTAGTTTATCCTTGCTAATTAGCAGAGAACATTTAAATACAGCCCATCGTTAGATCGTATCTACAAATTATCTGTATTGCAAAATTAATGCAATAAATATATATTTTTCATATTTGTTGTTTTCATAATGTTTTTTCTTGTTTGCCATTAAATAATTTTATGCTCTTGTCTTTTACCTACTAGAACCTTTAGTATGAAATGATAAAAATTTACCATAAAACACCAAATCACTTGTTTTTAATTTCTCTGCACGCGTTCTGCTATCCATGTTAACATCATCAGGAAATGATTCAGTCTAAGAGTCTATCTGTTTGTTTTTACACTTTTCTTTTTTCTATGTTTCTGCATTATTGAATAGTAACACATTTTTTTCAAATTTCGACTTTATTCATCAATATATTCCCATTGAGGAGCAATACAATCGTGCTAACGCTTTTTTAACATTTCTACATCTTTTTTTATACAACGATTTCTCTTTGCCTTCAAAATATCTCTTCATTGGAACGAATTTTCTTTCCATAGAGCATTTTTTTGAGGTCTGAGAACATATAAAATGGGTCGCTGGGGGCCAGATGTGGGAAATACAATGGACGAGGATGCAATTCGAAGTGCAATTCATGCAATTTAGCGATCGTTGCCAAACGATTTGTGACACGGTGCATTGTCTTGGCGAAACACCACCTTTTTTGTTCATTTGGAGGCTTTTTTTACGATCTCGTTCTTCAAACGCACCAACTGATGACATAGTGAGGGTAATGTTCATCAAGCCATTGTTTTGCTTCAACGGTATTTTTTCCATCAAAAACAATGCTTAATCAACACACGAAATTCTTTTTTTTTTCATTGTTTTGAAAATAACTTAAGTAACAGAACAACTCAGAACCTAGTAGACAAATTGTCATTAAATTTTGACACGTGAAGGGTGGCACAATCGAACACTTGATTAGTAGTATGGTAGAGATTTTTCTTAAGTGACGTCATCAATATGTCAGACCGGGGACCGATATGTTATTATTTAATAAACTAATGATATTGTATTTTATTTCATGTTAAATCAATTATCTATCACCACGGTATATATTTTTCTGTTCAAGAAAATGACTGTTACAATGGTGATAATGAAAACACCAAAATCGTAAGTTTTGCGGCCATTTTCACGTTTTTATTGGAACATTTAAGGCAGAAAATCGTTTTTTTATCCGAAAATAACCTCCCGTAAAACAATGAACCTAATAAATCTAGTCGGACTTGTTGTTGAATCTGCACATTCCTGCGACAATGTGCCCATAAAATCGTCCAAAAACCCGAACCATTTACCAGATACAGAGAGAAAGAGATCGTAAAAAAATTATCGCTGTAACAATCTGACAAAAGTCGGTTTCAGCCAAACATAACGGTTCGAAATTATCTTCGAAAAAATGGAGACGATCAAGTTTTGCCCAGCGTGAAGCATACCTTGCCTCGATCATTAGGCATGCGGCTGAATACCGATGCTAATTAAAAATTAATAATAAATTTGTAGTTTGGAATTAAGGATTGTTTTTCTTGGCGTTTGAAACCAGTTAAGTCGTTGACGCATTCAAATGTTCTTCAGCACCGTTTAACATTCAGACGTTTGAAAAGGCTGCTCAAGATCGGTCTATTGTTTATTTCTGTGTGTAGTCAGTTTGTCTGGCTTTACTCTTCATAAGAATTCAATTGTTGGAAGCTTTCGCTGCTAACTTTGCATAGATTTCTCAGTTTGGTAAATTTCTGTTAATAACCTTTTTTTTAAAGTAATATTTGTTTCTGTTAATAATGTCGATTTTGCTAAGAGGTGGCGTTACTAATAGATTTGTTGGTATAGACTAATAATGTATATGTCTGAATGATTGTGGCGTGTTCATATATATTTTTTTTCCTTTATTTGGGTTTTTCGCCACTATCTAAAACTCAAAAAATACCAAAAATACCTGTTCTTATTTAAAGAAAGAATCACTGGGTAAAAACAAAAAACCAAACGGAGACAAATTTCTCACTGATTCTTTTTTGTAATAAATTTGCCTAACGAACAAAATTTTAAAGATATAAAAATGTTATAAAAAATTTTTTTACAAACTTTTAACGTTAACGTTTCGGAGGGTACTCTCCCCCCGTTTTTATTTTTGCTATATGGCAACATAGTATTGACGATCTAAATATTTTTTTACAAGATATAAATTCTCGAGAGCCTACAATTAAGTTTACTTTAGAGATGGAGAAGGAGAATAAATTGCCATTCCTCGACACTTTAATGATAAAACAAAACAACACATTAAAAACTACAGTTTACAGAAAACCGACAAACACAGATAGGTATCTCAATTTCTTTTCAAATCACTCAAAATCGGTCAAAATAGGAGTAATTAAAAGTTCATATGACAGAGCAAAACTTGTTTGTACCGACAGTGATACACTACAAAAAGAAACAAATCACATAAAAGACATTTTAATAAAAAACAATTACCCAACAAATTTTATAGATAAATCGCTTAAAAATTTTGATACTAGACAAAACAGACAAGTTATTAATAACAATAATAATAACTCTCAAACAATTAACCTCACAATTCCTTATATCTGCGGTATTTCTGACAGAATTAAAAGAGTAAGAAATAAATACAACATAAGAACGACATTTAAAACAAAAAATACTCTTAGATCTCTATTAACAAAGACTAAACCAAACAATATACAACAAAATACCAAAAATGTGATTTATAAAATTCCCTGCGAATGTGGCAAATTCTATATAGGTGAGACATCTAGACCGTTAGATGTTAGAGTAAAAGAGCATAAAAACCTTCTTGGAAAGGGCGATTTTAATAAATCTAGAATTTGTCAACACGCATGGGAATCGGGTCATAAAATCAAATGGAATAATTTCAAAATGGTATTAAAAGAATCGGTAACAAAATACAGAAGATTAAAAGAAACCGCTATAATTAATTTAAATAAAAATAACTGTATTGCTATGCCTTCGGTAGATTTAAATTCAATATGGTTCCCGATTCTAAAGAATACAATTAAACACATTTAAATATTTGAATACACAATCACTACAATAAACAATAACACAGTAAACATTACCTATATATATTTTTTGATAGTATGTCGCTGTCATGAAAATCGTTGACATATACAAAAAAATATATTTACTTTCATTCGTAATTTTATATATTACAAATTAATATAATTTATTTTTTAGTTTAGTTTTGAAAACGGGGGGAGAGTACCCTCCGAAACGTTAACGTTAAAAGATTGTAAAAAAAACTTTTATAACATTTTTATATCTTTAAAATTTTGTTCGTTAGGCAAATTTATTACAAAAAAGAATCACTGAAAAATTTGTCTCCGTTTGTTTTTTTTTACCCAGTGATTCTTTCTTTAAATAAGAACAGGTATTTTTGATATTTTTTGAGTGTTCGATAGTGGCGAAAAACCCAAATAAAAAAAAATAATAATATATATGGCGTTTTGGAGGGTAAACATACGTCATTAAAGGCCAGTTTGTTATTAATGGTCATTGAGCAAAAAACACAGTTTTTTCATAGCTTTGAATAAGTAATAATTATGTACCAGAAAAAGTCGTTTTGCGCGAAAGTTTATTAACCTTCTTTCATATGAGGAAAACGGCTGCTGAAAGTTATCGATTGTTGGTTAAAGCTTAAGGTGAACATGCTCTAACCAAAAAAAACTTTTGAACGATAGTTTAAACGCTTTACAATTGGTGATTTTGATATAAAAGACAAGGAGAGTTCACAATAGCTGAAATAGTTTGAAGATGAAAATTTGCAAGCATTATTGAATGAAAACTCAACTCATACGTTGAAACAATTGGCAGAAGTATTGAATGTTACCCAATCCACCATTTCCGAACGTCTATACGCATTGGGAAAGATTCAGGAAAATGGGTTCCATATGAATTGAAGGAAAGAGACATTGAAAGGTGAAAAACCACTTGTGAAATTTTGCTTGCCAGACAGAAAAGAAAATGTTTTTGCATCGAGTTGTGTCAGGTGATGAAAAGTGGATCTATTTTGGCAACACAAAGCACAGAAAATCATTGACTCAATCAATCTCATCAAATCAGACAACAATTGATAAAACTGAACCGAGCATTAAAGGAAAAACGACCAGAATACGCCCAACGACTTGATAAAGTCATTTTTTAACATGACAATACTTGGCCCCATGTTGCAAAGTATGTAATAAACTATTTGGAAAACGTTAATGGGACGTCCTACCCCACTCGCCGTATTCACCGGACTTAGCCCCTTAGGACTACCACTTATTTCGATCGATGCAGCACGGACTTTCAAAATAACACTTACATTTAAAGCGCCAAAAGAACCAAAAGTTCTTTTGGCGCTTAATCCATTCTGTGATAGAAAGATGGGAAAAAGTAATAGCTGACGTTGGCCAATTTTGCGAAAAAATCGACATTATTAACCGAAATATCTATTATTTTTTGTTGCGTGGTATTTTCTTGACGAGTTGTATGGTGTACTTTTTAAACCCATCTCTGTTTCAACTCTTTATATTTCATATTATTTAATGCTGATTTTTTTTAGTATATTGTGTTTGAATTTCTTTTCAAAATAGTTTGTTTTTCGTGAATAAACTTGGCATTAGAAAGTTCGATAAATCAATAAAAAATATGTATGATTTGAAAAATCATAGCCTTTAACCGACAAAGGCAAAAATCAATTGTCAAGTAGTCATTCATTGACATTAGTGACACACACAACACAGTATTAAGTGTCACACTTGTTTCTATGAAGATCTCTTAATTTTAATCTGTAGCGGTGTGAATAAATTTAAATGTGAGTTTTTTTTTATTGGAATATTCGATACGAAACACTAAACTCGAAGAGATTTTCCAATAAACACTAAATCACTTTTTTAAACTTCTTGACGCGCGTTTCGTTAACCACGTTAGTAATGTCACGAGATAACTTACTATGCTTAGATTAAAGATCTAAGAAGATTAAATCATCTGATAATGCTAACATGGTTAGCGAAACGGGGTTTTCGGGTTTTAACAATGAGGGCTGTTAAAAAATCTCAACAAAAAGAGTTTATTGTCAGAAGAAATTCGTAATGATGACTGAAGTATTAAATGATTTTGCCCGTTTGTATCATGTAATAAAAATCGGGATTTTAAATTCAGAATAGAGCTTTGTGAGTATGTACTTATAGTAAGAACACTAAACACAGTCCTTATCGATAAAAAGTTGATTTGGTTTTGGATTTTAAGACTGCGTTCACTTCAGACGCGCTTCGCTAGAGCCACGCGCTTTATATAGGCTGTAAGTTTATGAGAAAGCGTAGGAGAACGAAAGCATTAGTTAAAATGGTTTGTATTCAAACCATGCGCATGGCGTTAAGCTGCATGCCTAGCGATATGACATGCGGAGCGCGGATAAAAGCCTCGTGATGGTTTTGCTTCGCATGTTTTAGAACTCCCGAAAACTATCTGCGTGTTGTTTTTGTATTTATAGTGAAAGAACAAGTTATCGCTACGGTTTTTAAAAGAGAGACTATCTGGAATCCAAAGCATTCGTTGCATAAAAATGATCATGCAAAAACTATGGAAAGAAGTTAGTGTTAGAACCAAATGTTGTTCTGCAGAAATTTTCTCTCGGAAATTGATTCCAATCCCAGATAAATAGATAGAGGTTCTAAGCGGTTAAGATTGAAATCAACAGATTCCTTTGGCATCCTTAGAAATTCATAAAAAAATTCTGGATATTTTCTAGCATGTCGATAGAGATGATATAATTCTTTGAGCGACTGCCTACATACGTTGATTTTTTGATCCCACATGCGTTTTGGGAGTCCTTTTCTATTTATTTTCAACGCAAAACTTTCGAGTAATAACATTTTTCTTATAATTTGTGACGGAGTCATTATGCACTGTTTCTGAAAAGGGCTTTCCGAAGACCGTCCGATATGAACACATGGAAGTTGGCTTGATAGTAAGTAAGGCGTGTGGCTCTAAGCGAAGCGCGTCTGATGCGAACATACTCTAAGGATTCCGGGAAAATTTACATCTGAAACATATGACCTTTCAATAGGTAGTGTTAAAGAAATACACTACTAATTTGCTTTTAAAAATGTCTCTGCTCAGAGATTTCTGAAAAATGTCTCTGCTCAGTCCAGGATATTAACGGCAGATTAAAACTGCAGCAGCCAAATAACGGCTGACATAAATTTAGCAGTATTTAATGCATATCCGTGATAATTTTCAAAAATCTTTTGAAAAAGGATGAAACCTGGGTACATTCTATTAGATCTTGCATTGCCATGAAGGTGAATAACACCTTTTCGAATAAGCAGTATTGGACGTTTGTGAATCAAAGCCATATTTAGTCTATCAAGCTGAGCACAATAATATATAGCACGTATGATTCAGACTCTTATAGTGCATAATTCAGGTAAAATCCACCAAACACTTTTTAAAGGTGTTGAATTTGGAAAACGTGGTTGTTTTGATGTTAATCATTGTTTTTTCTTATGTGGACTACTGTACAGAATTTACTTTTAATCTCTAGTAATAATTTGTCGATGGAAAGAATCTTTGACTAACCTAGACGAAAGTGTACTGCAGATATTTGTGCGTTGAATTTTGTTTTCAACTGAAGGTTAATATGGCACCCACATTCCTTCTCATTACACTTTTTCAGTTGTTGTAAACAGCGTTGATGCTTCATGGTATGGGTGATTTCTGGATGAAAATACTTAATAGGTTTTCCAGATTTTATAGCGTCGAAAAGATTGAATTAATCCTTCTTAAATTTTCTAAACCAACGCTGACATATTGTGTTATCGAAGGTACACAGCTTTGATGACTTTTGGGGTATTGTTGTGCTATCTTAAGGCTGCTTACCTCAAATCTATCTTATCTATTTTTATCCACACAGTTATCCACACACAAAAAGAAAAAAGTTAACATTATATAATATTATTAAATTATTTAACATTATTAAATATTATTAAATAATAACATTATTTCACCATTGCGACAAAAATTATTTCAGTGTATGCCAAAGCGTGTATTTCTAGTTCCATTTAAAACCACAAATTCATTCTTTACGCGAATATCACGATATGCTTCTTACTTACGGAGAATCTCATAATAAGAAGAACGCATTTTTGCTACTATCGACCAGATTAGAAATATGTCAGGACTTTCTCAACGTGTTCGAGAAAACTGATTAAAACAGTGAGAGGCTTACATAAGGTCAAATGCTGAAATTTAGAAAATTTAATTTAATAAAACAATTATTTATCTGTTTCTTAATGTGACATGAATGACGTGTTTAAAACTTGGACACTAAATTACAATAATGTGTAAGTTTCCCTTATTTTTGTAACAAAACAAACCAAAGTTATGCTGAAATGTATGGGATGAATAGCTATAAAATTGTTACATTTTATGTTCAAATAAAATCTCAAGGGGTCAATTAAACATAAATCTGAATTCAGTTCAATCGGAATAAACACAACGATGCGACGTTGTAATTATTAAGAAATTTTTAAAAAGTTCAGCCATGTGCGCGGAAATGATTATATTTTGAATGCATGTAAATTTTTTGTTCATGATGCAAATATTCATTTGTTAAATTTATGAATGTAAATTATATATTCGAAAGGAATAAGGAAGGCTATACACTCTGTATATATGTTAATTTAATGTAGCTAAAATATTAAATTAATATTTAATTTATAAATTCTTTGTTCACGCTGCATTTGATGAAGTAATTGAAAGAAGTTAAGAATCATCCACCAAAATCTGTGACAGCTATAGCGTTGACTTAGTATCATCATTTAAATGGGCGGGATCATATCATTGCTTTTCGGTTGGAGTCTTCAAACATCGGAAAGTTATGCGAGAGTAACGAAAAAATAAAGAACTATGTACCATTGGTGGAAACTGTTTTGTTCTTTTAGTGATATACAAGACCTAAAAAGATGAGGGTGGGTGAGCTTTATCGTATTTGTACGTTTTGTTGTATGTATATCTACTATAATAACATCATTTTCATTGATAATATAAGGAAAAATTACGTCGTAAACATTACTAAAAATGACAGTTTTTGGGAGGATGTAGGTCAATATTTTTGTAGGCGTTACAAAGAATTAACATCAGTTCAATAGTATATGTAAAATGTATACGTATGTACCTCCTCCGATCTTGTACGATAAATTTCGTAAGCTTTTTGCCGATAACGTTATTTTTTTTATTTTGGATTAAATGTTTTATATAAAGCTAAATTGTCGAAACAAATATAAAAGTAAATATTTTTGTTAATTCAAAAAATAAAAAAAAATGACTGAAAGAATGACCAACTGTTTGGAAACTATTAACCCAATACTATAAAACCCAATGATTTTAATTAAATTTTTCGATTTTATTAATATTTATGGTTTAATATTTTGGGGTCGGGTGTCTCATTTAATACTTGTATTCAAAATACAAACGAAGGATATCGCTGGGGTTTCGCTACCAGTTACATACTTTATTAGACTAACTCTAGTTCGTCAGGCTCTGATGATCTTGATTGACCTATTCATTCACTTAAGGTAGGTGAATGTTATATAAAAAGTATACAACTTTGCTCCCGCCGATTTTTTTTCAAAATTCAAGGCTTTATTGTAAAAAACTGATTATATATTCATGATTCAAAGTATTGTCTGTCGTTGGCAACTACTTTCTACCATCTTTCAGACAGCAGTTGAAAAAACTGGTCATCTTTTGAAACGATCTACGAATCGATCCATTTTTTGACTTCTTCATAATACCAGAAGTGCTGGTCAGCCAAGACGTGTGCTATCGATCGAAATATGTGATAGTCAGATGGAGCAACATCTAGGGAATATGGCAGGTGGTATTGGACTTCTCATTTCAACGTTTCCAAGTATGTGCTGACTACTTTCGCAACATGGGGTACTTTCGTTGTATTGTAGCCATTTGTCTTTCAATGCTCGGCTCAAGCGCATTAATTGTGTTTGATAATGATCCCCTTTGATTGTTTCAGGCCATTTTAACAGCTCATAATACACTACATCGAGCCGGTCCCACCAAATACCAAGCATGACCTTGGAGCTGTAAATATTCGGTTTGGCCGTCAGCGTGGAAGGGTGGCTGGGATATCTCCATGATTTTTGACGCTTGAGGTTATCGTAATATACCCATTTTTCGTCCCCAGTCACAATGCTATGCAGAAATCCCCTCGGTTTTTGCCTTTCAAGCAACTGTTCGCAAGCAAACCAATAGTGTTCAAGATCTCTTGGTTTCAACTCGTATGGCACTCAATATCCTTGCTTCTGGGCCATTCCCAGGTTTTTAAAGCATTTTAAAATTTCAACAAGCAATTTTGAATCATTTCACTCCCAATGATCTTGCCAACTCTTCTTGGCTTTGACACGAGTCTTCAATAGACAATGCCTCCAATTCTTCGCCTTCAAAAACTTTCCCTCTTCCACCGCTAAAACGGTCTTCGACGTGAAAATCACCACTCTTGAAGCGTTGAAACCACTCACGACACGTACTTTCACTCATAGCGGCGTCACCATAAGTATCTGAGAGCATTCGGTGAGCCTCAGCTACAGGTTTCTTCATATTAAAGAAATAAATTAACACCTCCTGCAAATGACGAGAATTTCGCTTTGACCTTTTTAATCGCGAATAACTTTATGATGTAAACACAAATCGACTACGGGTTGCTGTGGGGTTATGTGTACAAGATGCCCATAGCTATTGCATGCTGTCTACGATGTATTTATTTCGACCCATTCTTACCGTTAGCGCCATCTATAGGAAAATCGCGGGAGCAAAGTTGTATACGTTTTTTAAATAAATAAATAAATAAATAAATAAATAAATAAATAAATAAATAAATAAATAAATAAATAAATAAATAAATAAATAAATAAATAAATAAATAAATAAATAAATAAATAAATAAATAAATAAATAAATAAATAAATAAATGTTTTGTATAATAGTAAGAATTGAATAATTATTGATTAATTGTTATTTGTAAGTTTCATGACTATTTAATTAGTTTTTTCAGTAAATTAATAATAAAAAACAGTAAAAAAAAAATTCCACCTGCTAAAAGTCTCTAATATTCTTTAGCGTTCTCACTTTTATTGAGAAATAGCGCGGGCGTTTTTCCGTTTTACATTTTTTTTTCAGCTTCCTACACTGAAAACCGCCAAGTTTCGAAACCGTGTCAGCGTTAACTTTTCACGAATAATAATATAATAATTACGTGTTAATTGTTCGCTTGGTAGAAGCGGATTTTTTCGATCGCCCTGTATAACGTGGGCGGTTTTAATAACGCTTACAAATAGAAAAAAAAAATCTTATCTCGGTCTCGTTCTTGTTTGCTTGTTCAAAATTTAATAATGTACGATCAAATATTACATTATCGTTAGATGGGACAGAGGTGAGAAGAAAAAAAACGTAAATTGGAAAAATATTTACCTTGATATAAAAATCTGTCGATTTATATTTGTACGTCTATCAAGAAATCTGATTTTAGATATTCTGAAATCATTTTAAATTTATCTTTTATTTAAAATCACATTGGGTGTTTTCTTTTTATTATTGGATTACCTGGGAAGATTTTACGTTTATTATAGAAAATTTTGACAAGTGTAGATATGAAGATTTCGCTCATGTTCAGTTCTGTAATTATTACCATGGTAGGGATTAATGATTCTTAATTTTTTTCAGAGATGACACTGGAAACAAGTATCGGTTCACAGTGTAATATCTTAAGACATTTTGTTGCTACGACAGAATTTTTCAAAACGCCATTGATGTTTACACGATTTCGAGCGTCACATTTTTTTTCGTTTGGTAATCATATCGAGTTTCAAGCCAAATAAAGAGCATTTGCAGTACGTATGGTTTTTCATGTTCAATCAAAAGAAAAACGCCAAAATCCAAGCCGTCGTATATTTATGCAACCTTACGGTGACAATGTCCCAATGCAAGACGCTTGTGGGCATTAGTTTGGACAATTCAAATGGTGGTGATTTCGACTTAACAACAAATGGTAAAGAGCTTAAATGGTCGCCGAACTATTTGTGATGCATGCCATTGGAAAGATTCAAAAGGTAGCAAAATGGTTATCACATCAGATGAACGACAGACAGAAGGAAGAACGAAAAACGGTGTACAAAGTTTTGCTTTCACGGTATGAACGAAATACTTTTTTGCATTTGACTGCAAACGAAACATTGATATATTTCGAGCACCTAAAACATAGAAATTCATGGGTTGATCTAGGGTAACCATCAACATGGATAGCAACACCTAATCGCTTTGGAAAGAAGACAATGTATATGGTGGGATCAGAAGGGTGTCGTGTACCATAAGCTTCTGAAACCAGGTGAAACAGTTAATACCATTCGCTACCGTCAACAAATTATCAATTTGAAGCATGCGTTGTTCGAAAAGCGACCTGAATGGGCTAGAAGACAAGGAAAAGAGATTTTGCAGCTTGATAACGCCCCATCACACACATCGAAAGCGGGCAGAAACACCATTTCTGCATTTGGTTGTTGGTCTTGGTTGCTACTTGTTTTCATCGATGTCTCACGCACATTCCATAAAATATTTCAATTACGAAGATGTCGAAAAATCGCTAGATGTCTAGACTACCTCAAAAGATCGGTTTTTCTGGGAAGTCATACACATATTGCCAGAGAGATGGGAAAAATGTGCGATGGCGCATACTTTGAATAAACCATTTTTTACCTTTCTCCCAAATTAAACGTGTTTTTTGTAAGAAAACATTTAGGATCATTAACTGCCACATCTGGTATTTCACAGGCTGACAATAATTCAACCTTCAGTGAGGGAAAAATGTATTCCAACAAGCCGTATTTTTTCAATTCTACTTTATTTCTATATTCTAAAATATTTTAACGTAATATTACAAACTAAAACTTATTGTTAACATAATTATACTATAATTAAGACAGAATCTGCATTATAACTTCATAAATAATAATTCACGAAATAATATTTTTGAACGCGAATAAGTTAAGACCTAAATGAGTTTCTAAAAATGGCCAAAAAACAAACTCTCATTATTTTGTAATGTATCTAAATACTAAAGGGTCTTTTTAATTGAGCGGGTTTTTAAATTATTGAATAAAATTCAGAATTTGCGTTCACTTCAAAAAACTTTTTATCGATATTTGAAGCATAGTGTATGACATTTAAACACGATAGGCAATATCTGCCAAATGACCGCCTCTTGAAGCTCCACAGACATTTTGGCATAACCGTGGCTTTATCTCACAAATGACTCGAATAACTTCATTCTTTAGTTCACGAATGGATTGTGGATTGTTTTTATAGATCTGACTTTTCATGTAACCTCAAAAAAAATAGTCAAACTGTGTCAAATCAGAGGATCTTGTTGGCAATTAACATCACCGTTTCTTGCAATAACTCGTCTAGGAAATTTTTCTCTGAATAAATCAACTGATTCATTAGCAGAGCGAGATGGAACGCCATCCTGTTGGAACCACATATCCTTCAGATCAATATTATTCAATTCAGCCCATAAAAATACAGTTATCATCTTACGATTTCGAACACCATTCACAGTCACAGCTTCACCCCCCAATATGGCCTAATTACACCTCCTGACTATAATGCACACCAAACAGTGACTCGTTTAGGATGTACAGTTTCCTCATGAATCAATCGTGGATTTTTCTCGCCCCAAAGGTGGCAATTTTGTTTATTAACATAGGCACCAATTTTAAAATGTGCTTCATTTGAAAATATGCAAATTAATATGCTCTTGTGAACAATAACAGAAACTATATATTGCTCTTCTTTTAATAATAACCGTAAATATCGCGTAATTTTCTAAAATTATTTTTCACTGAATAACCATTTTCATAAAATAATTCAACAATATTAACGGGTTGTTGTATTGTGTACGATTCAATTTTTATAAATGTTGTACATTACACTTCTGAAAAGAGACTAGACGTAGGCATATTCAAAAATTATATTTGAATCGGACGTTCCCGATTAGTGAGATCAAAATCTTCGTACCGAAACTCCTGGTAGCAATTTTTCTTCTTTTAATAATTTTAAGCCATTCAATCATGTTATCATTACCAGGAGATTATTAAATCTAAATAAATTAATTTTGTATTTAGTGGTAAATCTCTTCGAGTTTAGTGTTTACACAGAAGGTTCCAATAGAAGAATTGATTTAACAGTGCAGTTCAATAATATAGTGTCTTAAATAATGCATATTGGCAGCCATCGTATTTACTATACTATGGTTTTATCAAGTTAGTTGAACCAGCAACGATTTTGAGAAGAAATTAAACCACCAAAGAGTAAGAAAATATTTTGATTCTAAACGAAGTTAAAACTTCAAAAACAAGTAATTCTAAACCGGCCGCCATATCTTTAAAAAATATGAAAATAAAAATCTTTGATTTGCATTTATTGGTTAGTTATCTTCGTAGTTGCATCGTTAGCGCCTACGAAAACCGGCACATGCGCATTTAAATTCAAAACGCCCTAGCCCGGTCCTGAAAGATCGCGTGTGGCCGAGAACGGGAATAACAATAAAGAAAACAAAAAACAAAGGAACGATTCGACGATAGCGTGGCTATCTGCGAAGAAATCGCCGAGACGTCGAATTTTCTGAAATTATAGTTCCGTGTTGATACCGCTTGAGGGTGTTGTAAACCAAACTGGCCTCAGTTCATCTGAGGCTTAAATTTATTGTTGGCTGGCTTCAGGAATGGAGTTTCTGAGTAAAAATTACATAATCTTGAGTTTCAACAAGTAAATCTTTAGTAAATAATGCTGTGAAAAATGTTGTGAATAATGCTATGAATAATAATGCAGTGAATAATGCGAACAAAAATGCTGTGAAAGTTAGAGCTCTTAGTATTAATATTAAGAGGTGCCGCATCGCAAATTTCAATTTCCCCTTTAAATAACTTTTTTTTTAATAAAATTTTTCTCTTAAAATTTATTATTTTATAGCTCTTCAGCGCAACATTGCGGTGCAAAAACTATTACATATCTTGGTAGTAAATTGAACGTTTTTCAAAAAGGGTCTTTTATAAATTTTCGATAAATTTACTTTTTCAAGTTATTCGAGGCTAAAGTTAATGCATAATAAATTTGTCCATTTTTTCAATTTTTCGATGAATCTGTCAATTTTATCGAAAAATGTTATTCGACCTTTTTTGCAGATCATTCCATTTCCTATAAATTTTCGTTAATAAATTTTTCGAAAGTCCGTAAGGATTGTGGGTTATTTAAATTGAAATGTGAATTGAATATTTTTTCAACTGTTAATTAATTTTGATTTGATAATACGTTTCAATTTAAATAACTCACAATCCTTACGGAGTTTCGAAAAATTTATGAATGAAAATTTGTTGGAAATGGAATGGTCTACAAAAAAAGTAGAATAACATGTTTCGATAAAATTGATAGTTTTGTCGAAAAATTAAAAAAATGTAAAAATGTATTATGCATTCAACTTTAGCCTCGAATAATTTTTGTATAAGTAAATTTATCGAAAATTTATGAGACGTTTTTTAGAGAACGTTCAGTTTCCTATAAAGATATGTAATAGTCTTTCCATAGTCATGTTCCGCTGAAGAGCCATACAATTCCAAAATTTTAAAAAGAAATTTCCTATGTTATTATTAATATTAAGAGATCTTTCTATTGCTCTTTAATATTAAGAGCAACTTTCACTTTTTATGAAAAAAAATAGTCATATACATACAAGGTGTTGACGTGATGAGAAGATATTCTTTATATAAATTTTGAAATGAAAGCTATTTGATTTTAGGCAGCATTTACAGTGTACCATTGCTAATCAGTTATAGTTCTTGTAGTTATCGATCCGAAAAATCAAAATCTCCACCCTAAGCCACATTTATCACTTCTCCATCATATATATTTGACAGAATTTTCCGGTGCTATACATCATTTCGATACTCGCGTAACATCCTCAGGACCACTTCTGATGATGCTTAAATGGTCACCGAAACACGCTTCAAAAAATTGTAGCAAAAGTTATTTTGATTTATGGGAAAAATTTTGTTACTGTTAAGTTAAATAAATATCGTGTGTAAGAACTTATAATGTTATTTCGAATTTCGCGCTTGTAGCAAACGCCAGTTAATGTTGGCAAGTTAGGTTAAGAATACAAAAAGAAGCTTACATTTTTAGTAGTTGTACACACTTTAAGAATAAAATTCAGCTGTTTTTTTAATTTATGAAGCCATCCTTACAACTTCACAAGTGGGATTAAGGATTCATTTAGGAGTTAACGGGGAAAAATCGTCCGTGATTTATTATGAAAAGTGAAAGTTAGAATTTTGAGGTTAGAGGTCCACACTACTATTCGAAAAATAGCTTCTGAAAACGATTCCGATCAAACGAACGATGTGATTACAAAGGAAGACTTTGAAAACTTTGTGAACTAATGGTGGTACTAGTGGAAATCCTCAATTTATGAACTTAGTAAGCACGTTGTTGCAACAAAATACACAGATGCTGCAGATGCTGCAGGTTCGACAAAACTTTATTTTTTTGACTATTTATCTGATCTCTATATATTCTAATTTCTGGTTATTAGATTTATGCGAGGTATTATGTATGCCTTTATGTGAACTTATTTTATGCAAGAAATTACGATTTTATGCTGAAAACACAATTTGTTTAAGTAGGTATTTTTGTTAGGTGTGGTTAAGAGTAAATTAAATACTTTTATTTAGAGTGTGTTGACCGACGGCGCTCTTAATGCCAGGAATGTCCGAGTTGTAAGAGTTTATAATGTTATTTAATTTTTCGCGCTTGTATCAAATCCCAGTTAATGTTGGCAGATTAGGTTAAGAAAAGAAAAAGAAGGTTAAGTTTTTAGTAGCCCTATACGCTTTAAGAAGAAAATTCTTGTTTTTTGTGTATCAGCCGTTTTTTTTTAAATTTTTGAAGCCATCCTTACAAGTGTTCTTTTTGTTTTGTGAGGTTGGGATACTTGGTTGCCGAATCATATGTATGCTATTTAGATTTAGTGGTACATAAAACATATGTGGTCTTCAATTCGCGGCCTTTTTTTGATTACCTTTGACATTCATTTATAAAAAAGTAATACACACTTACTCTTCGAATTTCCTTCGTTTCCTATACACTTTCGTCACCTTTCAGGTAACTGTCGAATACCAGATTGAAAAAAACTTGGTTGTTATGATGTAATAAAGTCATTGAAGCTTATTTCGACTTTACGAAGAGATGTGAATCGGCTATCAACCAGGTGATGTTGCAGGAGTCAGAATAGATGGAAAGGTTTATCGATTCCGATCTCTGCAACATTCTGAACAAGCTAACTCTAGAAAATATGCCAGATGCTACAAAATCTCCAAGCCCCACTCGGTGACCGCTTCCGGAGTTCTTTCGGCCGTATGTGGCTGTGAGTTTCCCTGGAGCAATATTACTCCCTTTTACTTTTGCCCGTATAAGGCCTTGTTTCCTCCAGAGTGTCACTACCATGACTCATTTGCGGTTGATAAAGGTGAACTGTAATTCCACCATATACATAGCAACACTATTTTTAATGCAGATACATACAGGTTGATGACTTACCAGGATTTACCCGTGATTATCGTCTGGATTATCGTAAATAATCCCCTTTTCTTCGCAAGTCACAATCTTATGAATTAAGTTATCTTTATTGAATTTGGAAAGCAATGATACGACAACATGTCTACTCTTATTCTCTTTTTTCAGTTCATCGGAAACCCAACCACTTTAAACATAAACCTTTAAAAATGGTTTGCCTAGTTCCTGTCAGAACTCTAGAAGTGTGCTACAAGATTTTTCTCCCAGCGGTTCTTCCAATTCTTTATCCTTCTCTGTTTTTGGCTGTCCCGATCATTCTGTATCATTTAAGTTCAAATTTCCAGCTCAGAATTGCTGGAACTACTTTCAACTACTTCTATCACAACCACTTCTCAATAGTTCAATAAATGTTGCTTTTCGAAGGACATCGCGCTTATGATTTCTAAGGATATATTCGTAATATATTCATATATTATAGCACGTTGTGACGCTGAAAGATGGCGTTTAAAAATAACTATACGGCGGGAAAAAATTGTAATTCGAATAGGTGTTGCAGTCGATGAAGCGTAGAGGCCGATAATTTAATTATACATATAGAGGCTGTCTCATAACTTATCCACCGTAGTGCAATTGGTGATAGTAGAGATCAAAATAGAAGATTTAGTTCAAAATCGGAGTAGTTGAGTTTTCAAAGTTGACAAATCCGAATTTGGTATTAGTTTTAGCCTAGTTCCTAGTGGGTGCTAACTAGCTACTTTGTGAGGAATTAACTAGTTCATTTTACCCTATAAAGCTGGGAATATTTTGACTTCAAAGTTATAATATCCACGTAAAAAAGGTACTCTCGGTCAATATCGATATCTCACGCCGTTTGTGAGATATTCGGGTTCGAATATTCCATTGCACATCTTGTCGATGGCTGAAAAATCTGCAGTTCACAAAGTGTGCTTGAATACGAGGAAAAACCATTAAGATGTCAAAAATATTACTGACTTTATTTCAAATAACAATTTTTTAAAAGTTACTTCAATAGGTTTGGAAAGTGTCCACCATTTACCTCAAATACATTTTCGCAGGCTCTTTGTTAAGCGACGCCTTACATTTGAGAAGACATTTTCTTTACTTCTAATTTTTTTAACATTGGTCTCTTGTTGATTTTTTTTTTGTAAAAGTTCGTCCCGTTTATTGATTTCATCAAAGTAAGCTAAATATTTTATGTGACTCTACAAATAAAAGTCTAACGGATTAATGTCTGGGCTACAAGGTGATCAAGGAAACTCATCACCGCGCACAATCCATCGATGTGAAAAACGTTGATTCAAATGATTTCGGACTGCAACAGTAAACTACGGTGGCGCCCAATCTTGCATGAACCACATGCAAGTATACCATTCAAAAGGTCTAATAAATTATTTTCGAAAAACTGCATTTTCGAAACGGGCCGATTAAAAAATTGTCGATAATACCGCACCAAATGTTAATTGAAAATTCGTGCTGGAAATGTCGCTCTTTTGGTGGGTGTGAATTTTCCAAGGCGTATTATGGTTATTTCTCCAGTTAAAAATTCCACGTCTGGTAAAAGTTGCCTCGTCAGTAAACAATATCTTTTTCAGGAACATGGGGTCTTCGTTTTTTATGTAGTAGATTTTGAGAAAGTTCTGATCTAGACGGCAAATCTAAATTTTGAACAAGCGAAAAATGATAGGGAAACAATTTTTCTTTATGGAGAATTCTTGAAATGGTAGATTTGCTAATTCCCTGTAGATGTGTCCAACCACCTAGTGCTTAGTTTAAGATTTTCCGCGATACTAACCAAAATGCCCTCTTCTTGTTCTACCATTATACGTTTCAGTTGTCTACCAAGATTGTTATCATAAAACGAACTGTTTTGCCTAACTGATTGAAAATTTTTCGATTTGGGATGATTCTGGTTGGGTAGAGCTCTTCATACCTTCTAACTGCAGCGCGACTACTGTAATTTATTTGTGAATAAACGCAGAGCATATCCGTTAAATCACGGTTAGGAAACTATGTCTGAGCATTTTTTACAAATTATTTAATATCAACTCAAGATTGGAGAAACTTGTTTCTACCTACGTTTAATAGGAGAAATAGAAAACAATGACAGTTTTCATCGAGACGTAATAATATGTACACAACATTCAAGGCAGACTTTGTGAATTGCCTATTTTTCAGCCAACGACAAGATGTGCAATAGAATATTCAAACACGAATATTTCGCAAACGGCGTGATATATGGATACCAAGAGTACCTTTTTTCCATGGATATTATGACTCTTCTCTATTTTGAAGTGAACCAACTTTATGATGGTATGAACCACAAAGTAGATTTGTCGCTTTTGAAAACCCAACTACTCCGATATTGAACCTGATATCTTTAACCGTTTTTAAATGAATTCAATTTTTCGAAAATTTAGTTTCATTTTCAACACCCTGTATCTTTTTAATGACTAACAATTGCCAACTCATTTATTGACTAAATCCTCTTATTTTGATCTCTACTATCACCAGTTGCTCTATGGCCGATAAGTTATGGGAGAGCCTGTATACCAGAAGGAAGCAATTGTCATGAGTAAGAAACATAAGTTAATGGACTGGGTTAAGATGAACAGAACTTGTAAATTCTGCAAGAGACTAAGAAATATTCATAAATGTGGCAGCTAATATTCGCAATGAAAAAAGACAAATATAAACATGTACTTGTTCCTTGATATATTGAATATTATCTAAAGTAATATTTTGCTTTTTTTCAACAATATAATTATATGGGACTATAGTCGGGCTAGCGAACAGATTTAGCAAACCGCTCGTCTATGACCAGAAAGAACCTGTAAAGTAATTTTTGCCGTCCCCAATATTACTAACTATATCTGTTCGCTGGCCCGACTATAATAAGAATTATTCGTCACATAGTGTTTTGAACATAATTTAATCGTTTTCTTCGATTTATCTGGTTATTTGTTTACTATCGTTTTAGAGGACCAAAGAATTGTCAGTGCTGATTAGTTAACAACAATTAGTTTATCGGAAGTAATAAGTAAATTTCGTAAATGGAATAAATACCATAGCATCACTGTTCATCAGAAATTATCCTGACCAACAATTGCTCTTATACAATCACTAAAATAATTCACGTTTTGATGAAAAACATATAATCTCATCCTCCGTACAATTCTGATTTATGACCTTGCAATTTTTTTTTGTTCCCGTATATTAAAACTAAAATACGTGGTTGTCGATTATTAATGCCTTTTTAAGCTACTGAAATCCATGTAAACGCGATTTTGACGATTGCTATTTCTGAGTTGTATAAATGTTTCGAAAATTAGTTCAATTGAATGCAAATGTGTTGGTGTAAAAGGAGAACATTTTGAAAATCAATAAAGCCTTTTGTACCCATTACTGCATATTTCTTCTTATTATTTGCAAACACTTTTGTTATGGACCAGTTTTTTTTTTGCTTATTTTGCTTATTCGTTGCATAATTTAATTCGATATATTAAATATCTGTAAAAGCATTTATTTTTTCTCAATTTAAAGTCTATTTAATCGATCATTTCTGATAGGTTTTGATATAAATAATATTGATCAACATTTATAATATGGCCTTGTTCGTAGATATTGTCGATAATTCGTAGGGATTTTTGCAATACTTTTAACTTGTGTAAACAAAAATCTGTATTGGATTAGTAATGTTTATTAACATATAGCATGATATTTACAATGTTTATTTTCAAATTCGCTTTGATTTACGTTCAGTTAGTTAAGTTGATTGAAACTGAAAATATCGGACGATAACTTATGGCGTTATTATGCTTTTTATGTTAAGAAGTACAAGGATGATGTTCATATAAAAAAAAAGATTTGTGCCAGTTACGAGTAGGGTTTTGTTTGGGAGATCACGGTTCCAAAAATAGTTTGGTCGGTTCAGGGGCTGAAATTTTCATCTGGAAGATGGACATCGCTTTGGGCGTCGTTCAAGCAATGATATCGAGGAAATAAAAGCTATAATAGCCAAAGATCTATGCACTATAGTGCATGAGATAGCAGATAAATATTGGCAAATCGATCGTTTTTAACGATCTGATAACGGGATACCGGGGAAATGCCCTCACAATATATGATAACGTTACGTCTGCCGATATGATGTACGGGTTCCTCAGGAACTGAGTGAGTGAAATCTGCTGGACTGAATCTCCTTGAGCGATCTTTTGATAAATAAAATAAATCTGAGGGTCCATTGCTAAAGTGGAGAGTGGTGATGAAAATTGGATTATTTACAATTTGCAACGAAAGAAATCATGGAGGTTGTTGTTAGCGGTTTTAAGTACGGCGAAAGACGGCCTTCATTCGAAGAAAATTGTTTTTTACAATTGGTGGGACTGGAAGGGACCCATACACTTTGAGCTTCTTACACGCAACCAAACCATCAACACCGACTTCTACTGTTCAAAATTAGATCGATTGAAGGCATATCATCTAAGTTCCCAACGATATCTAACAAAAAAGCAAAAAGAACCTACCATTTCGTGGGTAGAAAGTTGTAAATATTAATCTGAATTACATAATAGAATCAATAAATATTTACATAAACTATTTGCGCTCCTTTTTTCCTCGAAAAATCCCTACAAATCTTTCGAAAAACCCAAAACTTTGTTGAAGAAATAAAAATGGAGTATATCTTTATAGAATCATCACAAATTGATTCATTTAATTGAGTTTTTAAATGAGCTTTTTTAAGGCATTCATAGACACCATCAAGTCATCACCTATAATCATTTATTCTGCTCCATTTTTGACCATTCCTCTATTCTGCACGCAAATTTATCGTCACCACGTAACCTTAAATGCCCTCACCAGTACATAAATCGGTACAAACTGGACATTAATAGACCATTCTCGACATTCGTCGACCGAATACCCTGGCCAAAAAAACATCCACCCCGGACTTTATCAAAAGATTCCGGCACTTATCTCGGTACCATCATCATCGAATATGGACGAACCGAACTTCGGGGACAGATGTACGATCGTTCCAATACAGAGTGTTTTCGTGTTTACGGCTGTTGTCGCGGACGTTTTTCGTATAATTCGACGATTTCAAACCGATCGATGAGGAATCGCGATACTATTGTGTCTGATCGACCATTTCGGATTTCTGTTGTAATTTTTTTCTTTATGCTGTATGGAACGATGAATTGTTTAAGCAAATCATTACATGAAGGTGAGACGGTTTCGAAGAATATTCTGAGAGCGAAGCGGTACCATGCGTTTGGTTTCTTTTGAGCGACATTTCGATGTTATCTCACTAACTTCATAAATATTTATATCTCAAAATATTGAATATCGTATATGAGTTAGAGTTTGTTTTCTAACAGAAATTAATTATCAGTTAGGTTGTTTTGTAAGTTCCCGCCGTTCTTTTTATTAAAAAGTTTTATTGAAAAAGCAACAATTATAACAACACCTTTAGATCAATTTATTGATGCCGTTTCATCAGAAATCACCTGGCCTGAACTCGAAGAGATTATTTAGCAATTTTTAAAGTTTTCATAATTTTATAAAGGTTACGTCCCTTATTTGGTTGCACAGCGAGCGGAAGATATGACAAATGGGTGACGCAAGATCTAGAGAGTACAAGCGATGCGGAAAAACCTCCCATCCCTCGCAATTATTTTGGGCCTCCTTGACGATGTTTGCTGTGTGAGGTTATTTATTGTCGTGGAGCAAGATGATAATTCTCGGTTTTGGCGTGTCTCCTGTGGCAACTCACTCCTTTCTTTGCTTCATATTGACGTATAGACATCATTTCTCATCTCCCGTGTCGATTCTACACAAGAATCGTTGCTTGTGACTGTGTTTTGCTCGGTGTCGGACGAGATTTTGAGCAGCTTTGTTGCGACGATTTTGTTATTTGCGATGTTTGTTATCGCTAAGTTTGTGTGACGCCCAAGCTCCGAATTTTTGTTTATCTTCTCAACCAATTCTCGGCATGTTTGATGGCCATGTTCCTTTAAAAGCGCTTCCTCGTCGAAGTGCGAAGGTCGACCACAGAGGAGCGTGTCCTCTATTTTGAAGTTACTATTTTTGAACTTTTTTCGCGTTTCGCGCCCTTCATCCATCCGAGATTATTTTCTAAAATAATCCTGAAACTTCACTGCTGGTAAGATGGGATAAGGTTTCCGTAGTCGTAACGCTACTCACAAAACCGTTATCTTCTCTTCCTTGGGGGTACCAGAGGGGGTGTAGTCTCAAGATATATTTCGTTTGTCGATGACACTGAAGGTGTTTCGGCTTATTTTGTCTTTCTTACCTTGTAGTGAAGAGAGAGAGAAATCACTTTTACATACACGAGGGAAGGGACATGGAGTCCCTTTCCTCGATGTATGGTGCTACGTTGGGCGACAGTTAACCTAGTCCTCCAAAAGTTGGAGTTTCGGTCTTCTGTGCCGTCTGCCACCCAAAGCTGCGATGTCCTCCGGACGGTAGTCCGTTAACCTTCGCTGTTTTTGATTTGGGTGGTGATTTATCTTCAAGAAGGCTTTCTCTGCCTTTTCTTGCATACATTGGCTAAAGGAAGTCCACATTATCTCTCGATGTATCTACATATTGGAGATGTACCAGGGGGCATCGAAAGCTAGTCTCGCTAGCTTGTTCTCGTAGCTTTCTAGTAGTTTGATGTAGGATTTTGCCGCGAAGCCCCACGCGATGGATCCATACATCATGATGCTTCTCACTAATGATCTAATCATTAGGATCTTCAGCTTTAATTTCCAGCTGGTGACCAGGTCTGCTCATTTTGTGCGAGATAAATAGCCTGTGTCTTGGTGATATTCACCTTGATCTTCCAGGCTATCAACCATTCCATCAGATCGTCCGGGTGTGCCTGGACGTATCCGACGGCCTGGTCCGGTCTTTTGTGTCGAGCCATTATGGCTGTGTCATTGGCATATAGGGCTATCCTAGTGTTATTCCTCTTCGGAATATCACTAGTGTATATGTTGTAGAGATGGGGCGTTAGCACTGCTTCTTGCGGCACTCCAGCCTCCATCCATCTTCTGGCTGATTTAACTGCACCCATTTTCACAGAGAAACTTCGTTTTTCTAGGTATGAGTCAATCAGCTCAGTGATTTACTCGGGGAATCCCATCTCAATTATTTTGTAGATCAGTCTATCGTCCATATCCTGTCGAAAGCCCTTTCGACATCGAGTATGACGATTGCGGTGCCATGTCTTCTGTCAAATGTTTCTGTTATGTATTCGGTGACCCATAACAGTTGATCTTCTGCCGAGTGGTTTTTTCTGAACCCTTGGTATTAACTTAAGTATTCACTTGGCCAAAATACAAATTACAGTAATGGAAATACAGTGAGGGTATTCCTCACTCCGATTTTTCTCATTTGCTTTGTTTTAACAGCTTATATATAATGTAAATAATTACAATACATTACGACACAATAGAAAGTACAACTTATTGTCAACAAGATCATGCTACTAACCGTCTTCTGACATTGTATTAATAAATAGTAAATTATCAATCCTAGCCCAAGACCATGATATTTCCATCATCGTGTTTTACTGTGGAAATACTATTTCGAAGATCCAGCGCCGTCTTATTTTTGTTCCACAAAGTTATATGGCCTTTGGAATCAAACAAAACTTGCTTTCGTCACTAAAAACTATTAATTTTTTAACGGAATTTTAACTGATAAAGAATTTCTTCCGGGCTCTCCTTCCTTAACATCATATTTATGACCAATTAAGATAGATTACGTGTATTTTTTGTGAATTAAAGTTATTTATTATTTCTAAAGCGGGTTAAATAAAACCAACTGTTTCAAGTTTTTCAAATAATTTTTCCTTATTAAAAATCAGTGTTTTTAGATTGTATTGGCTTATATTTGATGGAAATTCTTCATACATTTTTAATGAAGGATTTTTTTTGTCAACATTTCCACTTTATGATTAATATTTTGATGCATTTCGCTAGCGTTGTAGTTTCTGACTATGCTATAATGTTTCTGACGAAACTATGATGTTAGCGAAATATGTTAAATATAAATACAAAGCTAATTGAAAAGTTCGCGGATTGGAAATGAGAAAACAAGTTTATAGTTGAAAAAATTACTTTATTCTTCCGTATATTCTCCCTTAAGCTCAATACATTTTTCCAGGGGTTCTCCAATTCATTTATTCTATCTCTGAAGTAATTTTTCTGGAAGTCCTTCAAAATACTCATCTACGGCTGCTATAACTTCCTCACTTGATGAAAAACGCTTACCTCGTAGGATTTTTTTTAGGTTTGGGAACAGATGAAAGTCAGAGGGGGTCAGACCTGCTGAATATGGTGGATGCTCCAACAATTCATAGTGTAACTCCTTTAGCTTGACCATTGCAGAAACACCTCTGTGAGTCGGTGAATTGTCTGGATGAAAAACGTTTTTTTTTCTTCACTAAACCAAGTCTTTTCTCACGAATTTTTGCATCCAATTGACCCAAAATGTTTGAGTAATATTGTCCAGTTATTGTTTTACCGGTTTGAAGGTAATTAATTGACAAAATGCTTTTTGCATCCCAAAAAATCGATGTCAGTTTTTTTGACCACTTTGGCTTCGGAGCTGAACAACCGGGCTTAGTTCACATTGCGGTTTGTTGTCACAGTTCAGGATCATAGTAGTAAACCCCATAGTAGTCTCATAAATAGTTACAAAACGACGTTTAAAATCCATTTTATTTTTTTCGAAAAAGATCCAAATGTTGGTTAGAAAGTTTTACTCGAAGTAGTTTTTGATCAGAATTTAACAAATACGGCACCAATCTTCCACATAGCTTTCTCAAACCCAATTCCTTTTTCAAAATATAAAACACCTGCTCAGTTGAGATGTCCATGGCCTTAGTAAATTTACTCAAAAGCAGTTGTTTGTCATCCATAACCATATCATGTACAGAATTAATTTTTTGTTCAGTAGTACTTATTGGATGTCCAGAACGAGGATCATCATCCAGGCTTGTACGACCACGTTGAAACTCACCTGCCCACTTACAAAGCATTGGTTTTGAAGGAACAGACTGCCCTAATACATTTATCATTTCACTAAAAATTTTTATTGCCTTTAAACCTTTTTTACAGATAAGTTAATCACTCCACGATTTTCAATATTTTCATTTTAAAAATTAACACTGATACGTTTACTTTAAGTTGCCGATATTGCACGAATGATCGACTTTCTTTTGTACGATACGACAGATAGATTTGAAACTTCATTTGTGTTTATGTGAAGGATGAAACTTCAAAATATAACAGATTATATAGTTCTTTTACTGTTCTATAGGTATCGCTCAGAGAATTTTTCAATTAGCCTATTAAAAAAGTGGAAATTTTGATAAAAAAGTTTTTCATTAAACAAAAATTAGTATTTTATTAACTAATTCTTAAAAAATTACTTTTTAACCAAATTCAATGCAGTTAAATTAACGCAAAATGATGCTTTATAATAACCATTCGGTGGAAAAATAAATCTGATTTGAATAGGATCTGTAGTCAACGAAACGTAGGGGCCGAGAATTAAGTTGAGAATCTGATATGTGGAAATAAAAATAAATTATTATGTGGCACCACTCTTCTTAAAAGTGATTGTAAACATTGAACAAGTTGCACCGTTGGTATGCGGCCTAAAAGAGGTTGTCTAACGGATTTCTCTTTCGTTCGATAATTGGAAAGGAATATTTACTGTGATCTTTCGAAGATGCGCGATAATTACTTTCGACTGATGCCACACAACAGACGAACCACTATACTATCTTGTTCTAGATCTAAACGAAATAGGTACAAATCAATAAACAAAATATGAACAAATATACGATATGTAAAAATACGACCTTTAAGATGTTCGTTGTGTAGTTTTTTTAATATTTGTAGTTCAACGCGTAGTTTAACTTAGGCTAAGTCATCCCATTTTGCTAAACATATTTTTATTTTCTTTATTATTGTGTCGTGACTGATATCTCTGGTATCTCCGACCCGACTTTGTTCAGAATCATGCACGAAAACATTAGAAAAAGTTTGTCGAGCTGCTGGAGATTGCAGTTAACTGCCGGCGATAAATGGATATCCATCCGAAAAAAGCTATTTTGAATAGAAACCAATTAAATTCAATAATGACAGATGCCCTTGAAAAAGCACTTAGAATCATTGAATTATTTCGAAGATGAGTTAATGTTTTATAATATAATATAATACGATTAATAATAAAGAGTTTTCCAGGAAGAGTGTCAGAACTTTATAAACTCTATAGCGGCAATACTGTTTAAAATGTTAATGTCACTCGTAGACTGCTGTTACATGATATCATGTAATATCATGTAATATCATGTTACATGTTTAGTACATGATATCAATGTTTACATGTTCTACATGTTGTGTAACATGTGTTACATGTTTAGTACATTATATCAATTCATCATGGGAAGATACCCGATTCAATAGCGTGTAGAAAATGAAAGTGGGGAGTCAACCTTCACTTTGGGGAAAAATTATTTTCTCATGCCATTGAATTAATTTTTACAATTTCACAATTCTAGCTTAACGGAATTATAAACAAACATAATTGCAATATTTGGGCCTATGGGAATCTTTAAATTATTCAGCAGTTACTTCTTCAAGTCCAATTCACTTCCTTCAAGTCCATGGACTTCATAGTCCAATTAAATCATTTCCTACGTAAAAACGTAGGAAATGTGACACTAAACTTGCTAAAGGAGAATTCGATATGTGGTACGAATGTTACAATTCTGTAATTTCTTAATATATCACTATTGGAAAGTCCATCTTTTATTCAATGGCTGCTCGTGGGTTTTTAAAGTGAGAGGGCGTAGAAGAAAATAGTGATGCTGAAGATTTTTTTTGCTATTTTTACATTCTTTTTGAACTTGACTCAAATTCAACACGAGCGTGGGACGACCGTTAGTTTTTAATTCAACTTTCTCTTCCAAATTTAAATTAGTCATTATTAACTGTTTTAAATCAGACACCTTCATGTTTGCAATTAAAAGTTGATTATTTTTATTTAAAAATTACTACTCAGTGTGGACACACGTAGCAAATCCCAAATCAAAACAAGTATTCGCGAGGCGACCGAAATACGCGACGCGAGATATATCAAATGCTTGTACCCATTAAATCACCGTTTAAAACTAATTACCGATACGCTCGGTCACAGGAAATCTACGTCCAAATCGCATGTTTTAGAAAGCAGTTAACCCCCCGAATTCTGGCAACCAAAAAACATGTAATAGTGTCGCTTGAGGTAAACGCTCGACCAACGATATAAAAATTGTGGTGAGAGGATGGAATTTTTATCCGCATTATTTGGTGTGTCGACAGTTTTGATGGGTTGACAGACGCTCTTCTACATTTGAAGATTTTAATTTTTAATATCTTAAAATTAGTTAAAGGAAATAAACTAAATGGAAATAAAATATGGTGTTTTGCTCTGAAAAATTGTTTACTGTGATAAATGCTAGAGGGGCGGCGCCCCAACACCCTCCTTTGCGAGTCGCCACTGCTTTTATTCTAACCTATTTTTTTTTTCGTTATATAATGCCTAAAAATAGTACACTTGTACTATGAATATGGTAAACCTCCGAAATCTAAGATCCACATTTGTAAAGAATTATGTCTCAACTGAAGTCTGTATTCGCAAGCTGGTTTGGTTGAAAATGTTTGAAGAAAATGGCAGTGTTTTAGATTGTCCGACAGCTATTCAGCTTCGTTCAGTAGGTTCAAGTAAAAACATTGCTTTTGTGCTCAAAAGTGTAGTTGAGTAATCATAAATATCGATTTAAAGAAGATTGCATCACCTTTGACTATCATGTGACCTTTAATATATTAAAGGAGGCAAAGAAAACCTTCAAATAATTCAAGAGATATCACTACATACTGTGAAAGTTACTCTTTGGGCTAGAGGAGTCATCAGACCGTATTTCTTCGAAAGTGAAAAGGGAGCGACCTTTTCACTCAATGGCGTCCACTCTAGGCAAACAATTATTGACTTATTGTCGCCTGAATTGGAATATTTTGATTTAGCACAGATCTGGCTTCGATTATTTAATTCAATATGCTATTAAAATACGACATTAATAATTACTTCAATATGTTACTAAAATTGTGCGGCTTAATACTGTTACGTTTCTTTTTGTGAAATTACAAGAAAGGACACGTTTATACCAATAAGCTGCAAACTCTTAACGTTTTAAAGCCTAACATTCTTAATATTATGAGCGAGATGTTAAAACGTGCAAAAGAGTAATAGAAAATTCGAATCGTTCGTATTCAGTGAAAAATGTTTTTAGATAATTACGTGATATTTACGGTTTACACAATCGTCAATTCGAAGGCACTATCAATCCAATTGTTCAAACATTTCAAGAAACTGGTTTGGTGAATCATAAAAAAAAGCAATATATAGTCGTAGTGGTCGTTCACAAGAGCATATTGATTTGATTCGTGAAAGTGTTGCTGAAGACTCATACATTTCCATTAGACGATGTTCACAAAAATTTGGACTCAGTAAATTGAGCTCTGAAGACATATAAGGCGCAAATAACCCTGGAACTAAAAGCCACTGAATCATTGAAAACGTTGTGCATTTGATTTTTCTCATAAAATCATCTCTTCAGATCAAGCACATTTTGCAATTAGTGGCTAAATTAATAAACAAAAATGAATGACAAATTAATGATTGATTCATGAGAAACTTTTACATCCTAAACGATTCACTGTTTGGTGTGTATTATGTTCAGGAGGTGTAATTTGTATTATTCTTTCGTATTTCTTTCAGAATGGTGCTGGTGAAGCTATAAGTGTGACTGGCGCACGATTTTGTGAGTTGCTAACTGGATTTTTGTGGGTTCAATTGAATAATATTGATCTGGAGGATATGTGGTTCGAACAGGATGGCGTTATGCCTCATTCTGCTAATGAAACAATTGATTTATTGAGAAAAAAACTTCCTCCCAAAAACAAGTTATTGCAACAAACGGTGTGTTCATTGGCTACCTATATGATGTGGTTTGACACCGTTGAACTATTTTCTTTGGGGTTACGTGAAAAACCAGGTCTATAACAACAATCCACAATCGATTCTTGAATTAAAGGATGAAATTATTCGAGTCAGTGAAATAGAGCCGCGGTTATGCCAAAATGTTTTTTAAAATCTTGACAAAAGAGGGGAAGTCTTTGTAGTTGCAAGAGTTGGTCATTTGGCAGATATTGCCTTTCGTATTTAAATATCATACACTTCAATTGTCAATAAAGTGTTTTTTGAAATAATCGCAAATTCTGTTTTATTCAAGAATTAAAAAATGGCTCAATTTGAATGACCCTTTATAATAGTCTTTCCGGAATACCTTTCAGGATAGTAAATTATCTTATATCTCCTTTATTGATACAAAAACTAATTATTTGTCGTGAGATTACATGATCTGGGTAACCAGTTGACATTACCAGTTCGGGTAATTTCTTATTGAAAGAAAACATTGTTTATATCCAAATTCTATTTCCATTATATTCATATCAATTCTGGCCAAAAATATTCTGTTAGCATGTTTCTATAGCGTTCACCATTAACATTAACGGGATTTCGATCATCGTATTAAAAAAACCAAGCTCCTAACTCCTTCAGCTCAAAAAATGCACCAAAAAGTGATTTTCTGAGGATGTAGAGGTAACTCTTGAATCACTTGCGGATTTTGATAGGGTCAAATCCTGCAGTTATGATAGTTCATAAACCTATTAAGCCAGAAGTCTGCTTCTGAGAAGCTTCTAGAACTTAAAATATTAAAAATAGGCTTTTTTAACTTCCTCGGATATAGATCTAGCTTGTGACTTTAAAATAAATCGTCCGCATATATAACAAAATTTATCAGCTGGATTTTTGCAAAATCGGCGACTAGAACTTGCCATTTTATATAAAATCGACTTAAACACTTGACTGTACTGTAAATGAGACAGAAACAAACTAAACTATAGACAACAATAAAAATGGCTCTTAAAGGTGCATAGAATACTGTGGAAATACCCCTTCTGGCCCTTCTAAGTTAGTTACAAATCATTACAATCTCCCCATGATATAAAGGAGAAGCATATATTTTAAAATGGGACGTGCTAGGCTATTTCTGTATTTTAATAACTGCCTAATTGAAATGCAAAAAGAGCATTCTCATCAATGTTATAAAAATCATGTCGACCTGTGTAATTAAGATTTCGTTGTGTAAAATCTATTAATCATTATTGGTAATTTTTTACGAATGGCTTCGTCCACACGACGCCTTATACTGTTTTTTTGTAACATATTATGATAATCGAATATAATGTGGACTTGATTTTGTGATGATCTTGATGAGGTTTTTTAGGTCTCGGGTTGTTTCTTACTTCCCATTCACTTGCTTGTTGATTTGTTTTTATATTTTGGTGATATACCTGCTACTTATCACCAGTAGTTATGCATTTTAATAATGATTAGTAATTTAAAATATCCTTAAATGACCATAATCGCCAGTCGATATTTATTTTTGCGTTTTTTAATTGTGTTATGAACTGCACAATCAAATTCTCAGAAATATCATGGGCAGGTCATGCATATAGCGATTTAATTCAATGTCGTAATGTAGGCAGTTTAAAATAGGAAAATATGACGATAGCAAGACAATCTTGAAAAATACATATTCAATTTTTGGGTAACGCAATAAAGTAAGTAAAGAACTTAAAATTTCGATAAAATAAAAACATATGTTAAAAATTAATAAACGGAATTAATATAATAGAGCCAGAATGAGTTTTAGAGGTTTACATGCTCAAAATGTTGTTATCTAACTTTTTTGCCTGTATTTTTCTCAGTTCTATATTTGCTTCTTGATATTTTTTTCTTGCAGTCTCAAATTCTTTCCTTGATTATTTAATCAATTGCAGATCTAATGTAACAAATAACAAAAATAAAGAAGAATGTTTCAGCATATGATGGAAAAAAATCAGATTGGATAGCAGAGCGTTCGCAATGTAGTGCGGTATTTCAGAGAAATTAAAGTGAAGGGATGGGGCAATTTTGTTTCAGATTACATTGTTCTCGTGGTCTTCTTTTTCTCGTTTCTCTTTTTCTCAGACCGACTTTACCAAGATTCGTGTTCGAAATCAGCACCAGCGCAGCGAGTCGTCGAGCGGTCGATGCAGTCGTGGATCGTAAATCAGAAGGCATCGCGATCGCGCGCTTCTTTCTGCGAGATTCCTGCGGACCAAAAAGCCGCGCAATTCCCGTGTAATGGCTCGGACAGCGGTACTGCTAAAAAGCAGGAATTCAACGAGAAAACGACCGTCATTGTACCAGGCCTTCGTTGCATAGCGGGGTAATTGCGGTAAATGTATAATTGCCTCTGAGATATGCGACCAAACCAAAACTACAACCGAATTGTCTCTTTTTTCTCTCGCAGCTTTTCTGTGTTTAATAACGACGGTTTTTCTTTTGATCAAAAACAAAACGGAATTACAGGGTCTAGCCTTTGAAAAGTCTCTAAATAGGTTAAAATAATTTCTGTTTCTACACCAAACTTTTATTATTCCTAGATTCGTAGCGTTGGTTGGTCGGTTGGTTGCTTGGTTGGTTGGTTGGTTGGTTGGTTGGTTTTCTTCTTAGAGTGTCTCGCTAAATTTATGACACTTTAATCAATCAATAATTGGTGTATTTCCGAAGTCTAGCTAAGTGTTTGTTAGGTTTTTACCATCGTATATGGGTTTCCAAGTAATTTGACAGCCTGCTTTTATTGCAGCTATGTATTAATTCGGCATTAATAGCATTAAAAAAATGGTTCTGGTCTATACAATCTTCGGCAAAGCCGGTCTTTTTTTGATTATGTAGAATTGAGTATTTATGTTCATTTAGCCTATCATTGAGAGATCTGCCCCGATATACATATAAGTTCAAAAGTTTGGAATATTTAAACATTCCATTTTTTTTATCGATATTAATACATTTAGATTTTAGTCTATTTTTTACTCATTTACGTAATTATCATTTTATTACAACTCTTACTGGTACCAAATAAAAGACGATAGCAAATGACCAATGTGCTTAAAAGTAATTTTTTATTTTGGAGTCAAAAAATTAAATGGAACCAATTGCTTTCAAAAATAATTTAAAAATAAAAAAACAACTTTCAATAAAACTGTTAAGCAGTATTTCCTCCATAGGTATGTATGCATGCTTGTAGGTGATTTGATATGCCGTCGATGAAGTGATCATTTTTTCGAGCAGCGTCTTTTAGTTCTCGCAGGGTAAGAGGAGATTTTTTCGTTTCTTGATGCGTGTTTTTCGAATGTCCCAAGCATGTTCATTGACATTCATGTTAGGGGACTTTGCTGTCCACCTTAATTTGGTTATTAATTCCTCTTCAAGAATTCATTTGGTACTTCCAGAAAATTTGGTTCGTTGAGGAGGTGCGTTGTTATCCATGAAAACAAATCCGTCGCTCACTGCGCCTCGTAATAGACGTATAACAGGATTTCAAACTTCCACGATGTAGACAGCACCAGTGACTCTTTTCCCCACGACCAGCAAAGGTGTCCGTTTACCCCTCATAATACTACCCCAAACCTTCATGCTCTCGGCTTCAAATGGGATACATGGTTGAGGTGTTTCTAGTCAGGCATGTCGACTTGGGGCTCTCCAAACTAATGTTCTTCGTAAATCAGAAACCCAACTAATTCTCGTTAATCGGAGAACATCACGTTATTCCAGTTAGGGCTATTATCCACCATTTCTCGAGTCCATTGCAATCTTAAATTTTTTGTTGAAGGTTTAGTTTGGAAACTAATAAAGGTTTTCTGCGATGCAAATCGATTTCTTCGAGCTATCTTTGATATCTGCCGGGCTTTTGCAGATATTGCTCATCGTTTTCTATCACTTCTGGGGCGATCTTTTTCGTCAGTTATCTCTTAGAATTTCTTATGAATTTTCGATACAGCACTTTAGAAAACACCTACAAAATCCGCGATATCACTTTGATTAAAGGTCTGTTGTAACAAAGAAATTACTCTTGATTTGTTAAAATGAGATATCATGTATTCTACGTAAATAATGTGTAAATACCAGTATCAACGGAATATGCAAAAATAGAAAAACATGTGTTATCAGCAAAACAATGCGTTTGTTATCTTTAATTAAAAACGGTCTAAAATAAATATCTAACACGATGTATGACGTCACACATATTACATTTTATTTCGTATACTCCATATTTGTTTAATGCCAAATTAATATAATATACGACGGTAAAAACCTAACACCTAGCTAGACTTCGGAAATGCCCCAATTATTGAAATTGTCATAAATCTAACGAGACAGTCTTAAAAAAACCGACCTCCATTAGACAGAACTTTGAAACTTTAGTTTCGTTTATACGTAACACTCTTTGAAAATGATCGCGAGGCCGAAACATGTCAAGAGAATATCCTGAATCTCTTGTGAAACATATACAAAGTGTTTTAATCATTATCATTGTTACTATGTTTCACCAAGAGTCAACCGCACAATTAATCGGAACTATCAACAACAAGAGAGGTTAAATGTTGGTCGCTGAATAATTTGTGAGTATCTGCATGCCATGGGAAAGATCCAGAAGGCAGGAAAATGGGTACCATCAGCTGAACAATGGACATATGGAAAAGGGAAAATCAAAAGTGTTGGTTTAGACTTGTTATAACGTATTATAACATACTTACAAATTTGTTTTTTTAAGTTGGTGGTTCTTGACATCTGACATAAATCAGATGTGTTATATCATTTCAATATTTCAGCAATATTTGAAAATAGAGTACTCAGAAGAATCTTTGATTATGTAATGATAATGAAAATTGGAGAATCAGATATGACTCCGAACTAAGGCAATAAGACATAGATCTAAATATTGAAGACTATGTGAGATTTCAGGAACTCAGATCTGTATTATAGGATACATTACAGGATAATGTAAGAGATGCTGAATAACTACTGCACATTAAAAACTGGCAAGGCGCTGCTGGAGATCGACTTGGATGGAGCTGAATGTTGAGGGAAGTCAAGAAAAGGAAGAAGAAAAAGAACAAGTTGTATATTTGAGGTTGTTGATGTACATTATCAACCACCACTGAAGGGTCAATACTACTAATTTCATTGATTTGTAATGCTTTTATGTCAACTATTTTTAAAATGTATATTTATAGGTTGATAATGGTTGCCTTGTCTAAATTTAAACAATTCATTGCATTTAGTTCATATACAAGCATATAGTTCATTCATTCACCCAGTGAGGGAAATTCAAGTTGCACTAGATTACTGAAATTATCTTTTGAAATCTTGTAATTTGAGACATATTATATTTAATAACACGTATTTCAAAAGAACCATTTTACACCGTTAAAGTTTTGAAACAGCAGGTTTTTTAACATAAACATAAATAAACAGTAATATCGATGAACCGAACAAGCCAACGCCAATATCTTTCACTAAAATTATTCCGTCAAAAATCTTACTTCTACTAGTAAGTGAGGCAACGTCAGTGACATACATACATGCACCTCGTTGCAGTAGGCGTAGAATTTCGCGCTCTGTTGCCGCTCTTAGATAGCCTACGAATTGACGAGTACGACCCAGCAACATTCGTAGAACCAGTACAAGAACCGGCAACATAGTCTTACCTACTAGAAACGATGTTAGCAGCCCACGTCGTTTGGGCCAGGCCTGGAGATCATATTTTTCTTTTAAATGTCCAAGACGCACGTGGCCAACAAAGAAGCTGTGTTGGCATGAGGTCTATGTGGCGTAGGATGTTCGAAAATCTCTTTTAGTACCAATTTTGACTGTTTTAATTGCTAACAGATTTCGTCGAATATCTCCACTTAATGCTCTTCAGCTTTCATTTATTTTATAATCGCTGAATTTCTTTAGAATGAATATGTTTTACTATAACATAATGAATGTTTTTCCCAATTTTCAATGTAACATTGATATTATTGATCGAATTAAAATCTGCAATAAGGGATATTTTCAGTTAGCAGTATATACAAGGATAGAGTGAAAAGTATCTTTTTAACTCGATTTTTTCATGTTTAATCTAACCTGTTCTCTTTTTTTGGTGTGAATTTCTTTACAGTTTTTCATTTTTTCATGTTTGGAAAGAGAAACAAGTGGAATGGTACTAAGACGATAGAATAGAGGTGGAAGCGGTCCTGAATCGCTAAAGAAACAACTTAGGATTAGTTTTATACATATCTAAACCCCGCTGTGAACTGGTCACTCGGTTCCGTTGTGCTGGCTATTTTCTCAAAACGGCTTCAAGGGAGCATCCTGAGAGAATGTAGCGGCGGTAGCTGAGAGTGTGCGCGATGACCGTGAACAATCGATTCGATGTCGTTCTCAACAGCTTGGTTTGTCGTATACAACGACTTATTTTGCGTAAGGATCTTGGTTTACAAGCATACAAACTTGTCCACGAGCTAAAGACGTCGGACCTGTGTTTGTGTCGGGTTTTCAGTGAATGGACTCTGGAACAGCTGAATGAAGATCCGCTATTTTCTCGCAGAATTCTATTTAGGGATGAGGCCTATTTCTGGCTCGATGGATATGTTTATAAACAAAACTGTCGAATTTGGGGTAATGAACAGCCGAAATAAATTAACGGCCAATGCATCCAGTAAAATACACTATTTGAATATGGTTTATGAGCTGGTGGAATCATCGTGTCATATTTTGACAAGGATGAAATGTAACTCTCAATTGCTCAAATGATCAAGGACTATTTGACTAGTTACCTGAAATTTAAACCGGTGATGTTGGCGATATCTGGTTTAAACAAGATGGCGCTTCTTGCGATAGAACGTGTGAGATGATAGACTGTGGAGGAGACTGTGGATAGGTGAGAAATCATTTCGATGAGCAGCTGATTTTATGTTTTGGACCGATGAATTGGCCGCTTAGGTAGGGTGATTATTTCCTTGGAATTACTTCCTTTGGGGTTACGTGAAGTCACAAGTCTACGTGGATAAGCCTGCTTTGATTGAGACCTTTGAAGCAAACATTACGCTTATTATTGGCCATATTTCGGTTATTAAGATCGAATATGTTATCGACAATTGGAGCTTGAAAATGGTCCATCTAAGGAGTAGCCGCGGCCAACATGTGCCTGAAATAATCGTCAGGAAATAAATGGTATCGATTGTTCTTTCGGTTCATAATAAACTTTTCACCATCACATTCAATTTTATGTGTTTTATTTCAAAATATTTTTCTGAATCTCCCGATGACACCCTTTACAATTGCTTGAGTTCGTAATTTTATATGATGCTCCAAATTCTAAAATAATTTTAAAAATAATTTTGAAACTATTGTTTTTTAATAAACACAAATCGAAGAAATTCCACATACATTTGATACAAAAAATAATTAATGGCTAGGTCTTGTTAATCACTGTTATTATGTTACAGTTCTGTGTAAGTATGACGTGAATTAGATTATCTACGTCTTCTTATGGCAAATTATCCCAGGCGAGTTGTAGGGATGTTTCGAGTTCGTTTAAAGATGCTGCAGGCCAGGGCAATAGCTAAAGTGTTTTGTCCAATACTGTGCCACATATGTTCTATTGACACTAAAACTGGGGACCTGGACGTTTCGAAATTGGGTGTTGCTATCGCAGATTAAAGTTTCTAAAAACTCTTGCCATGTTTGAATGGCTGTCTTTCTGAAAGACTAGCTTGATCTACTCGTAAAACTCTAGAAGTTTTAACAGAACAAAAGAGCTATATCACTCAGTACCATACAAAAAATTCCTCACATGATAAAAATAACAAATTATTAAATCATTTACTTTGCCACATGTTTTGCAACCATATAGTGAAACATTAATTATTTCCAAAGTAAATTTTGATTTACACACAAACATATACAGTGAAACCTTATGTTACGGACACTTCTAATAGCTGGACAAATCTCTTGAGCGGACATTTTTTTTATACCTTTCATGGCCAGGCTCTCCCCTAGGCGGATAAGGACAAGTAAAGTCTTAATCCATCTCTTGAACGGACTCGAGAACAAAACTTCAACGTGACAACACGCGCACAAGCAGATAAGATGGGACTTCGAAAAATGTCGTTCATGGCACAATATTGCTTTCAAAGCCATATCTGGAAAGGCTGTGAGTGTAAACCTCGATGATGTATCTACTTGTTTGAACAAGTTTCCCTTGATTATAAGCAACTATTCACCAAAAAATATCTATAATGCTGACGAAACTAGGTTAATTTTTCGTACACTTCCCAATAAAACTTTACATTTGAGACGCGAAAAATGCATTGGAGGCAAACTTTCAAAATAAATACTTATTATACTGTTTTGTGGAAACATGAATGTAGAAAAGGAAAAGCGATCAGTAATATGTAGAAATTCACGACCAAGGGATTTGAAACACATCAATCTGAACGATTTACCTGTTGCTTGGAGATGGAATAGAAATACATGGTCAGAATGGTTCGTGAAATTTGATCGAAAGTTGAAACGTGATATACGAAAAATGTAATTATTTCTAGACAACTCGTGTTGTATAAAATTAGAAAATATTGAATTGATTTTTTAGATCCCAATTGCGCGTCTATGTGCTAACCTCTAGACCAGGGCTTTATTAAAAGTGTTAAAGCTTTTTATAGAACATTTATTGTTAAAAAACTTTTAGTTGCCATGAATATATATATATATATATATATATATATATATATATATATATATATATATATATGTAAAGTAAAGAACATATTATACATATACATACATATACATCCTTTAGTATATAATAAGAAACAGCCATATAAGATATATCAGGTCTGTAAATGTGAAACCTGTAAATAACTAAAATAAAAATGTAAATAAATAACCGCGTCATTAGCGCCATTTCTTTGTTGACATCTGACAAAGATTTTCAACTCACAATAATACAAGTTTTATACAATAGCACAGTTTGCAATAGCGTTGAACATGTCGAATTTTATTCTTGGAAACTACCATTTGCGGACAGCTTTGAATTTCTGTTGCGATTTGAAGAAAATGAAGCTAACGATGAGCATGCTCTTGGTAAATCACAGTGCTTTCAATGGTCAAAAAAAATTAAAAATGACGATTTTGATGTGAGAAACGAAGAACGAGGAAGACCACCGAAAAAAGTTGTTAGAAGACAGCGAATTGCAAGCATGGTTGGATGAGGATGACGCTCAAACGCAACAACTCGCGAATCCATTAAATGTGACATGAGAAGCCATCTCTATACGTTTGAAAGCCATGGGAAAGATCCAGATGTTGGGAAAATGGGTTCCACATGAACTGAATGAAAAACTGTAGGAAAACCGAAAAATCACTTGCGAATTGCTGCTCGCTAGGTACAAAAGAAAGCAATTTCTCCATTGAGTTGTGACTGGCGATGAAAAGTGGATATAATTTGAGAATCGTAAGCGTAAAAGACCATGGGTAAGTCCACGCGAACTATCGACATCAACTGCAAGGCCAAATCGCTATTAACGAAAGACAATGCTCTGTATTTGGTGGGATGAGAAGGGTGCGATCTTTTATAAGCTGCTAAAATCTGACAAAGCCATTAATACTGAACACTACCGACAACAAACGATCGATTTGACTCAAGCTTTGTGTGGAAAACGATCAGAATATATCAAAAAGCAACACAAAGCGATTTTGCTTCATGATAATGCACCATCACACACATCAAAACTGGTCAAGGAAACGATCGAGGCGTTTGGCTGGGAAATATTTTTGCATGCGGCTTACCCACCAGACTTGGCTTCATCCGATTACTACTTATTTAATCGATGGGGCATGCACTTGCTGAGCAGTGCTTCACTTCTTACGAAAATCGCTTGATTACTGGTTTGCCTCAAAAGAGCAACATTTTTTTTGGCGTGGCATCCACAAATTGTTAGACAGATGGGAAAAATGTAACGGGTAATACTTCGAATAATATGTTTTTTTATCATTTTCATACAATAAACGTGTAATTTCTATACAAAAATTCCGGTATCATATTTACATACCTTGTATAACATGATATGTACGAACTCTGTAAATAAAGCAGTGAGACTGGTAGCTTAGCGTTCGATTTGGCAACATTGTTGACTTACTCTTTGGAGGAGAGATATATCAACATCTAAAGCATAGTACTAGTTTAAACTCTTTGGAGTCACTTGGTGGTCTATAGCAATTTTTTTCGTGAACCGGATTTTTCTAGTGTGTTCCGACAATGAGTGGGCTACAATTTCAAGCACCGGTGCGCTTTCAAGTTTTGTTTGAGACTTGGGTATAGTGCGACCTTTTTTGGCAATAGTGAGGTTGGAGTATGCCATTTCTTGCTCTGGCGATTCGTTTTCGGACTCAAAGCTCTAAGACTCGTCACCAGTAGTGACACGTTTCACAAAATGAAGATTATTTTCTATTTGTACTAAGAAGTCAATAAATGTTTCGCTTCTTTTGTCGTTTTTCGAAATGGTTGTCACTTATTTTTTAAACGTACTGGAATAATCCGGTTAATGAAAATAATGCTAAGGATTACCAAGTATATCTGTGGAGTGTAGACTCGCACTGAAGACATATCAGATGTTGGCCTGTCTCTCCTTCCAAAAGGGAAACCAGCATTGTTACCAGATCAAACGCTAGTCCACCAGGTTCATTACTTTACTTACTCACCATGTGTATAACTTATGAATAATTCTATATATTGTATTGATGACTGTAAAAAGTTCTAAGATAATAAGGCGGCAGCGAGGAACACTTTATTATTGTTGCTTCATAAGTATATACTCAACTTTCGAAATAAACCCTATATGTACGCTTAGCATTAACACCAATGTTTGTTCTTTGTTTTGTTAAGTAGAAAAATCCAGGTCCAGATTTTAGTTAGCGGTTAAGTAATTCTCGTTAAGTAAATTTAGGTTTTTTTTCTTTTAAGAACTGACCATTAAGCAAACACGACTCAGTGTTAAGACAAAACCAGCAAGGTCATTCTACCATCAGACTCGTAGCCGCTCTTACCTTGGTATCTAAAGAATACATCTTATGGTCTCGGGTTTCACGAGCTCTGTTACCGCTTGTTTATAGCTGGAGAATCAAGAACAGTACCTGTTATAAAATTATTTTCATTTTTTATTATATATATATATATATATATATATATATATATATATATATATATATATATATATATATATATATATATATATATATATATATATATATATATGTAAGGGAAAACTTTCGTTAATTTAATCAACGATTTTTTACAATTGCCAACATCGCCAAAATTTAGATTTTTATTTCATTAACCTATAAGGATTTTATTTCAAAATTAAATATAATATTTTTATAGCCATACCTTTCAGCATAAATTTGGTTTGTTGTTTGATGTCAAAGTTGAAATTACTATTTTTCACTAATTTTTCATGCCATATACCAAAACACATTTCAAACGATTCACGTTACTAAGGAAACACAACTTAGGAAACACATCATTAATTATTTTATCAAATTAAAAGTTCAAAATGTCCACCATTTGAGTCTATGTAAGTCTTGCATCGTTTTAATCTATTTTCCCAAACACGTTGAAAAGTCCCTGTATATATTGTTGAAATAAATTAAATTGTTTTAATAATGCTCATTGGTTTGTTAATAATGTAGTTTATTCGTTAAATAATAACCAATTATTATTAAGAATACGCTGAATATGCTTTTATATATATTTACTTAAAATGCTAATTCTTATCATGGCGTTTTGAACAAAAATGCTCATTAAGGCGGAGACGCAGCCACCCAACAGTTGGGTTTGGTGATGACACTCAACTACTGTTGTCTCATTGGACGCAGTTCAAGGAAATCCGACACCACAATATTTTCACGGATGGTAGAAAATGTTTCTAAATCATTCCGGGTGTCTATCCGTTGATTCTGTGAAGAGTCACGACGTTTCGCCAAAATCTCATTTGGTATTCTCAAGGGTTGTCCGCTTTGACTGAAGTCGACTGAGGTCACTGACTTTTGACCAAAACTCACTGACCAAATTTTCGATGATCCTGGCGCACATTTCGGGCTGTATGGCGACTATGCCATGATATATTGCTATAAACCTGTGTTTTCACATGTCCTCATCGGTAATAATTTAAAGGAGTTAAATCGCATAATCTCGAAACTAACAAGTTGCCGAATTTCGCTTGCAATAAACCCATGTTTACTCGGGCAATATGCAATGCGCCATCGTGTTGAGAATAAAGGTAATCCGCCACGATTTCAGGAAAAAAATCTTCCAGCACTGCTTTGTAGTGCTCGGTATTGATGGTAACGTTAGCTTCTTTCTCATTTTTAAAGAAATAAGGACCGATTTTAAAGGAATAAGAATCAATATCAAACTGTAATATTTTGCATGTGTAAAGGACTCTCATGTATCACGTGTGAATTATATTTGTACCAATACCGACGATTTTATTTATTGACGAAGCCATTGAGCCAGAAAATGAGCCTCATCGAAGAAGAAGATAATCTTGCGATGAAATTCGTTGTCGTCATCATTTCGAGGGCCCAATCGGCAAATTCACGACAAATACGATGGGCGGTTGACTTCAGTTTTTGTGGCAGTACTATCTTATACCGACGCAGTACTATCTTATACCAACCTCAAAATTCGCCAGGATGTCATTGGCGAGAGGCCTAACTGTTGCGAGCGGCGAGTCACCGAGACGTTGTCATTTTCGGCTACATTTGCTTGAGCGGCGGCAATATTCTTAATACTTCTGGCTTTTTGTCATACAGGCACCATAGTATCGTGGAGAGTAAACTCACTTTCAAATTTTTTAATAACACCATCGATAGCCTCTTCAGAAGGACCACCACGTTAAATACCACGATGGGTCTGAATTGCTCGTTGAGTAGCACGAGAGGACCGTGAATTTGCATAATAGAACTGGATAATTTCCAAATGTTCTTCTAACATGAAACCAACAATGATTTAATTGCAAACCTTTCGGAAAACAGCTGACAAGACATGTCAAAAATCGGTAAACTAATAAGGCCGCCATGAGATGTCAAAATTCCATCAACCGTAATGGTAGAGCATTTATTTAGATATACTAGAGGGTATATATATATATATATATATATATATATATATATATATATATATATATATATATATATATACCATATATATATATATATATATATATATATATATATATATATATATATATATATATATATATATATATATATATATATATATATGTATCTCATCTCAAATCAAAATGGTTGTTAATAATAGAGTTGCCGAAACAGTCTAGGATGATGACATCTAGACTTTAAAAATTTTTTAAATAAAGTCGTTTTTAAAGACATAGTTTAATACACACCAACTATTACTACATCAATTCTACGTCCTCGTCGTGTGCCCTGAGCACTGCAGTACTTACATTAGAATGTGTGCAACGCAGCTAATGTAGGAGGGTAAGGGCGAATTCTTATCACCTTAAATCCGGAACCCGTCGGATATGCTAACGCCCTTACAAAAGAGGCCCCGATCCTTCAAGATAGGTGGATTGGGCGTGTTCCCACCCCGGAAAACATTTCTTACTACGAAACCTGATGCCAGATGTGTAAATATAACAATGAAATTGATTTTCTATATTGGTAAATGGTAATTCACCTGGTAAATAAGGGGAGTATGAAGTAATGTTTTCATTAGACAAAACCTCGGTCGTGTTTAAAAATTCAAGGCTCGTCACCAGTAATAACACGTTTCCGAAAATAAAGATCATTTTCAATCCAAACTCATTATCATTTCGTATCATACTCATCTTTTCATTGGAAAAATCATATGAACGATTGTGTGAGTTAAATTCAACTTTTTTCCAATCATTCTGTCAACCGACGAACAGAACGCATAAGACCGCGGATTCTGTGCAACATATTAACTTCTTTGTGAGGTTCGTCTTCAATCAAATTTCGGCCTTTTAAGAATTCCTTAAATTACTTGAAAACCTAGGCCCTTTACTGTTTTCATAGGTCTGTTGAAGCTCCAATTAGTACTGAAGACACGTCAGATTGGAAACTACCAGTATTGCCCGATCAAACGCTACGCCATGAGCGTTATTACTTTATTTGTTAGCACGGCATATTTACCCACCCTTAGGTCACTAATGCTGTATTAGAGTTAGTCCATCGATTGCATTTTAGTTTGACAGCGAAATTCCATTTAAGTTGCACCACTAACACTAACTCTAATTTACCTCGGATCCAGTTATATGGTTTTCGGTCTTGACAATTTAAGTCCTAACATAGCTATCTTCTTTATCACTGTGTTTCAGTATTCATAGATTACATGGAAAAAGGCAGGACCATCGCAGGGGAGTTTTACACCTTACTACTGAATCAATTGAAGGGTGCTATTCAGACAAAAAAGAAAGTGCTCTTTTTCCAGGATAATGCACCCGCATACACTTCTCGAGTTGTTACTAGAAAATGTCATGGCCTACACTTCTAAGTACTTCTATGCTACTGTACTGAGTAGAGTATGCGTAGGCCAACTCAGGTTTCGTATTTACTGTATTTTCCTCCCAGGGATTATTTCTTTCACACAAACTGTAAGAAATTGATCGCTGAACGGAGATTCATTTGAAATGTTGAGGTCAAAAGTAAGACAGCTGTTTATATTGTCGAACTGGACAAATCACATTTTACTGAGGGTATTAGAAAGTTGGAATGTTATGTATTAAAATGTATTTTTTTATTAGAAGTTTTTGAGCAAATCTCGTACTACACGTGCAACAATGTCAATGTGTGTGTGTATATCATCTAGTCTATCTAAATAAACGCTCTACCATTACGGATTATGGAACTTTGACAGTTCATGGCGGCCATATTTGTTTAGCGATTTTTGACCGAAATCCGAAATTGTTATTCGAAAGGTTTGCGTTTAAATCATGTTTCGTTTCACGTTAGAAAAACGTTTGAAAATTGTCCAATTCTATTATGCAAATTCGCGGTCCCCTCAACGAGCAATTCAAATCCATCGTGGTATTCGTCGTAATGGTCCTTCTGAAGAGGCTATCGATCCTGTTATTAGAAAATTTGAAAGTGAGTTTACTTTCCATAATACTATGGTACCAGTATGACAAAAAATGCCAGAAATGTTAAGAATATTGCCGCCATTCAAGCAAGTCTAGCCGACGTCTCGGTGGCTCGCCGCTCGCAAGAGTTAGGCAACTCGCCAATGACACCCTGGTGAATTTTGAGGTTGGACTTAGGCTTGCGTCGGTATAAGATAGTACTGCCACAAGAATTGAATTCAACCGACCATCGTATTCGTTGTGAATTTGTCGATTGGGTCCTCGAAATGATGGAAGCCGTCAACGAATTTCATCGCAAAATTATCTTTTCCGATGAGGCTCATTTCTGGCTGAATGGCTTCGTCAATAAATAAAATTGTCGCTATTGGTGCGAATCTAATCCACACGTGATACATGAGAGTCCTTTGCACACACACACAAAATCATAGTTTGACGTGGATTCTTATTTCTTGAAAATCGATCTTTATTTCTTCAAAAATGAGGAAGAAGCCACCGTTACCATCAATACCGAGCACTACAAGGCAATGCTGAAAGATTTTTTTCCGGAATTTGATGGAAACGATGCGGATGACTTTTATTTTGAACAGGATGGCGCACCTGATATTTCCCGAGTAAACATGGGTTTATTGCGAGCGAAGTTCGGGGAACTTGTTAATTTCACGTAATGGCCGCATCGCTTGGCCGTCCAGATTATGCAATTTAACTCCTTTAGATTTTTATCTTTCGGGACATGTGAAAATACAGGTTACCATCAATAAACTCGCGACCATTGGCAACTTGGAAACGAACATTTGTCAAGGCATAGTCGCCATACAGGCCGAAATATGCGCCAGGATCATTGAAATTTGGCGCGAGCGGATCCGTGTCTGCAAAAAGAGCCGTGGTGGCTATTTGGCTGAAATCTTATTCAAATCATAAATTGCATGTCTGAATCTCTTAAATAAAGCAATTGGAACCTATTTTGAGCAAAAAATGTGTGTTTTATTTAATTTTGAAGTTTCATCATTCTTCTTGGTAGACCTTTTATATATGTCTATTTCAGAAGCTTCAGTATAACTTAGGAAATGGTCGTGATGATCGACTGCCATCAATAGTATGAACATCAATCTTAGTTATACCAGTTATTTATGCGCAGCCAGAATTATATATGTTTATGGAAATGAACGTTTTAATAAAAACTGCCCAAATGATACGTTTTAATCCATTTCCCATAACTTGACGGTCGACTATCCTCGGGTGATCGGGACAGACGAACGTAATGAGCCAACAACAACAACCATGAACACGTCCAAAGGCGTTCAAAACCAATAATTTGGTTGGTTTCCAGCCCGGTTCTCACCGTTCTCGCGATTTACGTCTCATTTTTAACCTTTGCCTGTGTTTTTAATGCCATTGTTTTTATGCACACCAACCGACCTCATTAATAGTAGGTCGGTTCGTTCGAAATACCATCGATTAAAATCGGAGTATGGCCTTTGGTACACACGTTCTATTCAAAATTCCTTTTAATATAAAGTTTTCGTACATATTACGGTAAATAATCGACATTCTGAACTCGAAATTTAAATTTTAATCAGCATTTGGGATAAAACGCCCAGGGTCTGTAAATTAATTTTAGTTTGTGTTATTTTTGTATTACACATAGAATAGTAAATTACCTAAAGTTCATTTAAATAAAGATATTTATAGTTATTCGACAATAGTAGCGAAATATAATTGATCAATGAGACCAAGCAAGCAATTATTAGGGATGTTGAACCAATTATCTGTTGTTTTTGCTCAAATTTTAAAGACATTGCCATTTATTGGCAATAATTTGATTTAATACAGAATAATTAATATTCAAGTTAAAAATATTGATATGTACTTTGCTTACTTTTAAATTTTGAATAAATTTGTTGAACCCTATAGGAATGGAAGAGTTTCGAAAACATAACAATGTCACAAAAGCCATTTCCTCTAATATCAGCCGTGATTTAAATTTTAAATAACGGCGATTTAAATCGTTTCGGTAGTACAAAATCTGGAAATCTTGCTTAGTTTAATAACAATCTGTTATTGCCTTAAATTGAAGGCGATCGAAAATAAACCCTCCAGAATTTAGCAAAGCAACAACAACAATGGTTAAAACTTCCTCGTTCACAATATAAGGGTGTTTAAAACAACTGAACAAAGTGCAAGGAGACGAAATGTGAGTGCTATATTAACTTTTGGTTGAAAACAAAATTCAACGTGTAACCATCCGCAATGCACTTTAATCCCGGTTAGGGAGAGATCTTGTTCTTCAATAAATTGTTACTGGAGATGAACAGTGAATTCTATACAGCACCCTGCTTAAAATAAATCAATGGTTTGGTTTGGTTTGGTTGATGATTTGATCTTGATTAGATTAAATCATCTCCTGATGATGCTAACATAGTTAGCAAAATGCGCGTCGAGAAGCTTGAAAAAGTCATTTGGTGTTTAGTGGTAAATCTCCTCGAGTTTAGTGTTTTACATAGTACGTTCCAATAGAAGAATTGGTTGACAGGACACAGCAGGACACCCGTATTTGCCCGCTCCAACATTAGGAATTTGCCCTTAAAAATTTGTTATGATTAGTACGATGGCATTTTACAGTAATTATTCAACATGAGGTTCTAAATTCAAATGAAACCATAACTGTTGAACACTATTGCGCTTACTTTGACATACTTAACATGACTTTGATTTAAAAACGTCTAAGACTGATTAATCGATAAGGTGTTTTTCTGCAGCATGACAATGTAACACCTCATGGTACCAGAACAGTCCAAGATACAATCTATGAGTTAGGCTAGGAAATACTTCTTCACCCACCGTATTATCCTAATGCTGTACCATCAGAATACCATCTTTTCAGATTTATGGTGCTTTTTCTTCCTGGAAATAAATTTCCCATTGTGATAGCTGTTGTCAATAACGGTGGAGAACATATTGTAGATTAGACATATATAAAACTGTATTAAATTTAAAATAAAATTAATATTAATATACACCTATTATACAAAGTGTCCAATATTGTTGCTCATGTTTGTAGGTATAATTAATGGAAGTCGATTTAAGGTTTGATGATGTTATTATTATAACACTATAGAACAGTATACTTTTTTTTTGGTTTTTCGCCACGAACTAAAACTCAAAAAAATATCAAGAATAATTGTTCTTATGTAAATAAAAGACTCACTGGGTGAAAAACAAAACGGAGGTTAATTTTTCAGTGATTCTTTTTCTTAATAAATTTGCCTAACAAACAAGAAATTTATAAAATACAACATTGAACGTTAATGTTTCGGGAGGTCTTCTCTTCCCGTTTTCAAAACTAATCTAAAAATAATTTATATTAATTTCTAAATAATACTCTAAAAGACAGTAAATAAATATATTTTGTCAATGATACTTACATTGACAATAATATTTTTTACTAACAATTATATACCACCAAAAACTATATAGGCGAAGTTTGCTGTGTGATTATTGTGTATTGTAATAATTAAACGTTTTTAATTATACCTTTAGAATCGGGAACTTTTTTTAAAGACATTAAGAACAGATATTTTTGATATTCGTTGAGTTTTACTACTAGCCACAATCATTCAGACAATAATTATAGTACAGTGTTTGGAAATTTGTTTAGCGACAATAATACTGTCGAGATGGCGGCCTTCGTGACGCTGGCATTCTTGAAGGCATGATCGAAAATGTGCTATCACCCTGCTGTACATATGTCTGAATATTGAGTGGATCTCATAGACAATATTTTCCTTTACTTGCAATATGGTACGTTGTTTATTTTTATAAACTTTGCTCTTGACATAACCCCACAAGAAAAAATCAAATGGAGTCAAATCTGGAGTTATTGAGGGCCAACTTATGTCACTTTTCCTGGGAATAATTCCTGTACAGCCTCCAAAGAATCACGTAAGGTATGACATGTAGCGCCGTCTCGCTGAAATTAACTCTCCTCGTTAAATCCTTCAGATTCTTGCAGTGATTGGTGGAAAAAACCTCGTATCATCTGACAATACCTAGCTGAATTAACATTGACCGCTTTACCTCTGACATCTTCAAAGAAGTAGAGGCCAATTGTATCTCTAGCTGACATTGCAGCCCATACAACAACTTTTGGGCTATATAATGGTTTTTCGTATTTTTCCTTGGGATTTTCCTCCGCTCAGTACCTCTACAGTTTTGCTTGTTTACATGGCCGTTTAAATGAAAGTTAGCCTCGTCACTAAAGAAAACATTGTCACGGTTGTTAAATCTTTCTAATATTTTATTGGCAAATGTTAAGCGATTAATAAAATCAGATTCTTACATTTCTTACACAATTTGAATTTAATTGGGATGAAGACAAAGATCTTTTTTAAAATGACATGTAGTGAAGATTTCTTAATGTGTACCTAGCTACTTCGCTTCCGTATGGATTGGAATGGATTTTCTCTAACCGACTCACGCATACATTCAATGTTGTTTGCACCTCTGCTTAACCTTGGACGATCCGTAGACGGTAAATTTAGAGTTGATCCTGTAGTTTCATACTTTTTTATCAATTTCTTTATTAAATTAATACTTGGTGTCGTTTATGCCGTGTAAATCATACTCGGTCATATAAAGATGACGAGCTGTAATAAGCCAATTGTTGTTTTGATAATATGCGCGAACACAGAAAGCACAATGTTGTTCGGTGAAACCCTCCATGGCAACTAATTTTCCCTGAACCAGTTTCGATGTTAAGTTAACAAGACCAGCGCATTCTGCGTCATCTAGGAGCAAACAAGTAATTAAATATGAACGACATTTTTGGACACCTGGTATATACAAGGTGCGTCTTACGGAAAACAGGACTTTTTAAAAATAGCTATTTCTAGTGGCTCCATCTTTTGAAGTGTTAGAAAGGTGCACCCTTCAATGACGCTCTGACAAAATTTTATGACATTCGGATCATTAGAAGCCAAGTTATCGCGGTTAAAGTGTCAGTGTGTTTATATAATCGGTCGAAAAATGAACATGGAACAAAGTGCGAATATTAAGTTTCGTTTTTAACTTGGTCAAACATTCACCAATATGTTTGAATTAATGAAACAAGTGTATTGTGAGTATTGTTTATCCCGTGGTAGAGTACACGAGTGGTTTAAACGATTCAAAGAAGGTCGTGAGGACATCAAGGATGGCGAACATCTTGGTCCGAATAATTTCGTGGTTATTCTAAATATCATTGAAATGTTGCGTGAATTTATAAAAAATCAGCCAAAATCTTCGTTGTGATACATGGAAATGGAATTGAATATATCGCATTTTGACTTGAATATATCGCATTTGATTCAATATATCGCATTTTGACCAATCATTTGGGACTTTGGAAGGTTTGTGTATGCTTTCTTCCACACAAATTGACTGACGGCCAAAAATTGCTCCGAATCCAACATTGCAAGGACCTGATTAAAGAGTCGAAAAAGGATGAAAACTTCAAGTACTGCATTGTTACTGATGGTGTGTGTTTACGTGGCGTTTTTAATATGATCTAGAAAGCAAGCGTCAAAGTGCTGAATAGAAACACCCGAGTGAGCCAAATCCTATGGAAACCCGTCTCGAAAAGTTAAAAATCAAAACAATGTTGTTTTGTTTCTACAATTCAGAAGGAATTGTGCACAAGGAGTTTGTTTCACCTGATCAAACGACCAATGCTCTGTTTATCTTGGTGTTATGAAGCGTCTATTGTCGGGTTTTTGTTGTGAGCAGCCACAATACCGTCAACAAGGCAGCTGGCGCTTGTTGCACAACAATCCACCGTCCTATCACTGATTTTTTGACCAAAAATGGAATTTTAACAATCAGTTATTTACCATACTCGCCTGATTTGGCGACTTCTACCTCTTCAAAAAACTTCATTTGTCGATGAAAGGACAGCGTTATGCCGACATTGTTAACCGCATTGACTGAAGGAATTGTGCACAAGGAGTTTGTTTCACCTGATCAAACGACCAATGCTCTGTTTATCTTGGTGTTATGAAGCGTCTATTGTCGGGTTTTTGTTGTGAGCAGCCACAATACCGTCAACAAGGCAGCTGGCACTTGTTGCACAACAATCCACCGCCCTATCACTGATTTTTTGACCAAAAATGGAATTTTAACAATCAGTTATTTACCATACTCGCCTGATTTGGCGACTTCTACCTCTTCAAAAAACTTCATTTGTCGATGAAAGGACAGCGTTATGCCGACATTGTTAACCGCATTGACTGTCTAAAACTTTGTATTGACGCGCAAGGGAACTATTTATAATAAAAATAATGATTTTTGCTGAAGAAAGCAAGCAAGCAATTTATGTTTTCAAAATAAAAGTTTCTAAGCCAAAAACTGCTTCTATTTCCCAATCAATCCAAAATAATTTTTGTCGCATTGTTTCATCGTGTTTTCATAATAACTCAAAAAACGAGACAAAACAACAAATATTCAGAAATTTATGGCTAGAGTAGGTCGAATGTCGCAAAAATTTCATCGGAATGTATGGCAAAATCGTTTCGTTTGAAAAATTATTTAAAAATGAGCGACCGCAAATTATCGCGTGAAATTGTCAAAGATTCGAAATTTTTAACGGGCAGTTAACGCTGCGGTTTCTGAATTCGATGTACGTTCGAGAGCCGAGCGCCTAAAAAAAGAATTCGGCACCCCGTCGATCGACGACTGATTCGGAAAAAATCAGTACTAGGTGGAAGGAGAACGAAAAAATTCCGGGGGAGATCGAGGAATATGGCCTGTTGGTTTCGGCTCATATTTCATGGTTTTGGACGATTTATGTCGATGGTGGATGCCTCATAATTTTATGGCAGACCAAACATGCTGCTTAAAAACGTCGCTACTAAAATTACAAATAAGTTCAAAAACTTTTATTTAGAAAAATGTTATGGAAGGTAACTATAACGATTTTGTTACTGTAGGGAAAAATCTTGTTTTGCTTGGGATTGAATACTACAAAGAATTGTTTAGTACTTTGGAAAATCGATCCGAATTTAGCTGATGAGCCCTAGAGATCGAAACTTGTGGAGAGGGTTGATTGTTCCTACGGGGGCCCAGTGAAGGCATGAATCATTAATGAGCAATTAAATAATTAATGCGACTAGGGGTTTCGTTCTTTAATTTTATTAAATCTTGGTTGAGTATTTTCTATATCAATACAGCTATATGTTCAGAACTGTAACTAGTTTTAATTTAATATCCATTAATATTATTTTAATATTTCATATTTAGTAATATAACTTTTCAAAATTCCTTTTTGTCATTTTTCTACCAACTACCAAACTCTCTTAAGGCTGTTTCGCTGAACGCCTTTCTTATGCCTTTCGCTAAACGCCGAATTTGTGATATACACAACTTACACAATCAAATTAATGCGTGTTTCGGTTAATAGTGTCGATTTCGATTAATGACGTCTATGGCATTTTAAAGGGTAAATATACGCTATCAAAAGCCGGTTTGTTATTAATTGTCATTGAATAACCACCATCGTTTTTGATAGCTTTGAATATGTACCAGAAAACTGAACTCTTCCCTTGATCAGCCTCACCGTCCACCGATGATCAGAATACAAAAGATTCCATGGACATTTTCATGTCCACCTTCAATCCAGTCTCGGCGCCTTAAACCAAATGAAAAACTTAACCCTTGACAAAAAAGTGTTTCCATATCACGAAAATAAAAATGGCGTTAAAGCAAAAAAGGTTGCATGATACTTGTCCTCCTTTTCCTTTTTGAATATGTTAAAGTTATGAATTTCCTTTCCTTTAGAAGTCAGTTTTAATCATAACATTTCCCACAATTTAATAGAATTAAGGAATGTTTTTAAGAAAGCATAGAAACTCGTGATTTGTTCTCGACGGATGAACAAGGAAAAATTTTAGAGCCGATCGTGGAACACGGCCCGTCAAGCTTCACTCATACTTCGTGCCGTTCGACGATTTATCTCGATGGTGTACGCCCCATCATCTTCTGACAGGCGAAAAGCAGCACTCTTAAGCGCTGTTAAAAGCCGACAATTAACTTTTTTCCGCCTATTCTCGAACGGTTATCGTTAGATCCCGACCTTGAAAGGTTTTTAGAAAGAGCCCCCGGGTGGTAAAAATCTTTAATTTTAAATCGAGCTGCAACTGCTTTTGTTCAACCATTTCGATGAACCCAACCCATGAATCTATTTTAAATTAAAGACAGTTATTATGTGATTAAAAACCATTTTGGTACAAAATACGTTTAAAAATAATAAATTTAAAGCTTGCTGTTTTATTTATGGGAAAATTGCAGTATAATTAATTATTAAAACATTTTTTGTTGGCGCTTAACAGTATCTAAAGGATCACGCGAAAATTATAATATAAAAGGATCAAAACTTTTTACAACAAAACAGTAAAAAATATTCCGTACATTTTAGTGCTATTATACCAGATGTGTAAATAAAGTAATGGGACTGGTGATGGACTGGTGCTGTGAGTAGTGTTCGATCTGGTTACATTCTTGCCTTCCCTTTTGGAGGGGAGACAGATCAATATTTGATGCGTCTTTGGTGCGAGTTTAAATTCATTAGAGTTACTTTGTGGGCCGTAACAATTCTTTTGGTGAACTGGGTCTTCAACAGAGACTTATGATTAATTAAAGGTGTAAGCCAAAAGGCCTGGTCTGGAAATACATATAGACAAAACAAAGGTGACCAAATTAAGATCTAATTCAGGAAAACACAAATGGATAATTGGCGATGAAAATATTGAAGTTGTGAAAGAATTCATATCATAGGAGATTCACATCGTATTATTAAGGGTAAAAAAGTTTCTTACTTCCTGCATTCTGTCCGAAGATCTAAACTTATATAAAGGAACACGAAAGTTACGATCTATAAAACACTCATTCGGCCAGTAGTCACTTATCGTTGCGAGACTTGGACCGTCACAAAGAAAACAAAAGATATGCTTGAAGTATTTGAAAGGAAGAATTTTTGGGGTTGTGAGTGATACTAAAATTTGAAGGATTAGGCATAATTTTGTATTGAGACCTGGACATTGCAGACTATGTGAGGGTTCAGCGTATCAGATAATTGGAACATGTGGCGAGAATGCCAGAAAACCGAATACCAAGGAAAATCATGGAGGGACAAATAGGGGGTAACAGAAAGAGACTAAAGACACGATGGCAGGACAATGTAAGAAGAGGTTGAAGGAGGTCAAGGATAACTGACGAAGCACCACAACATTATCACGTTTTCGGTCCTCTTCGTGGATGTTTATGATCAAGCGGTATCCATCCCAGGATTGCTTTAGTCCATCTGTTGTCATATCGCCTCGTTATATGACTTACCCACCTCCATTTCGATTTCTTTAGCCTCCCAATGATGTCACATACATTCGTTTGTTCTCTGATCCATGTGCAGGTCTTTCTGTCCCGCCTTGTAATACTAAGCATTCATCCTTCCATTTTCCTCTGTGATATCCGAAGTTTTTGAACTGATTGTGATGCGGTGGTCCATATTTCCCTTCCGTATGTTAAAACAAGCAGCACGAACTGACCAAAAACTTTTTGCTTTAGACAAAGAGGGAGTTTGTTCTTAAACGCTATATTGAGCCTGCCAGCCACACTTAACACGCCGTTTCACTTCCCGAGCAGTATCACAATCCAATGAAATCCTTTGCCCAAGATATATATAGTGGTCCACAACCTCTAAATCGCGTTCTAAAATAGAAATTCTTCTGTTGTTGGCAAATTTGTTGGGCATAACCTGACTCTTTTAGGTTTATTTTCAAGCCAAATGGTTCTTCCGCCATTTGCAGCTCTTGTATATGTTTTTGTGTCTCAGCTGGACCTTATGATAGAAGAACGATATCATCTGCAACTCTAGGATGGTTTAAGTATGTACTATTGATCCTTATTCCATTCTATTTCCAACCCAGATTACGAACAGGCGATATTGAGTCACCCCGCCACATACCCCATTCTAGATTGATTTTAACTTCAAGATCATCCATATGAACTGTGACTGTAGCTTCATCATACATGGATCTCAGTAGGTTCACATAGGTTCTGTTTATCCCCTGGTTAAGCAATGCATCCATTATGGCTTGCTTTGATATTTAGTCAAATTCCTTTTCATAGTCAATAAAAGCTAAGCACAGTAACACTTGGATATAATCCACTCTACTGAATTCACTTCTGAATCCTGCCCGCTCTCTTAGTTATGCGTCCTTCAGTGTTCTTAATATTCTTTTAGATATTATATTGGTGAAAACTTTGTACATTACTGATGATTAGTATCCTGTGCACCTTTCTTAAGAAGAAGAATCATCTCAACATTATTCCATAGCTTGGGTGTTTTTTGATCTTTGATACATTTTGAGTTCTTTGAGTCCAAAAGTTTGGAATATTTACAAATAGAATATCTACGCCTATGGAACTCTAAAAATTGTAATAGATATTTATTTTTTGCCGTTTTTAAATGAAAATGACAAAAGCATTGTTTTGTTGATAACACAGGTTTTTCGATTTTTGCCCATTCCGTTGATATTGGTATTTATACATTATTTTAGTTCTTTTTCAATTTTCAATTAATCGGTTTACAAATGCCTAGAAACATGATATCTAACAGATCAGGAGTAATTGCTTTGTTACAACAGGGATTTAATCAAAGTGATATCGCGGAAATTGTAGGTGTTTCCCAAAGTGCTGTATCGAAAATTCATAAAAAATTCCAATAGACAAATGACGTAAAGGATCGCCCCAGAAGTGGTAGAATCAAGGAAGCTTATTATGCTTGAAGGGGTAAATGTTTCACGACAATCGATAACACGCAGACTACTGAAAGCGGTAAATTTGCATCGCAGAAGACCTTTTTGTGTTTCCAAACTAATCCTTCAACAAAAAAATGTAAGTCTGCAATGAATGAATGGTGGGTTATAGTCCTAACTGGAATAACGTGATGTTCTTCGAGGAGATGAGAGTTGGCTTGGTTTCTGATTCACGAAGAACATTAGTTTGGAGAGTTCTAGGTCAATAAGCCCGACTAGAAACAGTTCAACCACGTATCCCATTTGAAGGTGGGAGGGTGATCTTTTTAGGGTGGTATTATGAGGGGTACATGGACATCTCTACTGGTTCTAGAGAGAATATTTACTAGTGCTGTGTACATTGGGGAACGTACAGTGGGTGACGTACAGTGGGTGACGGATATATTTTCATGGATGACAAGGCACCTTTTCATCGAATAGCAGCAATACAAAATTTTCTAGAAGAGGAGGGAATGATCCAGTTAGGTAGCCAGCAAATTGCCCCACATGAATGTCATTGAACATGCCTGGGACATTCTGAGAACACGCATCAGGGAACGAAACAATCCTCCTCTTATCCTGCGATAATTAAAATATGGTGCTTGTGAAGATTGGGAGAGAAATCCACAAGCCCAAATTGATCCAAAATGATCCACAATCATTTAATCCACAGCATGCCAAACCGCCTACAGGCATGAATACAGACCCATGGAGGAACTACTGCTTATTAGTTTTTTTGAAAGTTGTTCTATCAATGTTACACACATTGGTCATTTGGTGTCGAGTTTTATTTACACCAGTAAAAGTTGTAATAAAATGATGATTACGTAAACGAGTAAAAGTAAAACTTAATATCAATAAAAAAGTGAAATGTTTGAATATTCCAAACTTTTGGACATATGTATATGTGTATATGTGTGTGTGTGTATATATATATATATATATATATATATATATATATATATATATATATATATATATATATATATATATATATTTATATTTGGGTGCATATACTGCACACAACTATTCTACATACTTAGTAGGCTCGTTGTTTGATTGACTCTTTGTTACCATGTTTCTCTATTTGTATCTTTCTATTTCCAGTCAAAAATTTTCATTATCTGTCTCTTCTCTCCTTGATCTTGATCTTGCCCTGCCTATCCTCCTCATCCGTCATGTGCTACTTTCCAATAATTTTTTTTGGATTCGATCCTCCTGCTTTCTAAAAATATGTCCTAGTCATCTCAATTTTTGGGGTTTCGCAATTCCCATGATGTCTGATTACTTAAAAACTTTTTCAACTTCTGGTTTGTTCGCCTCTGTCTGTCTTTAACTCTTACCTCTTACTCTTACCCTCTTACCTCTTAAACTCTTACCTCCAAATATCTTTCTTGGCACCTTTTCTCCCATACCCCGAACATTCTCTTATCTGTTGCTGCCCACATATACCATACCTCAGCTGCAAATGTAGTTGTTGGTCGTATAACCCTTCAGCAAATTCTTCAGTTTACTGTCATTATACTTCCTTGTTTTTCTTCCCTTACGTTTGATTGCACTTCTTCAAGTTTACATGTTTTCCCCTCTTTCAGCTCTTCTTGTTAAATATCCACATGTCCTATATTCCTTGCCTGACAATGTCATATATTTCTTTTTTTTTGTCCTGTTTGATTAGTAATCCGTATTGAAATAATAACATATACATTGATTGAATATATTAGTCATTTTTCTTATATAGTTTGGAAACATTAGAAAGTAAGAGGAAAATTACTTTCAAGGATTCTCCTGATCCTTGTCCAATCTTAAGAGAGAATCTCCGATTCTCCAATACCAATTTATCTTGAATATATTTTAAACTTAAATAAATTTACAAATAGGAAATAAGTTGAATGATTAATAGGTGTTTCGGTTAATAATGTCGATTTAGCTAAGATAACTTTGACTGGCTAATATACTGGCTTTACTAATACATTTGTGGATATAGACTAATAATGTCTATGACGTTTTTGGACATAGGCCATCAAAATTCAGTTTGTTATTAATTGTCATTGTGAAAAAATCATAGTTTTTTTTATAGCTTTGAATATGTCGAATTATGTACCAGAAAAAGACGTTTTGCGTGGAAGTCTTCTTGCGTGGACCTTCTTTCATTTGAAGAAAATGGCTGCTGAAAATTATCGATTGTGGGGCGATGAGAACACAACTCATATGTTGAAACAATTAACAAAATCATTGAATGTTGCCGAATTCACAATTTCCGAATGTCTACACGCATTGGGAAATATTTAGAAGGAAGGGAAATGGGTTCTACATGAATTGAGGTACATTCAAATGCGAAAAACCAGTTGTGAGATTTTGCTTGCCAGACAGAAAAGAAAAGGTTTTTTCTTTTTGATCGAGTTGCACAATATACATGAAAAGAAGGCTTTGCTGTGTATTTGGTGGGATAGTAGGGGAGCTGTGAATTATGAACTGCTGAAACCTGGTGAAACGATTAGTGGCGATTTTAATCGACAAGAATTGATAAAATTGAACCGAGCATTGAAGGAAAAACGACTAGAATGCGTCCAAATATAAAATAAAATCATTTTTCAACATGACAAATGCTCGGCCTTTTGGAAAAGGTTAAATAGGGCATACTACAACACCCGGCGTGTTTACCGGACTTAACCCCTTCGGACTACCACTTATTTCGATCGATGCAGCACGGACCTTCGGAATAACACTTGCATTCTTACAAAGAAGTAAAAATTTCTCTTGATGAATCGTTGACCTCAAAAAACCAAAAGTTTCTTTGGCATGGAATCCATTCTTTGACAGAAAGATGGAAAAAAGTAATAGCTAGCGGTGGTCAATACTTTGACTATTAAGGTCATTTATTTTGTTATGGAAATAGTCATTCATATTGTGCGAAAAAATCGACATTATTAACCGAAATACCTTCTAGTTATGGTTTCCTATTTTTTGAGAATTTAAGTTTAACTCATGCCCACCAACTATTATTAAAATGATTAGTTATAGCATCCAAATATAGTCAAGTGTTTTCAATTTGGGGTCTGCGACCTGTCACAATTAAAGTTAAAAAAGAAAGAACGAAAAAAAAACCATATGTTAAACAGCGCCGACCTCGATTGACTTTTTTTTTAACTGAAATTAGAATGGTAATTAAAATAAAAAAAAAATGCAATTTGATCAGCGTGTCTCGTGTAATTGTATTTTTTTATTTAACGATGTCTCAACAAATACATTTCATATATCATATTTCTTAGAAAATATAGTTACAATAATAATGTTGAAAACATATACTTAATTATAATTTCTACACCATGAATATTTATATTTTTCATATATTGTATTCTTCTTGTTTTTCTTCTTCCTTTTCATATTCTTTTTCTTCTTCTTTTCCTTCTTCTTCTTCCCCTACTCTTCACCACCTCTCCCCACCACCCTCCCCTCCCACAGCTCCCCTTCTCTTCTTTTTTCTTCTTCCTGTGATGATATACAAAACAATTACATCAAGACATTTGATGAAAACAACATCACAGGAGATCAGAAATCATATTATGATGGGTAATAATTCGGTTAATGATGGTTACTTATTCCCTGCATTCTGTCTTAAGATTTAAACATATACAAAGGAACAGGAAAGTTAGGTCTACAAGGAAAGTTGTTGTCTAGAAGACAGTCTTTCGATCAGTAGCCACTTATGGCAGCGAGACAGAGAGAAACAGAAGAAGAAAAAAAAGAAGAAAATAAAATAGATGCTTAAAGTATTTGAAAGAAGAGTACTCAAAAGAATTTTGGTGTTGTAAATGACAATGGAGTTTGCAGGATCAGGTGTAACTTTGAACTCAAACAATTGTACAATGATCTGGACATTATATATTATGTGAGGATTTAGCAACTCAGATGGACAGGACACCAGATGTGGCGAGAATTCCAGAAAATCGAATAACAAAGAAAATCATGAGGAGACGAATTGGGGGTAATATAATAAGAGATGTTGAAGAACTACTGCGCATCAAAAATTGGCAAGGGGCTGCTGGAGATTGAGTTTGATCGAGTTTGGAGACGAAGTTTGAAGGAGATTAAGCCTCACTAACGGGATGTAGCACCATAAGAAGAAAATATATGCTTCTTTATTTGCACTTTAATTAATTTTGATTAGATGATTAACTTTGATGATTCCACTCATGCCCGGTCTTCTTTTATATTTTATAGAAAACACGATGGAATGCCTAAATATGTCTTCACTGATTATTATCTTTATTAAAGTTTTGTTGGCATTAAAAATGTATAATATTCCTTTTCTAATATGCGACTAAACCATGAACGATAATTTATTACTTATGTGTTTTTTTTTGGGTTCCAGTGTGAATAATTTATAATCTGCATGACCATTTTTTGTTTCTACTCTGTAAGGAATAATATAATAAAATAAATCTAGTTTGTTTATGTGTTGAAAAGAGGTATTCTCTTTAGTTATGGAATTTATGGGGAACTATTTCTGAGAAGATATTTCTTAACAAGTCACACAGTGCTAAATTGGGAGAATAATATGGATATGTTCAAGAGTCTTGACATTTTTAGCTACGTGAACATTTATTGTTAAATTGACTATAACACTCGATTATTTTGTGAGTTTAATATATTCTTCAAGTTCAAATTGCGATAAATGTATAATTTATATTGTTGTTTAAAGAGGTATACGCAAACAAGTTATATCTTAAAATATTTTTTTATTTTCGTTATTTGTTGATATAATATAATGTTTGAAATAATACCACATTCAGCATCGTTCACTAATCCAAAATTTCCTATTTTTGTCACGATACAGTAATGTCCCTCATCTGCGGTCTCGTTGTACATATGTCAATTCTCGTGTATTCTATACACATTGTACATATGCTCGTTCACATAAAGTTCGTTTAAAGGTGCTTGCACTCAAAATTTCGGCCAGTGTTATTCCATACATATTCTATAGGCGATACATCGTTGGTTTCACCAGCCAGTCGAGGGTTACAATTGCATATTCTATAATTCATACTACATACACATCTTCAAAACAGTTCTATTTATGGCTGTAAGAAAACATGGCGCACTGGCCGGAAATCTGGTCTATTTTGTCCATCATGAAGTCTAAAATGTCATTCTTCACATCCTCGGATGCTTCCAGGCCGTCCAAAATGCATAATCCTGATTATCAAAAATCCCTGCTCCCATAATCGTAGAGGCAGCAATATCTAATCGTCTCGTTATTTCACGAAAACTTGAACCTACTTCTTTCATGACAATAGCTCGTCCTTTTTAAATTGGGTAAATGTTTTAACTGACGCATATTGGTCATTTCCAGTAATCTAGGTGGTAATAAATCAGACAAATAAAATATTCTTTTTTAACTATGATTCAGTTTACTATTCATATGTAAGACGGGGAATATATTCAATACAGAAACGCATAGCCTGGATATATTTTATACAGAGTGTTCATATGGAAGCTTATACTTTTATGCAGTTTTATGAGTTCGAAATACGTAGTATGATGTTCAATTTGATTTATTTTTATCAGTAGAAAAATCAAGGTAGAAAAAAACTCTTAGTAAACAAACAAAATCAACGTTGACACACAGATTAATTATCACAATCATCTTTATAATCTGCATTATCATCTGATAATGCATTAGCTGACAAATGAGGCTCTTGGAGTAAATTCCGAACTTCTTTCAATACGGTTCTTTATTCAAACGAGCACTTAAAGATTCAGATAATGTGATATATATATATATATATATATATATATATATATATATATATATATATATATATATATATATATATATATATATATATATATATATAGCAATCAGAAGATCAACAGCCTACAGAATATATCGCTTATGATTGATTTTCTCCCGCGAAAATTTTCTAGAGTGATATTCCCGATATTTTCGAAAATCTTTGTTGCGAGATTCAAAAGCTTTTTTGGAAAACATGCCTAGATGAAGAAGCGCTGCCTTTATAACTGCGGGTGCCTGAGACTATGAAGACTTGAAAGCATGTAGTACCATCGATACAGATCAACAAGCAGAGTCGCTGTGGCTCTGCAATACTTGGTAGGGGCCTCCGTATTTATTTCATATCCAGAATACATTTTTATCATTATCAGAATGATATATAGACGTTTAAGAAATGGTTCGTTTAGCCTTGTAAAATTTATAAATAGACAAATATACTGAAAACAAAGAAATCCAAAGAAGAGTGAAATAATTTCCTGTTATTGAAACAGTAAAAGCATAGTTTCGGAAAAACGTTCTGGTAGTATTTTCATCATTTGTTGTACCATAACCCTGCTATGGTCTATATAACATCTGGACATAACTGATTCATTGAATGGACATTGGATTTATTCAGCCAGTCATGATGTTTATTTTCGAATTCTTTGCGATCATGTTGATATTCGTTTAAATCAATCCTACTCAAAACAAAATTGAAAACAGAAGCGTTTTTTTTGCTCCCTCGAATTGTGTTCGCATCAGTTGACAAACATGTGCTTTCTTCGAATTAACATAATGTCTGAAAAAAATGTTTCTTCAATTTTTGATACTTCTTGGCATTCAAATTTAATATTAATCCACATGTAGTAAAGTACGTTAACCGACAAAAATAATCGTGAAACTGAAAAATATTCAAATTTTATATTATATTTTTTGAAATTAAAAAGATTCTATCACCTATTAAAATTAGTTTATTGAAAAAAAAACAAAATTTTGCAGTCAACACATTTTATCATATTTCTCGATACATACAAGCAACATGAAATAATAATATTATGTATGTAGTAAGTCCTTACCTTAAACATTTTTGTTGTACAAATCACACTTTTAAATATCACTGTAGAAGCACGGTAATAACTGTTTGAAATTCAATCACGGAATGTCACTATTACTCGAAAGGGTTTACTTTGATTATTCCATACACTTTTGTTTGCTGCCAAAGCACACATATTATTATTTAGAAATTACATTTTAAGGTATGATATCTTCAGGACTAAATCACAACACACATTTTTATTGACATATTTTCCTTAAAATAGTAATAGGACCACTGTGACGTGGTCCACAAACTTCTGTATTTTAGCATTTTTCTGTCTAGTATTTATCTAGATAGATATTGATTCTATATTTTAGTATTTAGCACTATTTAATATAACCACAAGAATATTGGTTAGCCTAGTAGATAAAAATACATCACAACATGATAAAACCAAATTCTGTCAAAAACAGGTTTATTTTACCATATTTTGTGCAATCGCAAACATAATTATAAAACTAAACAAGCAAAACTTGTATCGGTTTTTGCATCAAATATCTTATTCATTCGATTTAGTAATGTGTGATCCTAAAAATGATTCCCCATAAACGCCATAAATAGAAAACAATATCTCCTTTCGATTCATAAATAAAATTGATTTATTATAATTTATTTTTGCTTATAGAGCTAAAGCAAAAAATCATCATGCAGATTATGTACCGGGTGGTTGATAATGTTTAACGTTATGTCGACATGCTTCAAACTTTTTTCACTCTTGTTCTTCAAAAATTTGAAGGGTTCACTCAGGATACTTCCAACAGGACGGAGCCATCTAGCACACTTCCAATCTCTATTTCACACGCTTTTTTTCCGGGAAAATTGATTTCTCGAAGAGGAGACATTCAGTGCCGCCTCCGAAATCCGGACCTGAGCCCCTGTGTTTTTTTATGGGGATATTTTAAAACTCAATTGTACATAGCTACCCGCTGCTTTGGAAGATCTAAAGAAGAATATTCGGCAAGAAGTCGAAGCCATAACTGCAGATACTTGCCGCCGCGTTATAGAAAATTTTAGAGATCGGTTTCAGGACTGCCAGAAAAAAAATTGAGCACATTTAGACAATGTAATTTTTAGAACATGAATTTCCAAGATTTTTTTTTTAATTTTAGGAATAAATTTGTTAAAATTGATCAACTTGTTTTTTGTTTATTTTATTTCAAAAAGTTAACAACTCTTTGGACCACTCTGTACTAGATATACTGGATATTTTATATTGAGATATCTTATCATTTTTTTGAAGAAATGCTAACATCTCTACAAATTAAAAAAATATGTTAGAGACAATAATCCGCTAAATTCTCAATTCCTTAAAACTTTAAAAATTAATCTGAACTTTAAAACCTGATCTTATTTTGAACATAACCAACACATTTTCTGAAAGAAAATACTTTTGAAAAACTTTTATATTGTGATTGTATCTATAATTATTAAAATCTTAACCAACTGACCTTTCTGGTTAATCTAAACGCAGATCAGATCGAAAGCAGGATTTGAACCAACCTGCCCACAACCATGGCAGGGCAATCTGGTGCGTAGGTTGATTTACTATTATGAAATATTTAACGTGGATACTTTTCTTTGCTTATTTATAAGAAATACATAAAAATAAATATGTTGGAGTTGTTTTTTTTCTCGTTTTTTTTTGAGCCGCTTGTAATGGTATCATTAGTAGTTCTTTGTTTTGCATACCCTGGGTGTGCTGACAATGTTAGATTTTCAACTTATCATCACGTTTTCTGCCCGCTGGGTCATTTCTTTAAGTAAATATAGTGTTTTGTTACCATTAAAACAGTTTTCTTTCGGTTTAAAATGGCCCAACCGTCTACGGTTTCAGGAACGAATGACATAACAAAGAATAAAATTTAGCTTCATGATTCTTTATTTCAGGTTTTTTTTTCAGTTATGCTGAAATCTACAGGTATTAAAATAATTTTATTATAAATAGTTTGCGGAAATAATTTTAACATGTTTCATCTACGAAACCCATATCTCATAATTGTAAGTTAATATAACGTTCGATCTATGTTTTTATTACTTTACCTACTCTACATGTACAGTGGGTATATACAATATATATATATATATATATATATATATATATATATATATATATATATATATATATATATATATATATATATATATATATATATATATATTGTCATTTGTAGTATATATACAGTCATTTGTATATATACATCATCTCCCTTGGTTATCCATAGGGTGTAAGGGTGTTTATATCTCATACTAGTTCTTTATAAACCTGTTCCAGGCTGTTCTGTCCTGTGTTAGTCTTTTCGTTTCTGCCCACGTTCTTCCCTACTTCTTTAAAATATTTTCCACCACTTTGTCCCAGGTTTGCTTTGGTCTTCCTCTCTTCCTCTTACCTTGTGCAATCGTTTACAATACTGACTTGCCTTGTATTGTATTGGCTATTCTTTGGAGATGTCCCCACCATCCGAGTTGTTTTTGTTCTATTGATTTTTCTATGGAACAAATTTTCATTAATTATTTTATTTCTAGTTGTGTCTTTCCTTGTTACTTCCCTTTACTCTGCTTAGGTATATACCTAAGCTACCGCTCTTATTTTACTTTTTTTCATGTTCAGTTTAGCACACAGGACTTTGATCCGTATGTTATGAGAGGTTTATATATTGTTTTATATACTTTCATCTTTGTTTGTATTGTTACTTCTTTCTTGTTTATGAAGCCTCTTTTCAAGGCATTATATATTCAATTGTTTTCTCAAGTCAATTTTGTGTTTTCCGGTATCTTCTAACATTACACATAGGTATTAGAAATTATTTGCTTGGTGTATCTTTTCGTTGTGTAATATTACATTGACTTCTCTTTGTTCTTGCGAGGCAACCATTACTTTTGATTTCGTTTTATTCAGCTTCATTGTTATTTTTGACCGCACATCATTCCACACTTTTAAGTTTTCCTTAAGGTAATTTTTGCTCCTTGTCAATATTGCGGCATCATCGGCGAACGTACACTGATATATATATATATATATATATATATATATATATATATATATATATATATATATATATATATATATATATATTTTCTCTAGGTTTCTGTAGAATTCTATAGTGGTTTTGTCTTCTTTTGGGTTTCTTTGACTATTTTTTATACTTTAATTATTCTTTTTACAGTTGATAAATGGAACATTATTTCTACCGAAATTCGGACGCACTTTACGAACTTTCACGATTTTGATAGTAATGTGTATCATCTAGCGCTCTATGTTTATCAACTCCTATCTGTCTTTAATCGACCTGTCACAATTCTTGACCTATTGAATCATCACAACCAAAAAGGCGTGCAATTCAAATTTTGGGGTCTTATTGCAACACCCTTTATTATCTAATTTTTTTTTGCCTTCAACAATGAGTTTTTTGAAAAGTTCGTCTAGCTACACATATAGGACAGTAAAATAACTATATAATCTACTCCATTTTGAAGTTTCATCCTTCATATGAACATATATGAAATTTCAAGTCAGTATAATTTTTTAAAATGGAAAATATTGAAAAACGTGCAGTAATAAAATTCTTTGTAAAAAAAAGATTTGAAGGCAATGGAAATTCATAGTGAAATGGTAAATGTATTAGGGAAGTCTGCTCCTTCAAAAATAATGGTTTGTAAGTGGCCAAGTGAGTTTCAACATAGTCGTACAAGCCGGATGATGATCCTCGTTCTGGACGTCCAATAAGGGCAACTACTGAACAAATAATTAATTCTGTACATAATATGGTTATAGATGACAGACTTTGAGTGAAATTGCTAAGGCCATGGACATCTGAACTGAATGGGTGCTTCATATTTTGAAAAATGAATTGGACATAAGAAAGCTATGTGCAAGATGGGTGCCGCATTTGTTAAATTCTGATTGAAAACGACTTCGAGTAAAACTTTCTAACCAACATTTGTATCTTTTTCGAAATAATAAAACAGATTCTAAACGTCGTTTTATAACTATGGATGAGACTTGGGTTTACCACTATGATACTGAAGTGCGAGAACAAACCGAAGAGTGGATTGAGCTTGGTTTCAGCTCCGAAGCCGCTGATGTGGTCAAAATAGACCAAAAAGTCATGTCATCAATTTTTTCGAATGCAAAAGGCATTTTGCTAATTGATTACCTTCAAACTGGTAAAAGAATAACAGGACAGTATTATTCAAATCTTTTGGATCAATTGAATACAAAAATTCATGAGAAAAGACCTGGTTTAGCGAACAAAAAAATCATATTTCATCAAGACAATGCGGCTCTTAGAGGTGTTCTTGCAATAGCCAAATTAAAGGAGTTACACTACGAATTGTAGGAGCATCCACCATATTCACCAAATTTGGCCCTCTCTGACTTTCCTCTGTTTCCAAACCTCAAAGAAATCCTACGTGGCAAGTGTGTTTCATTAAATTAAGAAGTTATAGCAGCGGTAGATCGGTATTTTGAAGGAATTTCGGAAAATCACTTCTGAGGTTGAGTAAATGAACTGGAGAACAGCTGAAAAAAAATGCATTGAGCTTAAGGGAGAATATACGGAAGAATAAAGTAATTTTTTCCAACTCTAAACTTGTTTTATCATTTCCACTCCGCTAACTTTTCAGTTAGCCTAGTACATTACCGAACAATAAGTTTGCAATATTGTAGTGTTGTATGGAAAATCTATTTGGCCAAAATATATGATATACCTATATAAGATATAATATATTATATAATATATGAAAAAATATATGATATAATATGTTATGTTATATCATATCATATAATATATGTATAATTAATGTCTTTTAGTTCTAACGATTAGAAGAGGAAAAAGAATATGTAAACGAAGGGAAATTTATCAAACCGCATATTGATCGAAAAATACGATAGAACCCTCATTGACATCTACAACATAAATTAAAAATTGGAATATCTCTACATCTTGTCGGTGGTTTGTTGACTTCGGTCGAAAGGAACCCAACTTAGACTCTATTGTTTACCACTTCATAATCAAAAGAACAAATTACATTTTTCTCTTCTACCTGAACCTTAATACCTGCTGTGTTCTCGAAAGAGCCATAGTGCGGTTTAACATACCACCTTGAGTTAGTTTCATCTACCCTTCAAACACTGTTCGTAATGTTTCTTTTTTTTCTTTTCGACTTTTTATATTAGACCAATAGCTATTAAACATTTTTAATATTATACATTAGCAGATTAATGATTACCTTCTATATCAAGTAACAAGAGAAGTATCAAGATATATGTTAAAGACATGTATCTATTAGATGAAAAATATTTGCCCGTCATATTCGGTTTAATCGAGAATTAATTTGACATGATGTTGTTTACCAAATATGGCAAGACCACTATGATTGACTGACGAGGTCAAAGTGGTAGAGTCGATCAAAATTAATCGAAAAAAATAAATAGATTTTTATTGCTTGGTAACTTCTGTATTGATTAGAAACGAATAACATTATCATTATATGTGAATACATTATTAATAGTAAATTGATAGGCCTATTTATAACATGTAATAATAAAAACATAAGAAGCAATGAAAGAATGCCGGAAGAAGGATTTATTTATTTACACTTAGTCTGACCAATTATAAAAATTATCGTTTAGTATAAAACACCGCCTAAAATTTGACCAGTTTTGCTGTGAATATGGACGTTCTATCACAAGAAAAAAACAAAACGGATAAGTAGACAAACAAAGTTGCCATATGCTGGCTGAAGAAAATCTGGGAGAGATTATCAAACATACATCACATCCTCAAAAACTCACTGCTTGATGTAATTTATAGTTTGGATAACTATGAAGAATACATATATATATATATATATATATATATATATATATATATATATATATATATATATATATATATATATATATATATATATATATATATATATATATAAGAATAATATTGAAACGATCTAGGATGAAATTAATATTTTCTTTAAATATAATAACAATTTAGATAAACAACGTTTAACAACAAGTTCAAAAGATGGAAACAGAAAGATTAAAATAAGGATAAACCATAGAAAATATACAATAAAATAATTATTTTATATTATTCAAAGTATTGCTCTAGGAGGATCGCTCTTTATGTATCAGGAATTGGCAGCAATGGTGTTGCTAGGCGCCATCTGACATATACATCGTAAAGTTTGACATTGTTGACTGAATACGTACTCAGAACGTTTTGTCATACAAACGTTATTTGTGTTGTTTAGCGATCTGAACATTTGATCACAGTCAAAAAATGGAATTAACTTGTGATAATTTTCGTGCGATGATTTACTATGACTTTCGACGTAGATTATCTCAACAAGAGTAAATCGATCAACTTATTTTGGCTTTTGGCGATGAATCACCATCTAAAACCACTGTACATCACTGGTTTCGTGAATTCAGTCGTGGCCGTCGTTCGCGTATGGACGAATTTAAAAAACATCATTCAAAATCGGTTGTTGTGCCAGAAGACATCGATACTGTGCGCGAACTGATAAAGCAAGATCGTCATGTGACAGACCGTGAGATTGAGGCATACCTGGGCATTAGTGTGATAAGCATACACAAGATTTTATATGAACATTTAACAGCGAAAAATATTTGTGCTCGTTGGATTTCGCATAATTTGACAATCGCTCAAAAAAAAAAGCCCTTGTCAATTGGTGCAAAGAAATGCTCAAGAAATATAATCGTGGTGCATAAAAGGACGTGTAATATCTACACAGATGCCGAATACCTTGGATCTATGCATATGAGCCCGAAAGTAAATACCAGTCGATTGTATGGGTCTTTCAAAATGAGCCAAACAAGAGCTCAACAAAAGTTGTTCGTGCAAGAAGAGCCTCGAAGCAAATGGTCGCCTGTTTTTTTGGGAGAAATGGGCATGGGCTATAGTGCCACTATAAAATCGTAGAATAGTCAATTCTGAATGATACACAACTATTTATTTGCCAGAAGTCTTTGAAGAAATATGAAAAAAGAACCAGAGACGCAGGATTATTCTTCAGTGTAATAATGCGAGCTCTTACACATGGAACCGAACAACTCAATATTTGATTGGTCAAAACTTCGAATTGATGAGTCATCCGCCGTACAGTCCTGGCACTAAATGATTATTTTTGTATGTGCTATAAAAATTGGTTTAAACGTACGCAAAAGTGTATCGATCATCATGGAGAATATTTTGAAAAACAATAAAACCATTTTTGATGATAAATATTTGTTTTCATTTACTATTCATAATATACATAAATAGCAACCCTCGTATAAGGAGAGAGGAATTTAAACATAAATGGTAAAAACATTTAAAAAATTGAGGGGGTATAATTATAAATTCTAGAAGGTGAAAAGGAAAACAAGAAAATGAAGAAACCAAGATCAATTTAATCCCGTGATCTTAATATTATACAAGGTGTCCCTTAAGAAAGTTTTTATTTCATTTGCTCACTGCGCAAATGCAACAACTGTGAGGGGCGTAGGGTGCATGTCAATCGATAATTGCGTGTCCGAGAATTTTACAAAAATCTCATCTCAACCAAACCCTAAACATCAAAAACCGCTGCATTCGCGTAAAGTCTTATATGGGCTGTAATGCCAGAGCTGGGAATAAGCGGGGAATACATTGTTGAATAGGGCAGAGAAGTTGAAGACGGTTGTACAATTTTTTTGGTACTTGAACTACAAAACTTTGCTAGTTATATTCAATGAACATGGTTTCAGCAGGACGGAGCAACGTCACAGACTTCTAAGACGTCCCTGCCACGAGTTCGTGAAATTTTACTAAACAAATTGATCTCTAGAGAGGTGACATAAATTGGCCTCCACGTAGTTCTGATTTGAGCCCTATGGACTTTTTCTTGTGGTGCTATCTAAAATCGAATGTTTACTTCAATAAACCGGGTTCTTTAGTGAAGTTAAAAGAAAATATTTGGAATTTGTATTTTGTAATTCGTATTTTGCTGTTCTTTTAGATGAGTGCCGTGAGTGCGAAGGTTTACATTTGGATGGATTTGAATGCATAATTTCCTAAAATTTAAAAAGTTTTATAAAAAATTTATGAAGTTTTTTTGATGGACGTCTTTCTTTTATTTATATCGCTATATCTAAAAGAAACTTTCTTTTGGGACACCTTCTATAAGGATTAAAAAAGCTAGATATTGGATAAATTGTCGTTGTATTGATATGTAGAAGATAAGCGTGCAGTGTAGGAATGAACGTTACTGTGCGCTCTGGAAGAAAATGTTAATGTCGGTGTTAGAATTGGTTTTGAAAATATGATCTTAGTAATTTCAATATTAAAGAAGCGTCTAATTTGACATGTAAACCAGTAATGATAATATATGATATAATGGTTAATGAATGCATGCCAATGTAGAACATGGCTCAACGTAGAAGTGTTCAAAAGCTGTTGTGAAAAAAGACACAATACAAATTGAAGTATCAAACAGTCAGGATACGAAAAAAAAAAATTCTGTTCTCTTTTGGTCAACCTTTGAGTAGTTAAGAAACTACATACAGCAACTAGAGAAGGTAAGAATACATATTAAGAGTGTAGTTTGAAAAATTCTCGACCTGATTAAGAATTATTAGAGCAACAAGGTTTCAATTTTATAATGTCCTTGTATATGTATAATGTCCGTGTATATATATATATATATATATATATATATATATATATATATATATATATATATATATATATATATATATATATATATATATATATATATATATATATATATATATATATATATATATATATATATATATATATATATATATATATATATATATATATATATATCTCGAATATACAGTGTATAGGAAACCAACTTATACCGATCGATACCTCAACGCAAAATCCCATCATCATCCTTCAAATCCAAGGAGCCGTTCCCCGCCAAAATGAGAATTAACAAATTTAATCGTTTATGAATCATTCGGACTTAACACTTATAGGTAAACGTTTATTTAAAAACTAATTCATTAGTAACAAAGAGACTTTGAAAATATAGTAGAAAATTTTATTTTATTGGTTACCATAAGGCCTGTATAATGCAAGTTTTCTTCTCCAATTTCTATGTCAAACATGTATAAAAATTGTCCCGACAAACAATTCTTCGGCGGAAGTAGACTAATGATGGACCAATGTCCAAATATGAATCCAAAACTCAAAACGTTTTCGTTCAATGTAAGCTTTAGTTTATATTTTAGCGAAGATAAAATTGACTACTCTCAAAATTATTAGGTTATTTTTACAATTAAAAAAATCTCGAACACTTTCTATTTATTTATTTTCCATTACTAACAATTTGAAATTGAAAGAACTATGACGTTTATAATTTTAGATTCATAGCAAACTTATTAGTATATTTTCATTAAATATATGACCTGTTCCAGTTATCCAGTTAAAAACATTGTAAAAATTTGAAATGCATAATTCATATTTTTGCGGTGATAGTAAAAATAAATACTTCATTATTTTTAGGATGGATAATTGAAGATAATTTATGTATCATTCATTTTTGTCTTTAATACAAATAGCTTAAAAAATATCTAAAAATTATCTATCGACTGAGTTTTTGTTTATTTAATGATTTAGTCATCTTTATAGCTAACAATATTTATTGAAACGATTAAAACGGTAAAATCAAATACTCAAAACTTCTCTATAATCGACGTTTTTGGTTTTCTTATGTGGCTGAAGAATGATTAGGTTATCAGGAGAACTGACTCTTGAGCATGCCACATAAAACTGATCATGAGAAAACCAGTCATTTTTTAAATCAACACCAGCCACATTCAAACTCTGTCCTTGTGTGTTGTAAAGCAAACTAATAGAACATTGCAGACGTTTGAATTCAAAGTGGTAGTCGGATGGAATTAGATGAATTTCTGGAAAAAATACGTTTTCTCCATCATATTTTCCAGTGACAATCGTGGCTTCTATTCCGTTTTTATGCAGAGTTTTCACCTGAAGTCTAGTACCATTGCACAGTTTTGGAGGGTTTAAGTTGCGCAATAGCATTATTAGTGTATCAATCTTGAGGTAAAGAACATGAGGTGGTATTCCTGGCGGATTAAGCGTCTGCAAAAATTTCACAGGGTAACGGATCTTCCGTAACAGCATCTTCCACCTCCATTACCGTGTTCATAGAAAGTGGTTAATGCTATTGGCTTGGTCATTTGTTGGAGTGAGAATAGCTCTTTCTTTTAACCATGAAGTGCAATTTACTCCAGCCTGATCGATGTTTGGATATATTTTGTCAGTGAGGTCTCACCTATATCAATTAGTAGTTTTGAAAACTCTTCTGCTGGTAAGTCATGTTGAAGATGAACGTACACATTAATTCTCAACAATAGGACTTTAACATGATGCCATAAACTTGATGACTTAAGACAGGCCTTGGCTTAATCTACACGTGAAGGTGAAGGTCACTAGGTGAATCGTCACAATTTTTAAAGGAACAAATAATCCACCAACTGAAATATTTTCTCCGGACATTTGCAAGCACTGTTCTAGGATAGAAATATCACTTGGTAGGAGTATAAAAAAAATGTAATGCAACAAATAAACTCAAAACGAAGGACTTGCAGTGTGCTCCATCTCCCCTCGGGTCCAGTGTGGTTTTTAATGGAGACTATTTTCTATATACAAGACACAATTGATATTCTCGGATAAGAATTTACTGTAATTGGTGCTAAAAAAATATTTAGAATAAAAAGTTTGCGTGTTATGTATTAATAAAAATCAAATAAAAACTCACATCAATTCAAATAGGAAAAAAAAATTGGAAACAATAATTTAACCAAATATATCAATAAATAGTTCCTTAATTGAATATAGAGATAACCGACAAATACAATTTTATAATCGTATTATTAAAGATAGTACGACGTTGAAAAACATATTTTGACAGCTGAATTTAAACTAATTGTTACATACGCCCAGCATACAAATTTCATTACATTTTCATTTTTCGCATAATAATTATCGACATTAAAACATTATTTTGACAGTTGAATTTAAAGTAATTGCCACACAGTTCGAGGATCCGATTTTTATTAAATTTTAATTTTTCTCATAATATATCTGCACAAATAACTTCATTAAAAGCTAAAGGAATGATCAAAAATTAACCGGTTAATATAATTAAAAATTAGACATGGCTGTCAGAGTTTTCTTCATTTTCTTAATATTAATAAAAATTCAAGTCTGTAGAACATACAGTTAGAAAGCGGGTTTATTTGTACATTTTACGCCCTATTAGTGATTGTCTGTGAAGAATAAGGAATAGTTTTGCCAAGTTTCAAGCCTATAGGAAACAGTCAAAAAATTAGAGTGTTTCAATCCTTTACACCACCATATCTTCACCCCAATTTACCCCTTTGTGAATAGATTTTTGAAAATTACATTTTTAGTAGATTTTTATTTATTATAAGGAACACGTCTGGTAAGTTTCAAGTCTGTTGGACTTATAGTTAAAAAACGGGATTTTGCATTTAACACCTCCGCAACCCCCCTTCAGAGTTGATTTTCGTAAAATCCGTTCTTCGTGATGAGTCTTCACGTTCACGTGATGAATTTATATATATATATATATATATATATATATATATATATATATATATATATATATATATATATATACATATATATATATATATATATATATATATATATATATATATATATATATATATATATATATATATATATATATATATATATGTATGTATGTGTGTGTGTGTCTCGCACAGTCTAACAATTGCGGGCGTTTGACATGAGCTGCATGTGATTGAGACACCATTCGACATGGCCGGTATATGCTCATGGCTTTAGTCGTTTCTTTATTCTCTCTCCAGCCGTTCAGTTTGAGTCCAAGTGATGATGGCTTAAGACCAGAAACCGGTCTTGGGTAACGCTTGCTGAAGCTTTGGGTGGTGGATGAAGGAATGACAAAGCACACATTTCGAGCACAGGTGAGCTTTCTTTGCTTTTCAATACTTCTTCAATTCTTCTTCATGAACCCACTACACTATTTTTAATATATCAAAAATAGAAATTACTAGAAGTTTTCCCAAATACGTTGAAAAAGTCCCGGTATATTTTTGATCTGGTTAGCAGCAGCAAAAATACGATCAAATGATAAAATGCCATGAAAATGATTTGCAACAAAATTCGTTTTTGATCGTTCATAGTATACTTTTGTTCTGCATCATAATAACTTTAACCTGTTAAATAGATAGAATAGTTTCCAGTACATTGCAGTATAAAATACTTTTTTCAGTATTTGTTGGTAATTTTTGATTAAAAATAATTTAATCATTTGTTTCCAACTACCTAAGGCATTTGTTTCGTTTATTTTCCTTTCCAAATGTGTTTAAGGTCGAATGATGAAATAATACTGTATAAAAAAATGTTCGCTTTAAATTTGAATTGATTTAACGCGCGAGTGAAATAGATATAAAAATATCCAAATGGCGCCAAGAATTCGTAACAGCTTGAATTCGTGAATATGTATAACTGACCATACCGCCTACCGTGTTTCTAATTCGTTTTTTGTTCCACCATCGATAACCCACTGATAGGGACAAAACTTTACCAAAATTGGTTTTCTAGACATTTACGCGCATCATCCCTAACACAAAAGGTAAAATAAATAATAAATAATAATATCATTTAATGATAAGATAATGGTTCTTATGCAAAGTATAATTGTAATTTGAATTTTAAATATTCTGCTGTTCTTTTTTCCATATATGGTTAGTGTTGCTATTTATTAATCATATCCAGTTTGTCGAGGATAAGGTGATCGAAGCGAAATGAAATGCAATTCGTTTATACAGTTATGGCCAATAAAATAAGAATGATAGAAAAAACTTTTAAAAAGCAAGCTTTCTATAACATTTCTTATATATATATATATATATATATATATATATATATATATATATATATATATATATATATATATATATATATATATATATATATAGAAATTTACTTAGGAAAGTTAGAGACAATTATGCTACCGAACACTGAAGAGAATATGCCTTTATATGGGTGTACCAACAAGAAAATGATCCCGAACATAAGGCTTATGTGGTGAAGTAGTGGTTCGAGAGAAAACATATTAAATGTTAAAGTGGCTTTCACAGTCCCCGGATCTAAATGACGTATTGAATAATAAAAAATGACGTATTGAAGGTAAAACATTAAAAACAAGAAGACATTCTGGCAAGAAATTTAGACAGTTTAGTTTTGAATACCTGTAGAAGCATGCCGACATCTAATATACTTGTCAAGGAAGCTATGCTACAGGTACAAGACTATGCTATAAAGTACTAAGCATAGCTAATTATATTTAAACAAACAGTTCTAGAGAATTACACCTTTTAATTTTTTCATGATTTTGTAATAAAAATGATTTTTATTCTTTGACCACGTAATTTTTTCTAAAATAACTCATCAACGTATAATTATGAATAAAGTAATTGTTAACATTCAGACTGATGCCATGTATGTCTTTGAAATGCTCGGTAAATTCACTGTGAAAGATTAGTATTATCTAAGCAAAGTAAAAATGAGTTTAAATAAAACATATTAATAAGGCTCCACTCTTATTCTACTTGCCACCACTGTATTTATATTTAAAATTATTTTAAATGATAAATAAATCCTTTATAAGTCACCTTCCTTGATAATCTTGAATGTAGTTGTAAAGTTTTTTGAAACACTGCTAATACTCATTAAACTGACATTTTTGTCCATAACCATATATATATATATATATATATATATATATATATATATATATATATATATATATATATATATATATATATATATATATAAATATATATATAATCTATATATATATATATATAATCTATATATATATATATATATATATATATATATATATATATATATATATATATATATATATATATATATATATATATATAAATGCTTTTTAATACATAATAGAGGTTTTATGCATCTCAATTGCTAAATCAAAATTATTATTATTTTATTGCAAGACGATATCAGGAACAAACAATACGGAATTATTAATTCTTGTTTTCATATAAATAAATATCTATTTTCAAAATACTCCTAACGTTATATTTCAAATGCTTCAGTAAGGTAGTTATTACAGTACACTTAATAATGAGAAAAACGAGTAATGACGATGCTGTGGGTGGAATAAATATTCCCGCTGCCCAATGGTACATAAATGGAAAGTTCTATACCGTGAATGCAATTATCTTTTTTCCTACGCACGACGACGTAAAAATCCGGTGTTATTTTATGTTTTTACACAGATTGCATTGTTGATGACTTCAAATGGACAGTTTCAAAATATTTACCTATTAACGCCTATTGAACATATTTCGAAACATTGAGAACGTTTTTTTTACCTTTTATCATAAAAATATTTTTCTATTTTTAATTGATAAAAATCCGTGTTGAAAATTATGTTCATGTTCGTCATATTATTATAAAAATTCGTGTCAAATATTATGTTCATGTTCGTCATACTATGTTCTACCATCGAGAAAAAACGGATATCAGCGCAGATATTCTATGATTTCAACGATGTTTTTGGTAAGGAGGCAATGTTAAGGCAATACCAGGCATGGTTTGCTGACTTCAGGTCAGATGATATTAACTTTGAGGACAAATCAGGAAGAGGTCAATAATGGGATTTCAACAATCAAACACTTTTGGCAGCAGTGGAATTTTTCAAAATTTTTATTGAATTTTTTTCCAGATGAGCCAATAAGTGATGTAATCCTAAAAGCTAGGATCTATAAAATACTCATTCCACCAGTAGTCACCTATGACTGCGAGGAGACGTGGATCCTTACAAAGAAAGCAGAAGAGATGCTTGCAGTGTTTGAAAGAAGAGTTTGCGGAAGAGTTTTTGACGATGTCAATGATAATGAAATTTGGAGGATCAGGTATATCTTTGAACTCAAGCATTTATATAAAGATCTGGATATTGTAGCCTATGGGAGGGTTTAGTGACTTAGATGGGCGAGACACGTTGCGATTATGCCAGAAAACTGAATACCAAGGAAAATTATAGAGAGGCGAATAGGGGGTAATAAATAAAGAGGAAGAGTAAACGTAAGACACAATTGCATTATAATGTAAGAAAAGATGCTGAAGAATTACCGTATATTAAAAACTGGCAAGGGGCTCCTTGAGATCGTTCCGGTTGGAGGCAAAAATTGAAAGAGGTCAAGGCTCACCGACGGACTGTAGCACTCTATGAAGTAGAAGAAGGGCTGGAATATGCTTTCTCATACTCATTAAGCTCCTACCATGTTAATCGTTCGCTGGAAAAGTGGCAGGCGGGCAAAGTCTACAATAATTTTTCAATGAAACCAACTACTTTTTTTTGCCCGTAAATTGATTGTAAACTAAGCAAATGGGAAGCAGTTATTGAAGTAGAGGGTAAATATACTTCAGAAAAATTGTTTTATCATGTTTCTATGGCATTTTTCTGTTTCGTTTTTCATAATAAATATTGTTTAAAAAACGGCCGATAATTATACATTAACCAGTACTATTTCCTGGGCTCATCTCGTCATCCATTTCCTTTTCTTCGAGTTTTACACTTCAAAACTGTTTTCGTTTGCAGGGTTCATATCTCTTGAGAAATGTTTTCGGGTTATTATGAAGTGTAGCTATTAGTAAAATGTGTAATCATGTGGTATCCATTATTGAATTATTTGTCTATGTTGACTTCTTTACTATAGCCTATTTAGTGAAGAAAGAAACTAAACCCAAACATATTCACGCATATTGCACGTGATCGTTACAATGACCGCACTAAGAACTGTCCCTTTCCTGAGCGGGGTATAGGTAATATCGACAACTTCAATTAACAACAATTAACAAACTTCAATTAACAACAACTTCATCAGGCGTCCGTACCAGACATTTTATGGAAACAAAATACAATCATTAATAAATCGAATGCAACTCAATAAATGAAAAAACCTTACGGCAGTGTATGAGTTACTGCTGCTAACTCTGTATTTCTGTCGAATGGCAACCTGTCGATTATCTGGGTTTTCATTGGTGGTGTAAATCGGTTCGACTGATTCCCGTCAATAGTAGGAGCACTCAGCGTTTCTGGCTAAAATATTACGTGCTGATCACGCGTTGGTCATTATTTATGTCAACTGTCTTTCTTCGGTAAATAGGCTTTAGATATGTGGTGACTGATGAAGAACTATGGGTGTATTTTGATAAATTTAAGTGGAAAAGATCAATGTTTAGTTCTGTCAAACCATTTTTATTGACGGCAAAGAAAATGCATTTTTACCATGAGCATATTTGATGGGATCAGAAAGTCATTTTTATTACCAGCAAATCGAATAAATATTTTATTATTTCATATCATTAGGTACTTAAGCCCCGGGCATAATTGATCATTCACATTTATTTAAGAATGAACTAATACAAACTTAATCTTTGAAGTAATCTACGTGACTTCTCTACACGTTCGCCAATTTTCAGGCAGCTGTCAAATCCCATATTGATAGAAACGATTCAACGATTGAGAATTTTTCGACTTCCTCAAGCAATTTCAGGAAGCAAAAATTTTAAAGTTTCTCTAACTTCTGTAAACTTTCAGATATTGCTTGTAGTGTTACTCCTAGTTCCTATTCGAATTCTAGCAATGTACAACAAGGATATTCTTTCAGTAGTGTTCTCAATTCTTCATTCTCTAGTTTTCTTTGGCTGTTCCGGAAGTTTTGCATGATTTAACCCTCAAGAGAAGCACTGGATATGGGATACCCAGGGATGAATTAAAAGTGTATTTTCCTTTATAGTCAGTCCATACGCCACCCAGTGCTGTTGTTGTGTCAGTGTTTTGTCAACTTATTTAAATAACCTTTTTGCACCAATAGTGTGTTTTTCGATCTTGACACAGTTTGTGGTAAGTAAATCATAAATATTATATTTTCTATAGTATTTTTATTGAAAACTTTTTAACATTTATTTATTGGTTTCCTTCATTTTCTATTTGGCTCAAAATTAAACACGCGTTCTCGTACTCGCTGTGCGTCTGAAGTAGAAGCATTATATGAGGCAGCTGATATTTTCGACGACAGAAAGAGTGAAAGCAAGACCGAATCGGGTTTTGAAGACTATCATACCAGTTAACTTTACCTAACTAAATAAATATATTTTTTAAAATAAAGCTAAATTATGTAATAGATATCTGAAAGTACATTAAATCCCCTTTTAAATGCCGTTGGAAGAAAGTTTTTATCTATTAATTTCGCCTAGATATGATAGTTTGAATAGAACACCTCATTTTAACATTTTTTGGTTTAATTTTTGCTGATTTTTTCGATGGTATTAGGAATACCATTATTTTTCGAGCATTCTATAGATATAGTCTTTTTCTATACTGATTGTGCTACCCATTAATCGGGAACCGCTATAATGCTTCTCTTGAGGTTAAATCCAAATTTTCAATATTCTGTGAAACAACATTATACCCCAAATACGCACAAATTATGTTCTAAACTTTCGCAGCAATTTTTTTCAGTTAATATGCGAAAAAAGGCAGTGCTTCAAATGTTGCTTTTTGAATGACATAACGTTTACAACTGATTTTTCAGGATATATATTTATAGTAGGCTAGTCTATATATTACCTCGTTTTGAAGCTGAAAACTGACTTAAAAATAAGTATGCGAAGGAAAAATGTTATAATTCGAATCATTTAGATTCTTGAGGTTCGCGATAGTAATAGGACTAAAATTAGATTGTTAATTCCGGAAATCACAAGAATCGAGGCCTAAGACATCTGCATTAGGTACTTGGTCCAATGAGAATTATAGAAATACCGGACGCTTGCGAAGAACGAACAATAGTGAAAAATGGAGCTTTTTTCTAAGTAGTTATTTCCGACCGTTTAATGTTAATCTAGTCATTTTATGTGAATATTTCAGATTTCCACGATATTATTATCATTTTTCTTTTGTTAGTCAACCAACGATTTTATGAACATTAGTTTGCCAATGGATTTATTAAAAAAAATTGCAACAGATCATTGTTTGTTAATGATAATAAATTACAAAATATGTAAAATATCAAAAGAGGGCAACAATGTCATCAAATACACGTGATATACACGAATAAATTTGTATTTTACAAGATTCATATCCTATCTAGTAATCAGTTAACCATTCATAGCTTTTTTAATAATTGTCAGTGTGGGACAAACAAATGTCGGATGGAGCTAAAGAATATGCACTGTATTCTAAGATATTTAAATTCCTAAATAATTAGTTTATCGATGTTTATAAATTTCTGGTTTTCTAATCTTCTCCAGAAATTGTTCATTTGTACTTTTTATTTTTTCCTTCAGTCCTTAATATTTCTCCCCCATTTGTTTTCCAATATTACTTCTCGCTCTTTTGTTATCCAAATTATTTTTTACCTTCCAGCATTATTTTAATCATTACAATGTATACAAAATGTAAGGGAAAACACTTTCGTAAATTTAACTGACGAACCTTTACAGGTTTTTGAACAAAACGTTTTCATAAATTTTCGTTTTTATTATTTCGATCCATCGGAATTCGGTCGTTGTTGCATTAGCCTCTTAAGTTAGTACTTGAAAATAAAATGCAATATTTTTATAGACATTTATTTCATACGTTTCAGCATCAATTTGGCTTGTTTTGTTATAAGGAAATGGAAAACTTAGACGTTATTATGACATTGTTTAATGTCAAAGTTGAAATTATTAGCGTTAATTTTTCACATCATAATGGGTTTTAAATAATTCACATCACATTAAGAAACACATGATTAATTGTTATATTAAATTAACTATTAATGTCCAACATCCCTTTCCTGATGAAAGAAGCTTCATAGGTTGATAAAATATTGAACAAAAAAGAATAGGATTCCTTTGATTTTAGCCAATAAACTATTCACAGTATTTTCATATGTATCCTTTGTACATCATAATGGTAGAATAATTGTTCTTTTAGTAACCTATATACAATTCAATGGAAAATTCCAACTTGCCGAGTAACACTTCGAGTACTTCTTATAAAATCCTCTTCAACAAAATTTAAAATTTATTGTCCGACATCGGGACAGATTTCGCCTGAGCCCATATTATTGAAATTCTAGAACCATACTCAAAAATCTTTGAGAAACTTAAACAAATATTTGCCAAATGGTTGTGTTTGGTAATTTAGTTACTTCGCCTCGGTAAACCCTTAGGTTTTTGTCTTTTTTAACTTTGCCCCTTAACTAATTCTTTTTCTTTAAAATAATGTGAAGGATCGTGTAAATTTACGAAAGTATTTTCCTTTATACCCTGTATATATGCGCTATTAATTTTTAGATCTCAAGTCAGGTGTGGTGAAATAAATCACAAAACTAACAGAAATGCAGGTACAAAACTGAAAAAAATTATATATTCAATTCAGAGGGCAGTGGATAAATCATGGGTAAGATCCCTCTCAACATGGGGTTGCTATAATTTTTTCTGAAAATAATTTTGAAATAAGTTTCAGTCAGCTGATATTTTCAAATTATTTTTCCCGCCAATATTTTGCGTCATTTAGCATAATTTAACTTCCCCTGTCCATAATCTCTTATTCGAGTTTCCTATCCTACGCATTATTGCAGTCTCTCCGAGTTCGACGCTGGGCGCCGCTCATCTCCCATCTCTCTCTCTTCATCTCGCGACTCTACGGCATCTTTGTGCGTTATTCTCTCAAGCATGCGCCTTCGTACCACCGTCTCTACGAAGCGGCAAAATACGATTACGTTTTCCTTGTAACATTCTGATCTAGGTTGAAATACCATAATCGGACACATTACTTTGTTTAGAAGTATGTTAATATTGTTTGTATTATGCGATATTACTGAATTTGCTTAAAATTAAAGAATATTCACCATTATCATTTTGGTAACGAAATTTTTGATGAAATCTTGAAAATTAATTAAAAAATTTGTTTTTCTTTATATCCGAAATGCCATGTTTTGTTATAGAAATGGTATTAGTTGTACATGTCATGTACTGCAATCATCAAAATGCAGGATGAGTTTTTAAATAACATATGATGTCTTTTGTATTTGTTCATCCAAATGTGTTTTGCTGCCTTCAAAATAATTTTCTCTCCCTGCAATACACCTATTCTAACGTTTTTCTGGCGTTTTTCATGTTCTCGAAGCAGTTTTTATACTCAACTTCTACTATCTGCTTAAAATTGGTTAGTGAACTGTCTTGATTGGCTTCCATGGACTCAAAACTGCACCTATGAAGTGATTTCTTCAGTCGTGGAAACCGAATAAATTAGGCCGTGCCATATCTGACCAATACGGTGCATGAGGAAATGTATTTGTTTGATTTTGTATGTATTATCGTGATGGAAAAATCATTAATAGTTTTTTCACAAATCTGGATGTGATATCTTCAATGTCTCTAATACTTAGTCGGTGATTACTTAACTAATGATAAAAATATTACCAAAATCACTGCGTATTGATTGATTTGTCCGTTACTTTGTGATAGCTCATTTTTTAAAAAACGAATAAAACAATTTTTTAATTTGTTATCTATCACTTTTGTTTTTAAACAAAATTTGTGTGGATGTTAACCAATTAGTGTTTGAGAATGTAAAGTCGTTTTACGAAATTATAGTCACACAAATTTAGTTTAAAAATAAAAGTGAGAGATAACAAAGTAAAAAATTGTTTTATTCCTTTTTTAAAATCACTGCTATTATATTAGTAATTTTGGTAATATTTGTATCATTAGTTGACGTGGAAAATATTCCTGAACGAGGTTGATACGAAATCTATAATAGTTCAAAGGGGACTGAGATAAGTTTATATATAATCCCAGAAATTGTTTGCTATGGTTCCCAAAGTTAATTTTGATTCGTGAAAAAGGGCCAAACATTTTCTAAGCTATATAGACCGTGTTGTCTGAATACTCAGACAATTAGGTACTGAGACATGTGAGCAAATAATTAATCAATTAAATTGGGGGATGAATCACTAAAAGCAACAGTAATGCATACCAAAAGCTCCAAGTTACAATTAGAATCTAATTCATAGAAAATGAATCATATTATATCTAGTTAGGTTATGTAGTATAATTTGGAAGTGAATTAAACTCAGAAAAGACTCGCATAGATAGAGGACTCGCATAGGAATGTATGTGCAGCTTTGCTGGACATGTAGCCAAATTACAGAACGAACGTTGGACAAAAGCTATATCGCAATATAGACCTTACCAAGGACAAAGATCTTAGACACATCAATACGCTAACCGGTTGATATAAATTGTACAACGGGGCTGGCTAAACGAGAGAGACTCACAACAGAAATAGATGGAAGTTTAATAAGGAGGTGAAAGGAACGGGAAAGACGCCACATTATAAATATATAGCAATAATAAACGTTATAAGTAATAAATTTATCTCTTAACCAAATATATTGTTATTTTCAGACTAATCCTTTAAATGATTAATACTAACTTCTTTCTGAAGGTTTATGACTAAGTATTACAAAAAAATTAACGTTATTTTTTATTATTTACTCTAGACTTAATACGCGATCTAAGTATCAAAAATTCTGACGCCGTGTCTTAGAAAAAGAAAAACATATTTAAACATCAAAGTTTCGGCTTTAGATTGCCTAATTTTTTTCCTCTTGAACAAACATTTTATCGACAGTACCAATATTGATTCTTCGACAATAATACCATTATTGATACTTGGATTTTTTTCAAGGTTCATACATTTTTATCTTGACGCGTCCCCAATCTAATCAATTTAGGCCTTTATAGAAAGAAGATGCGGAAGAGAAGAGTTTTGCGGTTATATAATGTAAAAATAGGTAGAAGGAAAGGGGCGATAAGTAACAAATATATTCACCTCGGCCTGGGAATTTTGTTTTACGACTTATTACGAATGGGTAAATTTGAGTTGTTGGGAACAAAAAAGTCACACGGGATCATATTTGGCGAATACAATGCTTGTTCGGTGAATATTATTGACAATTATGATTTGCGTTGAATATTTGGTAAAATCGGCACATTATTGTGGTACAAAATCCAAGAAATGATCTTCTACAAATCTGGTCTATCTCAAGAGCCCAGTTAATATTTCTTGTTAATTGTGTACCCTTCTGGATAGAAAACCAATAGTTATAAAACAGTCAAAATTACTTTAATTTTTGAGTTTCGTTTTGGACTCGTTATGAAACTGTTATTCTAGAGATTGTTGGTTGGTTTGCATATCGAATTCATAAATCGATGTACGTAAAACATAACATTAACATACCTTAAGATGCGAATCATGAATGTAGGATGGATCCTACATTCATGATTCACAAGGGGAAATTGATACGGAAATTCTAGAATTGGATCGTTCACTATTTCCTTCAGTTTGCCGATGTTTTAGTTACTTGAAGAAGTGGTACTTTAATGGGTATGAAACAGGAATTTTTCGAACATTCTTTGAATACTTCATACAACTGGAATGTTAGTATTTTCTACAAAGCTGACTCATCGTAACCATTTTGCATAATATTTCATTGACTCAACAGAAGAAATTTCATCGGCAATACAGAATTTGAGGCAAACTCAACATTTGAAAAATCGACCAAAAGGCAATTTTGAAAGTATAATTTATGGACGATGTGACTACCAAAGTTAAAACGTTGATTACACCTTTCTCGAATAATAGCGAAACTAGCAAAAATAATATGGTTGTTGGTTTGAGAAGAAATTTGTTTCAGTGTTTTGAGAAATGTGCAATATTTTTCAAATAATGGACAATTTATGACCAATAAATTAAAGCTTCATATTCTATTAATTAATTAATTATTATTATTTATTAATAATAATATTATATTGAAAGGTTGAAAGCGAAAGCGCAAGATACCCCACATGGGTGGGAGTCAGTGCGCTACTTCTGCGTCTCTTCGTGCGTCATGATTTTTCCTTGCATCCTTGCATGTGTCTCTTTCAATACCGCATGCGTCTATCTTTTCAACAGATGCATGTGTCTTGATAACTAAAAGTTGAATAAGTCTGGACATACCTATAGTCCACCGTACTGGGATGAACCGATGTCGAGATATTGCGCAGTAACCAAAGTTATTTTGAAGGATTTAATGCCAGGTGAACGATAGAGTGACCTCTATCGCTCGTCAATATACGAGGATAGAGTGAAAGGTTAGATACGTTTCCGATAGATGGCAGTAAGATCACAAAGAAGCTTACATTTTTGGAAATTAGCTTCTTTTCTAGTAACGCTCAGTAAATTTATAATCGATATTACGTTTACTTTTGTTCTGACAATATTCAAAAAGGAGATAAGTTAAAAATGTTTACTTTTATAGAAAAAAGCCAATTTTGTGTATTGATCAAACAAGACTTTTGCGTAGAAAACCGAAGAAAAATTGAAAAAACATGATGGGGACTCTGCTCCATTACATTTCATGGTTTAAAAGTGGTTTACTGAGTTTCGATGTATATAAATCAGCACGTGTGACGGTCTGTACTTAGAACGCTTCGTTGAGGTCACTATTAAATAACTGTCAACAAAATGACTGTAGGTTAGAGAAATTGGCTTGATAACATCTTCGACAAATGCGTACTAAACATTCTTCATGATCTGGATATGAAAAAGCTATCAGCATGATGGATACCGGGTTTGCTCACTAATCAAAAAATGAATCGAATGACCACTATTCAGTTGTGTTTCGATATGTATAAGCGCAATTTGAATGAGTTTCTGTGGTGATTCGTGACTGCTGATGAAATTTAAATTCATCACTATATATCAGAAATGAAGGAACACTCAAAACAGTGGCTGTTACCCTGAAAAAGGCGAAGACGTTATCACAGGCTGGATAGGTCATGGCCACAATTTTCTGGGATTCGTATTGATTTTCTCAATTATTTGGTAAATGGATAGACGAGAACAGGAGAGTATTATGCTGCATTATTAATCTAATTACAATCACACATTCAGCTGCCGTTGCTACAGAGGTTGGTCAACTTGTACTACGAATTGATACCACAGGTGGATTTATGCCACAATAGGGTGGACCCTATTCTCTGGACTTGCCCCCCTCCGACATTTTTCTCTTTTTAATCATAAAGAAATGGTTGGCTGGAAAGAAATTCACATCAAATGAAAAAATCGCCGACGAAACAGAGGACTATTTTGCAGAGAGCAATAACCTTATATTCTGTATAAAAAGGAAAATGGCGTTTGTCTAGGGATTGAAAATTGTAATAGTTTTTCTCGTTAGTTTACTTAGGCACATTAGCCGTGATGAACATGGTATTTCTGGAACAGTCCTTATTAATGATTAAGAATCATTCATCAATAATATAAATCAGCACTTTTTTTATCACAGAACAAAAACAATTTAGTTCTACTATTATTTCTGAATTTCAAACTAATAATTAAAATTGTAAGTATTATTTTTATTAAAATAGTTCAACAGCATATTTAGTGTCCTGTTAAGTATAAGATTTTAAAATACTTTGAGGATTTTAAAATACTATTGCGAGGAGAAGAAAAAATCTGTCAAAATAAATGAATCAGGAAGGGTCTTCTTAAAATATACTAGAACATAAAATTATTCTTTTTGACGGATATTTTTAAGGCACAATTATGTACTTTTTATTTCCAATTATCCTAGAGAATGAGTTATATGCTATACGTTTCTAAAAAAACTGCAGAGGATGTAGTTTTCTAAAAAAACTGTAGAGGATGTAGTAAAACTGCAGGTAGTGTAGATTGTCGGAGTTACATTATTATGTATTTAGCGAAATTTGTTCAGGGTTTCTTAAAAATAAATTGTACTGGTAAGGTACACTTATGGCTGTTTACCACTCCCGTCTTAAATTAAAGAGTAAGTAGAGCGAACTGATTAAATGCAAAATAGTTTATTAGCATTATTATTAATCACACACAGTGTGGGTAACAAGAACTTTTTAAAAATAAAAAACACATGGTTATTTTGTCAAAATTTTCTCTGTTTGTTTAACATAAATACCTTTCGCATTAATGCACTAGTGGATACGTTCAAACAATGCTTGGATTACTTTTTATGGCGTTTTTTAGAATCGCCTCAATGACTCTCGTTAGAGCTTCTGGTACTGGTGTAACTTATCCGTTCCTTTTATGGCCAGTTTGAGTTTCGGAAACAGGTCAAATGGATATAAATAGGCGAATACAGAGGATGTTAAAACACACAGACTTGTTTTTTTCGCTAAAAAATCACGAATAGCGACGGTCTTGGGAGATGGTGCATTATCATGCAATAAAAACAACTTCCAGGTGCTCCATATTAGATCAGTAATGGTATTTTCACCCTGTGTAACCAACTCATTTTGGTTTTGGCCGGCCTGGCTTTGAGTCGTCTTCCAAAGCATCCTGGAATCGTTTATACCACTCAAACGCACGTGTACAGGATAACCAATCATCATCATAAACTTTTTTCATTAACTGAAAGTTCTGTTTCATTAACCATTTCTGTAAAAGTTTTACTGTGCTTGAAACAACATTTTATATTAGCTCTTTGTTCCATGATGTTTTTGTGGCGATGTGACAAAAAGTATTGTCACTTTAAGAGCTATAACTTGACAATTTATTGATAGATTCTAATGATGACCGTCTCGATTATGGAGGAGAGAGCTTTCAGATTATATAATGTTTCAATAGATGGCGCTGGTTGTTTTCTTTAAATTTAAAAAGTTGCGTTATTTTTCCAACATTCTGTGTATATTGAGTAATGTTGTATGATCAAAAATAACCCACTGAACAAAGAAAATACTGTCCTGGACTGAATAATTCATGACAGGATAAAAGGAGGCTATTATAGTCAAGGAGATGAGTAAGTGTAGAAAATATTACTACATCTACAAAAACTATATCAGTTATAAAAATAATGAGTATATTGTATCAAGTATCATAAATCGGGACCAAGAAACAGATATATTCCGCCTCCTAGCTAGTCCGAATTTCCGTAATGTGGTCGCGTTATCTCATCTAGAATAGGTGTCTTCAGCCACAAAACAGCGCGCGCTCCCTAATCGTGGATATTAAAAGAATACACTCGGAAACAAAAAACTTGTCAGGTTAAGACATTTTTTAATGACTCTCCTATTTCGGAAACATATTAATATCATTAGGATATTGCTTCAAAGACGTGATAATGAATTTATTTTCTAATTTACTATTTATCTATATCAAAAGAATATAGATAAACTGATATGGGTAATGAAACATAGTTTATCCTAAGTACATCCTCTACCACGTTCCCATCAATTTCCAATTATCCCAGATCCTACCTTTGAGCACGCGTTCTGTACCATTTTGCCGCTCTCCTCAGACCAGCACCCCGACTAAGTACCTGTGTACCAGGTAACTAAAGGTAACTGTGTTGTTTTGTTTTCAGACGAGGCCGCTTCAGTCAGTACCGAACCGTCGGCCAGTCGTGACCAAGCTTACGATGTAAACCCATTTAATCAAGGCGTCGAATATGTCGCCTACAAGTGTCCAGTGCTGGTGGATGCAAACGAGGAACGATTGGATCCATCGTCGGGATGCCCCAAGGACGCGCATCGCGATTCTGGTGGTGTTTGTTCTAGTGGCGTTGATGGTGGGCAAGTGCGAAGGTGGAGGTAAAAGGAAACACGCCTTAAACGCTACCCTTGCATTGGGGGCGAACAGAATAAGTCATGTGAGGCCTAAACCGGTGTTGATAGGAAAGGAAGAGGATTTTGTAGCCAAAGGGAAAAGTAAGTTTGGAGATGATCACAAGACATTGTAACGATTTAAAAATTAATTAAATATCTGCAAGTTATATTGAATTGTCTATTTGGTAATCTAAAACCAGGAAATAAACTTTTAACACATGAACAAAACCGAGGAATATATGTCAGTTAAACTAAATTTCATCATATTAACCAGAATGGAACGATTTTGTAACAATAATTTTTGCTACTATAATCATTATTCTTTTGCCATTTTGATAATATAAAGAGAAATGTGTTTTGATAAGTTTCTTTTTAATTTTGTTTTATTACCAGTTTGTTAAATACATTTTCAGTCTGAAGATAAAAATGACAACATAGAACATATTGAACTAAATAAACACAAAATAATGAAGAATGTAATAAGATATTTGTAATTACGTATGTTGAGTATTCTTCATTGACTGAAAATAAACCTACAAAGAAAATAGTGTCCTGGACTGAATCAATCATTAACAGGAAAAGTGTAGGCTATTGTGGCCAAAAAGATGACTAAGTCGTAGTAAAAATATTATAAACAATATGAGTGTTGAAAATAATTAGATATTAACCACTTACATATTAACTATACCAAAAAAATCATTTCGATTGCTCCACATTTTGTTAATTTAACAACGCTGAAACAATTTGGCAACAATAATATTATTTTTATAGAATTAATATGAAGAAAAATGTAATTAAAATAAAAAGAAAATTAATTTAAGCAAATCTGTTATTGCTTGAAAATTAAGTTCGACCGCAAGAAATAAGCTGTTGTTTAATTGATTACAAATGCCGGCTATGAAAATAATCAGATATTCATAAATTATAATATATGTATATATATATATATATATATATATATATATATATATATATATATATATATATATATATATATATATATATATATATATATATTGAGATTTCTTTTTGTTTCTCTTTATTAGTATCTTAAGATCGAGAAATACTTATCTCTGAAATGTATTACACTAAATTAAATGACTTTACAAATGAGACTAATGGGCAACAAAACTATTTTACTGTGTAACAAAAGAGAAATACGATCTTTATAAAAATGTAATCTTTATAAAAATGCCGGCTACGAAAATAATCAGATATTCATAAATTATAATATATATATATATATATATATATATATATATATATATATATATATATATATATATATATATATATATATTGAGATTTCTTTTTGTTTCTCTTTATTAGTATCTTAAGATCGAGAAACACTTATCTGTGAAATGTATTACACTAAATTAAATGACTTTACAAATGAGACTAATGGGCAACAAAACTAATTTACTGTGTAACAAAAGAGAAATACGATCTTTATAAAAATGTTAATAACAAATATGACAAATAGATTATTTTGTGGATCTAAACCTAACAAATTCAAATGTTATTGTATAACTTAATTGTCAGGTAACCAAGCTAAAATATTTTTCTCTTCACACTGCATAGAAGCATTTCAGATTAGATGTTTTACTTATCAGGTGTTGGTTGTATAGCAAACGTTAATGTTAAATAAAATTATAGGTAATGTTAAAATTGGAAGTTGAGAAATATTTGCTATTGATCGAGCATCGATCAAGTACCTAGTTTTTGTAGAGTGTCTTAATTCCTAATGTAGTAGAAAATATGTTATGAATCAAAGGATGTACGGTAAACTAATTACTAGAAAAGAAACAGCCTAGAAATAAGATGATCATTCATCTGTACGGTTATGCACATCAATTAATTAGTGAAGAAACCATGTTATGATGAAATAATTGTTGATGTTTCTGCTGACAGTTCTTCTAGAAATTAAACAACGTTTTTAGCTAATATTTTTCCTTTAATAAACCTAAAATTTTAGAAAAGAAAGATTAAAATAGAACTATACTGCCTAATATAATAAGGATATATCATAAATTGATTTATTATTAAATATTTCGGGTAAACAAAAATATAAATGGAATAGTTCTTAAGTTGGTTTATGTTGATTTTTCTGATTAATTTAGTGTCAGAATAAATACACTTTCGGAATTTATGTTTTAATAGTTTTACGTGCAATAAAAACAAATCAATCATCGATCTTACAATCTAGCTAATCTAAATATTAAATCACTAAATGTTTTTCTGAATCTTGCTTGCAATCAAAACAATCTGTTGCACAGAAACAAACATTTTTCTAGAAAAGTTTCTTAAAAGTGTTCGTCATGCTTGATGTGTATCATTTGGCTGTTTATTTAATCCAATGCGTAAAATATTTAAATTGTTTTAGGTTTTTTTATTTGTAGGTATAATAATGTATGATAAATAAATAATTAAAGGGTTTTCCAATAAGAGTGTCAGATATTTAAAGCGAGGTACGATGATCAATACAAATGAGATAGTCCGAAGAACTAATAATCTTGAAGAACAAGTAATGGCACAATGTTTTAAAAATAATGTCGTTCAAATGGCTCTTCCGACTTCATTTTCATCATATTTTGACACCATATTCTCTACTAAATTACATATTCAGCTACTAAAATAATGAAAGACAGTTTTCTATCAAAATGAAATAATTAACATTAGAGTATTTCTGAACTATATGTTACTATAGTTCTTGTATTGTTCATAATTATTTTTAACTACATAACTATTAATGTTTAAAATAATTGTTAATCAGAATTGGTTGGTGAGTAGCTTTCGCTACATGTAATAGGGTATTTTTGTAATGTGTATACATGTGTGTATACATGTAATAGGGTAGTTTGCGTTTCAATGTTCTTGGCCTATAAAAGGCCATTTTTTTTCTCAATTTTTTTCATTCAAATTGATCAATTGTTATTAATCCAACACATCCTTCCAATCCCACCAGATGCAAAGTAAAACCTTATTTGATATATTGGGAGTTGGATTCAATTTCGAAGGTTAATCGAAAATAAAAAATCTATTTTTTACAACCACTAATGATTTTGTACACTATTTTTCTATATACTAATTTTCTGGACACTATTTTTCTGGAAGTGGAGTTTTGTTGTGTACACATAGTTCATGTAGAAGGCATTTGCTTTTCAGCTGGATCTTACCCATTGAATACTATTGTACGAAAATGGGTTCTCCGGTAATGACTTCCAACTTCCAGCAAAAGATTGAAACAAACGAACTCGTTTCAATCTTTTGAGAGCATCCAGTACATGGCCCATTTTCAAAACTGAAATATATTTAACGAAAATTTGTATACTATATTTTACAGGTAACAATGTTTACATGTAGCAATACATCATTTCAGTGACTTCTGTAACATTTTTTTACAGATGAAATGACAGGTGGATGCTGAATACTAATTTTTGAGGTTATGTGGGTAAAAGGAAGGAAAAATAAATGAAATGCGATAATAATTTCAATTACATTTAAAACTCAAAAATTCTTCCTCATTTGATAATAATATTATTTAATTAGATTTCATTTCAGGTTTTTAAAAGTATAGAGAGACTGAAGAGAAACTATAAATATACAATATTTAATTTTCAGATACTGCACATTTTAAGACGCAACAGCTTAAAATATCTATAGTTTACACAATATTTATCATATCAGGTAACATACGATGCAGCTGTTTTGATATTATAACCTATGGAGTCCTCTTATATCGATTGATAACGTTTTTTAGGTTTAATCATGTTGATGCAGAAACTGAAGTTAGTGCAATTTTTAAATACTATATAAATAAAAATAAAATGCAAAGAATGGAATTGATATACTTAGTGCTATTTAAAGATCATAAATAAGCGTATTAAAAGTCACAAATTGGTCACTAACTGTGAAGACATGTTAGATGTTTCCAAGTACCACCTGTACTAGATTTTTAAGCTAATGTAAACAAATCAGTTTATCCTAATACGTCCTGCAGTAGCCATGGAGTGGGGTAACAAAGAGAATTGAATCACTGTTATAGATAGTTTACTATAGCGGTCTGGATGGTTACCCATCCACGTTGATGAGGAAGCTTGTATAACATGAATGTGACAGAAGAGAGGAGTCCTCACTGGCTTTCAGCTAGTGCCACTTTGTTGTTGTACTCGTGGGGTAGTTGTTTCTGCGCGAGTTAGATATTTGGTGAAGGTCAGGCATGAAACCGAAAGGTAAATTGGCATTATCTGGCTAGTCCTTCATGTCCACTACAGAAAAAGCAATAGTCGATTGTGTTTTCACTGTTTCAAAGAAAAGTTCAACCGGGAAAATAACAGAGTTTGCGCTTTCAGCTTTCAGGAAGCTGCTGAAAAAATTGATAAATTGGAAAGAGTGTCGTATGATGACACAATTGCAAACGTAATGTTTCGAGAGGGTAGTTAAGTTGTAAGTAGCTGAATATCACCTCGTATGCAAGAAAACGTTGGATCTTCCAAGAGATTCATCTCGCTCAACAAACTACATTCATACAAGGGTTGGTAGGAAGCTAATGAGTTAATCGCTGCTGAAGATTGGCCCTCAGGAAGTCTGAATCTCTATCGGCTGGAACGTTTTAGACCAGCAGGCATGCTCTAGAGATCACAATATTCAGATCATAAGCCTTGATGTAACCTAAGTTACGAAATGTTTTTCTGTATAAAAAAATTATGCATTTTTTTGCGAATCTAAAGTGACAAAAGATTTAGATAATATAATTAAATGAATTAGTTGCGACTTTTTTAATCTGAGTAGTAAATTCACTATATTTAAGACATATTTATTTACAGTCTTATTAAAACTGCTCAATATTTGAACTAAAATTTAAAACTATAAGATTTCAAAACATAAATATCCCTTATCACTCAATCACGTGATGTAAATAAATATGCCCGGGAAACTTACAAAACTTGTAATTTGTATTTCCTAACCGCTAATGATGATAAATCTTGAACATATAGCGTGACAAAATTTGTATTCTGTTACTTATTGAAGATAATTTATTGGCAAATTATTTAATATATGATATTCAGTTGAGAATTTTTATTTTATGTGAAATTTAAACTCGACATATTAGATGTCATTTGCCCTAGAATATCAGAAAAAAATCAGATTTCACTGACAATGATTACTAATTAAATTAGCTTGATCTCATCTCAAGGAACGATAAATGCATCTTATATAGCACGAACATATATATAGGGTTTACCTTAATTCTACACCTTGGTGTTAGAATCCCCTATACGAGGGTCGTTCGAACAGTTTTCAAGCTGACAGAGATATGGTGCTAATATGATCGAGTGAGTATGGTATTTGTCAAGTATGTTTCGTTAGATGGCGTAAAATTTCAGATGTGTATGTTCGGTTGCTTATTTGTGGCGATTGTGTAAAAAATAGATGGTATTGAGTTTCGAACTATTGAATTTAAACATTGTCGTACATCCATTGAAGACGATCAACGCTAGGAACTACGACCGACAAAATAGTCAAAAAAATCCACAATGTCCTGTTAAATTATCACTGAGCAAAGGTACGCGAATTCGATAGCATGTGTCCATTACCTTTTACATAATGTTTTGTACCACGTTTGTTGACAGTCAACCAACGACGCATACGAAGGATCTATCAAAACTTCTACTTCTCAAGAACGTTTAGGCTTATTTAAATGCAATTTTGCGCAGTTTCTTGGTCATTTTCTAATAGTACATGGAAGATGGATTCACCATTACATGCCAGAAGTGAAATATATGTCCAAACAGTGCATGTGTGTATGTGAAAGTGTGTCAAAGCTATACGTACGTCATGGATACGATTTTCAACTTGGTAAAAGGCATTACTATTACAGGCGAGCATAATGTTTTGCAATTGGCCAAGTAGTATTACGAGTATTATGCTTCATTACTAGATCAAGTGTAGGGTGCTATTCATACTAAACGGTTATATCAGTCTCTTCGAAGCATATATGCCGCCGTATTTACTAGATTTGGCTCCCAGTGATTACATCCTGTTTCCAAACTTGAAGAAATAGCTCACTGGACAAAGTGAGGTCCAATTTCAAATGATGAGGTCGAAGCTGAGATAGGAGATTATTTTGCTGAGGATGTTAAGAAGTAATGATGATTGCTTTCCAATTTATCAATTTTTTCGGCAGCTTTCTGAAAGCTATGTGCGCAAACTCTGTTATTTTTCCTGTTGAACTTTTCTTTAACAGTGAAAACCTTTTCATCTGTGAAAAGGATTTTCCTGTGCCCTTCATTCGCAGGCCGCTCAAATAGTGCCTTCTCTCTCGTGTATCATATGTTACGTAGAACTGGCGTCAATTGCTGTCTGATAGATCTTCGGTAAATTTCACGCCCTAGGTCATCTGTAAATCTTTCGACCACTTTTGACAACTGCTGGAATCCTGGATACACAAAGTCGACTACTTCCTGCTCTGTAGTGGACATGAAGGTAATGCCAATTTACCATTCGGTAACATTTCGGATCATTGTTGGTGTAGATTTATTAAACTTTAATATACGTTAGTTACTAGGTTATTTTTTTTACCTCTCAGAAATCTTATGCTTTCTTTATAGGGCCGACAAGTTTTCGAACGACCATTGTGTGAAATGATTGAGTTTCTATTCATTTTAGAATTGATAATGAAATCAACTACATGTTTTGTATTATTAGTTATTTGCGAAATAATCTTTCATTAATACCTTTTGATCCATTGGGTACACATATTGTGGAAACCAGATATAGACCATTATAGATTTTTAGAGAAACAAATATGAAAAAAAAAGATTTTATAGATTTTATAAAAAAAAGAATAATCAGCTTATTTTCGTTATAAATACTAGTATTGAACACTTCTTTTTGTGCTTTAATATCTCAATTAGTAGGGCATCGTTTCTCAACCTTTTTAGTGTCGCGACCTATTAAATAACCAAAAAAGTTAAGCAAAAAACGTTCCGATTCACTTAATACAATGTTAGTTTTTGTAAAAGTTTTACATTGACCGGCTAACACCTGGACGATTCGTCCTTTTTTCAGTATCATGATCTATGAAGAATCGATTTTATTTTAAATGATATTTTAAACTCTTACGAGCGTGTTCACGCGTAAGCACTTTCGTAAGCACGAATCGTGAAATAAACAAATCATCTATTTGTGTTTTAATACTAAATGGAGGATGTATGTTTAAATGGGCTGCCACACTTACATATACCGAAATGCCACACACAGCCAGAAATACCAAACTTCAAGACTTGTGTAACCCCTTTTCTTATATTACTTTTACAAGTTTGAACCTGGGCCCTGCGCTTACACGCACTTATAAAATGACACGCCCACACCTGCAAGACGGATCATTCGTTCCGAGCGCACTTAGGCGCGCTTTGGTAATAAAACAAAGGAACGAGACGAAGAGTTTTATTGTTAATTACGTCTTTACGAAAACAAGTACTACGATTTATTCTCTCACCCAGTGTTAAATACGACGATTTGTTCTCTCACTCAGTGTTAAATCAATTAATAACAGTGTGGTAATAAAATAAATTAATTATATCAAATAAAATGGACAAATTAGTGACCAAAGAAAATCCACCATCTACATCTGGTGAAACAGTAAAGAAAAAGACCAGATTATACAATGATACATATTTAAAATATGGATTCATTGCTTTGGATGACAAGCCGCAATATGTTGTTTGTTATTAAGTTCTGTTCGCGGAAAGCATAAAGCCCTCAATTTAGTTCGGCATCTGAAAACAAAATACCCGTCTTTACAAAACAAACCAAAAAATCAATAAATTGTTGTCAATAAATCAAGCCGGCCGTAATGAGACCGCAGCACTTCAAGCATCCTATTTAGTAGCATTAAGAGTAGCCAGGGAGTCTAAACTCTACGTGATTACGGGAAAGCTCATTTTACCCGCTGCCACTGGCCAATATGATGATAAGTTCGGAAGAAGGAAAAAAGTTAAACTATACCACTTTCAAATGACACAACATCGAGACGTATTAATGAAATGGCTAATGATGTTCACGATTAAATAATTGAAAAGATTAAATTAAGTGAATTTTTTGCTATTCAGTTCGACGTGTCAAACTTGGCGCAATTTTTGTGTTTTGACAGATACGAACGACAGGGGTCAATTAAAGAAAATACGCTATTTTGAAAATCAATCCCTGGTCGTGCAACTAGTGAAGGACTATTGAAAGTTTTTATCGATGCAACGATCGATAGCGATAACGGGAAAGAACAATGGTGTGATAGTAAAATAAAAAAACATTATACCACATATGGAATGGACGCACTGCTTTGTTCACAGAAATGCGCTTGCTACAAAAAAGATGCCAGATAATTGACAAAATGTTCTATCAGAAACATTTTAATAAAATTGTTCATTTAATTAAACGCCGACCTCTAGATTGCTTTTCATCTTGTGCGAAGAAATGGGTGCCAAATACGACTCACTGCTTTTCCATACTGATGTCAGGCGGTTGCCTGAGGAAAAGTTCTAAGGAGGCCTTTTGAATTGCGAGATTAATTGAAAATTATTTTTACAGATAAAAATAGCTCATTTTCAGAGTTTTTACAAGATGGAGAAATTTTATTACCGTGGTTTACTCGAATGATATATTTTCACATTTAAATGACTTGAATACGAGTTTAGAAGGCCGTAACAATGACATTTTACTAATGACAGACCAATTAACGGCCCAAGAAGCTTGGTATTTGGATAATGTGCCTTGAAAAACGCAGTTTTGATGCATTCATTTTAACTTCGGATTATATTACCAAAAATATGGATTTAGAAAATTTTGTTATTGATCGCGTGTTGGAGAGCACGAAAATGCAATTACGCGAATTGAAAATAGAGTTACTGAAATATTTTTTTTTAAATAGTAACGATGATTTCTCGAAAAGGTTGGTTCTCAATCAGTTTGATGTAAATGTTGTTGCAGCTGCTGAATTACCTATTGAGATTCACAATCAACTTAGTGAAATATCGGCCGACAAAACTCTACAACTAGAATTTTGAACTCGAAATTAAGATAAGTTTTGACTTTGGTCCGACAATGTAAATACGGAAGCCTAGTAACAGAAGTTTTGAAAATATTAATCCCCTTCGTTGCTTCTTACTTATGCAAAAAAAAACTTCTCTATGATGGCTTTAAAAACTAAATATAGAAAATATCTATTATCACTGTAATACAATGCTTATGTGTGTTTGCAATGATGATCCACATATAGAAAAACAACAACAAAACAACAAACTTTAATAAAAGGATGTTTTGTATACGGGTCTTAATTTTTGTACACATTGCGATCCCTGATATTCCTGGACGCGACCCGCCAGGTTTAGCAACGATGTAGTAGAACTATTAAGAACACTTGATTAACTATCATTAAAGTGATTCTAGCAATACAACAACGTCAATGATATAACCTTTTTCTATATGGTCTTTTATATACCTTAATAATCTCTTGATGCTACATATTTCCATGTATCAATAGCTAATTAGCGAAGGAATCAATTAATATTAGTAATGTAAAATAATTACCGGAACCATCGATATGTAACAAATAACAGATTGATAAAAAAAATAATTTAAAAATATTAATAAGCCGAGTTGATCGCCATTGATGTTATATGAAACACGATGACTAGTCAATTTTTTTTTAAACGAATATCGAAACATGATATTTTCTTAGAGGTGACCTATAGCAATTTTGAAAAAGGCACGCAGCTAATATACAGAGTGAGATGAGAAGGTTTGATTTCTTTTAATGTTAAGCTTATTCAAGAGGCATCAACATTTTCAGGAACGATGCACAGAAGTAATGGAGAAAAATTGTGATAATATTAAACTTTACAACTATTAATGATTAATTTTCAAAAAGAAGACCATTTGAGTTCATACTTCAAAACCATTTATTGGCAAGAAGCTTTGTTCACGTAGGGAGTATCAAATCCGATGGCAATAGATCTGTGGCGGCAGACGTTTTAGGCCGTTTTGCTATTTTATTTGACAATCCGATTTTTCGAATATTACAATTTGGCAAATGAAACATTTAGATAGTTTACAGTCTTATTTCTTGTCAATTATACAGGATTTCTGAACCGTACTACTAAAATAAAAAGTAAGGTGACCTTTGAAATAAAACACAAATTATTTATTTATCATTCAAATTTATTTTGTCTTCTTCAGAGTAATCCTTTCTCACTGCAATATATCTATGTTAACGTTTTTTTGAGTCTTCGATACAGTTTTATATTCGCCTTTCAGTGCTTCTTGCAGAGCGGCCAGCGAACTCCTCTTGAATGACTTCTATGAAAGGAAAACGGCGTTCCCGAAGTGGTTTGTTCAATTAAGGGATGGCGAAAAAGTCACAGTAATTTGTGGTGTATATAGTGTATGTCAAATGGTATTTTAAAAATATTTTTAGTGAAAAATGTTATATATTTTCATGTTGCTATTTCAAAAATATGTATATTGTCTCTAATAAAATCCTTGATTTTGGCAATATTTTCTTCACTGGTTGATATAAAAGGTCTTCCTGAATGTGGTTTATCTTCAATTGTTTTTCTACTACCATCAATGCCCTTGTATCACTTATAAAGGTATTTGTTTTTTTGACATAGCTTCATTCTCATAACATTTTCTTTGTTATTTTAAATTTTGTTATTTGGACAACATTTAATAAAAATTTGCAATGCAATGCAATATTTGCTCGATAAATATTATCATCATCATTATAATATGCAGTCCTTCTTTACCTGTATGTCTCGATGTAACATTATCAAATATTTTTATTCCCTACAATTTTATGCCACTCTATTTTGTTTTTCGCCAGCGCTCTCGCTTCTGGTCACGATTTGCCTCTATCCTTCTAGATCTTAGCCATGTTACTATTCCGAGTCTTTCTAGGTCATCCTTTTGAGTTCCGCTCTATTTTTTCTGCCTTTGCACAATTTTATTATATACGTTTTAAAAAATTGTCGAGAAAAATGTTTTACAATTATAAAAGACGCTACAATTTGGAATTTAACAAGTGAATTATATGAAACTTCTGTCAGACGTCAGAATCAGTGGCGGCTCGTGAGGGAGGGTGTTGGGGCGCCTCCCCTCCAGAATATATCACAGTAAACAATTTTTCAGAGCAAAACACCATATTTTATTTCCATTCAGTTTCTTTCTTTTAACTCATTTTTCTGGTTCCTCCTATATAGGGTTTGAATAGCATGAAAATTAAAAAGGAGGAAGGGGAAAGCAAAAAAAAATTGTCAGCAGCAATATTTTCTTCTACGCTCTCCCACTTAAAAAACCCACGAACCGCCACTAGTCAGAATATTTTGTCACCAAAAAAGGTTCCTATCTTAATCTTACCAAGAGCGTGAACATATAGAGAAAATTGAGGTTAGAAGGTAATCTACCAAGGCTGATAAACTGACTTCATAATTTACAGTAATATCTAAACTCGAAGAGACTGATCTTCTAGGTGGGTTTCTCAAATGAACTTTTTAAATTGCGTTTTCATATGCTTCTCATCTTCTTCTTCGCTTAACTTCATCGATTCATTGTTAAGAACTATTGTACTATAATTGTTAACCAACATGTGAATTTCAAAACTGAAGTGAAGTAACTGAATTGAAGTAAAATTTTCTTCTATTTTAGGAATAATAATACGTAAACTCTCTTAAATCTAAACAATATGAACGAAATTCAACAAGATTTTCTTTACTTATATTCATTTAAATTTAATACTGAAACTTTTCTACAACTTTCACGTTAATGGATATATACTGATCGCCAATTAAAACAACTCAAGTTTCTCCGTCATGGTATCTTAGTAAAAAAGTTTCTGAGATAAGATTTAGATCATCTTATATTAATTTAACCCTCATTTTGTAAATTATCGACAAGTTGATCTCTTAAATTCCTTTTTAAGATATTTGTTTATGTACTAAGATGAATACAATTTTTATATGATACTTAACACGCAACATATTATCATGTAGATAGATTAGTATAATGAAGAATGTTAATAACGACATAAATAAACTTTTTTCATGAAATTAAATTGAAGTCATGACGAAATTACACATGCCGATTTCTTCTGATCTCCATCAACTTAGAACAGAAAAAAAATGATTATGATTCACGCAACTAATGGATGTTCCTTGATGTAAAATAATTACATCAAGAAAAAACTGCTGGTCAAGAAAAAAGAAATAACCGACAAGGATGGATACGAAGGTCACAATACGTTCGTCTCTCTTTTTCCCATTATTGTTTCTAACCTCTTGTTTCGTTCTAGCGATGCTGGGTCCGTTACGACCAAAAAGTTTGTTAGCATCTCTACAAGAATTGCGTCATCAGAATTATTAATCGTGTATTAGCTCGTAGTATGGGCTCATTTTCTTACTTCGATAAACATTTTGATATTATATTACTAATTATATATATATATATATATATATATATATATATATATATATATTTAATATAATATAATATATTTTATCTATATATATATATATATATATATATATATATATATATATATATATATATATATATATATATAATATATAATATATAATATATAATATATTATATATATATAATATATAATATATAATATATAATATATAATATATTATATATATAATATATTATATATATATATATATATATATATATATATATATATATATATATATATATATATATATATATATATATATATATAATATTTTGACGAATGTTTTCACGGGTGTGATATGTAATGATAGTTTCTCGGGCATCCTGTGAATGTATCGTATCCCCTGAATGTACGTTAGCTAAGTCAAATTATGTGGAATCCAACGCGCACAAACTTTTTTATGGCTAAAAGTTCAAGTACAATTTTGTGTATGCTTGTCATACTAATGCTTAGATAAGCCTCAATCTCACGGTAAGTCACATGATGATCTTGCTTTATCAATTCGCGCATAGTATCGATCTTTCCTGGCACAACAACCGATTTTGGACGACCTTCTTTAAATTCGTCCGTAGCAAACGTAGGCCACAATTGAATTCACTAAACCAGTGATGTACAGTGGTTTTAGCGCCAAAAGCCGAATTGAGTTGATATATGCACTGTTGTTGAGAAAACTTCGTTGTTGTCGTTGTCGAAAGTTGTCGAAACTTATAGTAAATCATCGCACGAAAATTCTAACGAGTTAGTTCCATTCGTTGATTGAGATGAAATGTTCAAGTCATTAAATGTCCGTATGACAAAATGCTCCGAGTGCGTATATAGTCAACAATGTCAAACTTTACGATGTATATGTCAGATGGAGCATGCAATACCATTGTTGCCAATTCCGTATACATAAATAGCAATCCTCGTAACTAATGAATCTTTACAGTTTTTTGAACAAAAAGTTTCCTTAAAATATGTATCCAAAATTCGACGATACAACAACCAACGTTTACTTTCGTCTTGTTTATTTAGATTCATGGGATATCTGTTCTTGATGCATTGGCTTCGTGAGATGTTATTTGAAAATAAAATGTAATATTTTATAGCCATTTATTCTATACATTTTAGCATAAATTTGGTTCGTTTTCTCAGGAAAAAAAAAAGGAAAACTTACACATTATTGTCGTTTAATGTCAATGAGTTGAAATTGTTAGCAGGAATTTTTCACACCATAAACTCATGTGAACGATTCAAGGAATACATGATTAATTGTTTTATTAAATTGACTGTTTATGTCTACCACACCATTCTTAGTAAAAGAAGCTTCATCGGTTGATAAACTATTGAAAAAAAAAAATTGTTTTGGTCAATCAGCGGGTAACAGTGCTTGTACCTTTTGAACACCATGAGGATAGAATAATTGCTCTTTTAGTTTAAATTTCAACTTCTACTTGTGGTAGAATCTTCTTCAACAACATGTAAAATTTGTTCTTCGACTTTAGAACCGATTTCTTGCTGGCGCCCACATTCTAAACATTCTGGAACTACATTACTCGTATCCAAAAGTTTTTGAGAAATCCTAATAATCCTCATAATCTTTTCATTTCCCAAATAGTTTTCTGTTTTCAAAATGAAGATAATGCGTTGGGAATCCTAGAAAGCAGTTCGGTTAATTTAATGTGCCAATTTTTTTCCATTTGTTCTGTTTGATCTACCACTTCGTAGTTTTGTAGCCGTGTCGACAGGATATCTATATATTGCTAGTAATGGTATATCATTAGCAAATGATGTAGTTTTAAAGGGTTTCCCAATAAGAGCGATAGGATTTGAATTTGAAATAAAACAGAAAATTCGTCCGAAAATGGTGCTCATTTGTTTTTATTAGATGGGATGTTTTATGCCATTTATGATTTAAACAAAATATCGTTCAAGTGACCACCTCGACTCTTCTTGCACTGCTTGATCCGATGGATGACTCGGTGGAGCATATCGGGTGATATGGCGACTATGATTGCTCGAATGTTGGCTTCAAGTTCATCAAGAATTTTGGGTTTGTTTAAGTAAACCTGTGATTTAACATAGCCCCAAAGAAAATAATCTATGTGTTAAATCACAATTACCGATTTTCCGAATTGATTGCTCAATAAGTCCATCGTAATGCATGCTGTGTGGCAAGTTGTGCCGTTTTGTTGAATATATAGTTCATTTGCATTAATTTCTTCACTTTTCTGAAATACAAAATTGAATTGATATTGATCTTGAAAAAATTCGGCCCGATAATGCCACCGTACCATAACCCATACCAAACAGTGATTCTTTCGGGATGTAATGGGGTCTGATGAATCACTTGTGGGTTTGACTCACATCAATAACGACAATTTTGCTTAGTAACGTAGCCTCTTAACCAAAAATGAGCCTCATCGGAGAAGAAGATTTTGCGATGAAAAATCTGGATTGTTTTCCATTGCTTCCCATGCCCAATCTGTGAACTCTCATGTAATCGATGGTCAGTTGGTTTAAGTTCTTGTGCTAATACAATCTTGTATGGGTGTAAACCGAGATCTCAACGCAAAATACGCGCCAGGTGGTTGGTCATCCCGGATAAGTCCAGCTCTTTAGAACGGCGCGGAACAGACACATTATCGTTCTCGGCAGCACTTTCACAAACAGCCGCGATATTTTCTTCACTACGGCCACTACGAAGTCGTGACGGCGGATTTTGGTCATGAAGATTAAACTCGCGTTCAAACTTATCAATTATATGGTGGATAGCTTGATAAGGCACTACGGCCACTACGAAGTCGTGACGGCGGATTTTGGTCAAGAAGATTAAACTCACGTTCAAACTTATCAGTTATATGGTGGATAGTTTGATAAGGCACTACGGCCACTACGAAGTCGTGACGGCAGATTTTGGTCATGAAGATTAAACTCACGTTCAAACTTATCAGTTATATGGTGGATAGTTTGATAAGGCACTACGGCCACTACGAAGTCGTGACGGCAGATTTTGGTCATGAAGATTAAACTCACGTTCAAACTTATCAGTTATATGGTGGATAGTTTGATAAGGCACTACGGCCACTACGAAGTCGTGACGGCGGATTTTGGTCATGAAGATTAAACTCACGTTCAAACTTATCAATTATATGGTGGATAGCTTGATAAGGCACTACGGCCACTACGAAGTCGTGACGGCGGATTTTGGTCAAGAAGATTAAACTCACGTTCAAACTTATCAGTTATATGGTGGATAGTTTGATAAGGCACTACGGCCACTACGAAGTCGTGACGGCAGATTTTGGTCATGAAGATTAAACTCACGTTCAAACTTATCAGTTATATGGTGGATAGTTTGATAAGGCACTACGGCCACTACGAAGTCGTGACGGCAGATTTTGGTCATGAAGATTAAACTCACGTTCAAACTTATCAGTTATATGGTGGATAGTTTGATAAGGCACTACGGCCACTACGAAGTCGTGACGGCGGATTTTGGTCATGAAGATTAAACTCACGTTCAAACTTATCAATTATATGGTGGATAGCTTGATAAGGCACTACGGCCACTACGAAGTCGTGACGGCGGATTTTGGTCAAGAAGATTAAACTCACGTTCAAACTTATCAGTTATATGGTGGATAGTTTGATAAGGCACTACGGCCACTACGAAGTCGTGACGGCAGATTTTGGTCATGAAGATTAAACTCACGTTCAAACTTATCAATTACATAGTGGATAGCTTGATAAGGCACTACGAAGTCTAATAAGTAAAAATCCACTAAGTAAAAATTATCGTTTCCATAATATTTGATAACACCAGAAGGAAACTAATAGGCCTATAAGAATAAGGCTCGCGTGCTTGGCCAAGTTTCTACACTAATCTTGAAGAGATTTACCACTAACACCAAATCACTTTTTTTGAACTTCTCGACGGACGTTTCGCTAACCATGTTAGCATCATCAGGAGATAATTTAATCTAGATTAAATCATCTTCTGATGATTTTTGTAAATCCCTTCAAGTTTAGTGTTTCGCACCAAAGGTTCCAATAGAAGAATTGTTCTACAGTAATAATTTCAATGTTTTCAATTAAATTGGATAATATTTCAACTTGAGAACTGCATTTAACAGAACAGTTAACAGGATTTTTGCTTTTCCAGAAGAATTTTTAATTTATCTTACCTGTGGCCAGATAATAAAAACTTTTCGTTTTAGATAGGTTATTTTTAATTATATTTTACAGTTTTCGCCATGTAACCATTTGAATATGACACTAGGGTTAAGTAGTAGCAACAATATTATTTTAAACTATAACAAAATCAAAATTATTTCAGGCAGAAAAACTTTCTTATAATTTTAGGATTGTTTCATGTGCTATCGTCTAGATTATGTTTATCATTTGATTTGATATGAGCGGGGTTCAAGGAAATTAATTTTCTATGATGTTGTACAATAAATTAAGCCCATCTTTATGACGATTTCATCCCAAGAAACGGGAAATGATCTACTTTCACAGATAAAAGGTAAATACTTCATTTTTTTTTATATTCGGAGGATCAACACGATGTCAAGCCCTGATGGTGAAGTAAGCAGATATTGATAATTCCCTGAAATGAATAATTTTAATGTTTAAATATTTATATTTTTATTTCATGGATTAATGCTGTAAACTGATAAAAAATTCTTATAAGTGATAAACTGATACCGAAATGTCTTGTGACAGAGCATATTGAAAAAAATTCTCACACGAATCATGAAACAAAACTTGATAATTCCTGTTGGTTGTACAAATATGGCCCGATATTTTGTTTATTTAAAAGTATGTTGTATTTTTATTACAATCAATAAACATTCGATGATAAGGACTGTTAATGGTGAATAGAAGTTTATTTGCTACGCAGTTTATAAAGTTTCAGATAAATTTGTATGAGAAGAATTATAAAATCCGATTGCAGTGTTCGCAAAGCTTTGTGGTTGCTATATGTAATATCACTTCTAATATTAAATTTAAATCGCAGATTTAATAAAATGATTACATATGATGTAAATTGTGCAATTTTTTGGCTTAAATTTCCATGCTTATCATAGAAATCAGCTTAGGTCCTGTATGTAGTTATGTAGTAAAACCCTATTTTGTAAATGAAATGTGACTTCTATCACGAGTCAACTCGCGACTATAATAATACTTAATACTAGGAGTATAAATGAAATAATGAGACTGGTGAAGTAGCGTTCAATCTGGCAACACTATTGGCTTCCTCTTTCCTGCGTTTTTAATACGAGTTTAAACTCCTGAGAGTTACTCTGTAAGCAACTATCAATGGTGTGTGTATGTGTGTATCACTATTTGTGGTGAGTAAGCCAGCATTTTTATCAAGAAGTTCTTGAAAGGTCGATGAAGAGTTATTCGTGTGAAACGGAATATCAAGAACATTGGTGTGCTGCATCACGACAATGCCGTTTCCACACAGTGACTTTAATTAACGAGTTTTGACAAGTTAAACATCACTTTGGCTCCGCAGCGTCCTTATTCACCAGACCTCAGTCCTTATAACTTTTCCCTTTTCTTATTGGGGAACATTGAAAAGGCTCTAACCGGCCAGCTGAATGTGATCCACTATCTTAGTTCAAGTACTGCTATGAAGAGTGACATACCATCTACTGTGCTGTGTGGCTTTCCCATGTAACTATAATGCTTTGAAGCTGACAATATAGAAATGTAATTTCCTCTGAATATAAAATTTATTAAAAATTAATCTCATTACTTTACGTTTATTTAGTCTTAGTCTTATGAAAAATATTATTTGGAATAGTTAATGGTATTATGTTTTTACATATTGAATATTGTTAACATTAACTTAGACTGGGACGTATAACTAACTTAGACTAGGACTTCTCTAATCCAGAGGCTCTCAGGTGGAAATAGTTCAGTGGCAGATTCACTTGTTGCGATTAATAATTGCATTGGTCATCTGAGAAGAAACCAGGCTTGAATATTACATTTCAGTAGGCAAAAGCATAAAATTCAACAAGGGTTCGCTCCTTAGTCGTACGAGTAATCAGGCTGGGTAAGTTCATATGCGTTCCGATAGATTTTCTACGTTCGTCACTCGCCAGTATCGATGTCTTCGTGAATTTGATAGTTTAATTATAAATCAATGGTTGGTAGTACAAGGTAAGTCTTGATCAGATTTAATCAAAAGCTAATGACTTCAGAGTTCGTCTTAATCTGTAGGTCAATTTAACTCTGCCACCCTGTTGGTGATGCGTTTAGTGGCGGAGAGTTATATATATGAACTTAATCAGCGAATCGCCGCAGTTTTTAACAAATTTAAAGTAAGCCATTAAATAGAGAATATAAATTCAACAATAGACATTTTCTACACCGTGTATCAGCAGTTCGTTACCTAAAACCAATCAAAACGAGTTTGCTTAGTTAGAATGATGCTTGTCGAATTGGATCATGGTCAAAACGCAACGAAATTATGTGAAACGAATGCAAGAGCCGATTAGCACTCAGAGAAATTTATACTGGGATATTTATGAAGTGTAGGTTGCTCTAATATCGAATGCTATTCGAATTACATCTAAAATGTTCAAATTGAGTTAAGATTTAAATATACAATGATTATAAATAAAGCCCCTACGGGTTTAGATTTATATATACATGCTTTTCATTACACCCATATAATAGTTTCAGAATGGTGATAATGGGTCTTTCAAATTGACTGGTTGTATTAATTCTTAAATAAAACACAGATGGCGTTGTGAATTTGCCTGGGTCTAGTCTCATTTTAGAAGTGTAATGTATGCCATTTATAAAAAAGGAGTCGTACACAATACAACAACCCGTTAAAATTGTTGAAAATGTTTTTAGAAAATTACTTGATATTAACGGTTAGCAGAATCGTACATCTAAAAGCACTGTCTATCGAATTGTTCAAAAATTTGAAGAAACCGGTTTGGTGGAAGATACAAGAAGTGCAATATATAGTTATACTGGTCGTTCACAAGAGTTTATTGATTTGATACGTGAAAGTGTTGCTGAAGACCCACAAATTTCCATTAGATGATGTTCACAACAATTTGGATTCAGTGAATCCACAACATGGCATATTTTACGAAAGTATTTAGCTCTGAAGGCATATAAGGTTCAAATAAAACAGGTGACGCACATTCTAAAATTGGTAGATATGTTAATAAATAAAATTGTCGCATTTGAGTTGTGGAAAATCCACGATTGATTCATGAGAAACCTTTACGTCCTAAACGAGTCACTGTTTGGTGTGCATTATAGTCAGGAGGTGTAATTAGACCGAATTTCTTTCAGAATGCTGCTGATGAAGCTATTATTGTGAATGATGTTGAATAATATTGATCTGGAGGATATGTGGTTACAACAGGATGGCGCTACACCTCACTCTGCTAATAATACAATTGATTGATTGAGAGAAAAAATCTTGGACGAGTTATTGGAAGAAACGGTGATGTTAACAGGCCACCAAGTATATGTGATTTGACGACGTAGGACCATTTTCTTTGGGGATGCGTGAAAAGCCAGGTTTATAAGAACAATCCACAATCGATTCGTGAACTAAAGGATGAAAGTATTCGAGTCATTGGTGCGATAGAGCCACGGTTATGCCAAAATGTCATACAAAATTTTGACAAAATTGTGGACGTCTGTGGAGCTGCAAGAGATATTCAATTGGCAGTTATTCTCTTTCGTGTTTAAATGTCACACACTAGGCTTCAATTATCAATAAAAAAAAACTTTAAATCAACGCAAAATCTAGGGAGTACTTTTTTAGTGGAAGTTTTCATGACCTAAATGATTAACTAATATCATTGGCAGAAAAATAAGATAGACGATAAGATATACTTGTTGCTCCCAGTTGCACAAACTGAATGAAATTATAAGCAAACAGTGCGTGTATAATAATGTGAGACCTTTTCTCCACAAGCTATGGGACATTACAGAGAAAGATTTACAAATATTTGTTTGATGGTGCCAATTTATCAGATTTGAACTCAAAACTTTTGACGGCTTGTATTGCGTGTACCGTTAAATTTCAAATATTTCTTTTGGAAAATAAAAAATTTGCAAATATCTGATTTTAATAACATCAAAAACGGGAAAACCTGATAATTTTATGTTACCAGACATATTCTCGATGTGATTAAAGGGTATAAATCACATTGGATCGTCTTAAAACCATATCAAACCATCATAATTGCTTGCGGAGGCTGACTGATGCCATATAGCTGAAATCGCCGGTTCGTAAACCGAAAGAAAAAAGCTCAGTTCGTGAAAAAATCTCGTATAAAACGATAAATCAGAGCTACAGGACTGTAATAAACGGCTGCGGCTGTAGCGATATATCGCGTGGTGTCGACAAGGTCACGAGAAAATATTTTCCAGCGAGAAACAAAAGACTTTTTTTTATTATTTTGGCTTCAGGACAGGCCTGATTCTCTTTTTCACCGCTGAGGCCGAATAGAGATGTGTATCTTTTGAAAAGTTGCGCCTGGTCGCAAAATTTCGAGCGTTTATTTGTTTTTTTTTAACCGTTGTAAATTATTGTTGAATTGTCTTACTTGTTTCATGGCTTCTCAATTCTCCTATATATACCCGGGCACAAAAAGAGTGCAACAGTTTGTACACATATGTAAATCAAAGTAAAAATATATCCATTGTATAAAATATTTTGGATACATAATCTCATATACTTTTTACTACTTTACCTTTGTTTATTTCTGTAAAATATATGACAAAGTAAATGGTTTAAAATATAATTTTTATCATCGAATATTTCGTCGTCGAATATTTTTCGTATTCTACTAAGTTAATAATTGGGAAATAGGAAGAGAATTGGACAATGCTGTTTGCAAATTGGACAATAACTTGTCAATGTTAGGGTACATGAGAAATACATGGTTTCTAGGTAAAAAAAAAGAATTGGTGTATAATTTGCGAGAAGACAATCTCACAATAGGAGATGTATTAATAAAATGGGGACAAACAATTCTGGATAAAAGCAAATATGTATGATTAGAATATTCGGAAGATCTGTTAGTACAGCGAAAAAAAGATCAGATTCTGTTGAAAACATATGTTTCTCTTAGAAATTCAAATAGATTATCTACACTTGAGGAATGAATAAACTTTCAATGAAACGCATCAGTTCTAGCATTTTGCGTGAAGGGGATGGGAAAGTATAGCAAGAGAGTATGTGTGACTGTTGGAGAAAATCCACATAGGGCTCCCTTCTATAAGATAGTGTTGTGAGAAATGGCAGCGCTCAATCATTGGTGCATTTAATTTTGTTGGAATTTATTTGGAAAGAGGAAATCAAATTTGAGAAAGAAGTCTTTTTTTATTTGCCATAATTTTTTGTTATCACTTGTGAAGTCTTACTCAAGTTGAATGCTGATATGGAACTTTGAAGCTAGAAACACCAGAGGATAGGATATCCTTGGCCAGTTGGTCTGCTTTTTCGTTACCTGTTAGTATGTTCCGGGATCCACACTAATATCACTGTGTAAGAAGAGTAGTCCAAGGAAAAGAAGAGGTCCCATATATTGCACATTAGGTGGTGGGTCAAATTTGGATTATTAATTGATTGGGAAGAACTGAGAAAATCAGAGCTATCAAATTAGCAAAAAGGAGTCTTGTTCAGAGGACGTGCTTTTGAATGCTTCGTGAATTGCATCATATTCAGCTGAGCCTAGAGAAATGATGGGTAGGGGGCTAAATTTATCAGAAAAATAGGAGGTATCCATGGCATCACTCCCGCCGGAAATGTATTTGGAGCCATCCAATTCCAGAATAGGGAGCTTTATCATTTTTAGACAAAGACATACTTATGTGAAAGGGAGCCATAAGCCAAGGGAGATTTCAGGTAGAAATGGAGGGCCTGAGGATTAGAAAGGAATAGCTGTTTCAATGCTGAGTATAATTGGGCATTTATCTGCGTCTTGGAGGCGTGCTTATCGTCCTTATGAGGGACTACATCTTACAGATGCGTCACTTTGAATGATGACGATGTAAAATTGAATGAGAGCTGCACTTGAACTTTATGTGCTTTAGCTTAGGCTTAGACGTTTTCTGGATGTAAGGCGAAATTTAACTTTTGCGTTAAAACAGCATACGGTGGGCTATATGCTTAGGAAATAGGTTCCTCCAAGTGACCTTAAGAGGAAGATCAAAAAAGCAGCCCGCTATTTAAGCGAAATATTATAGACCGTAGTAAGGGTATCGTATCTGCAAGTTAATGCAACAATTTAAACAATGCAATTTTTGGAAGAATCTATGATAGCGACACTGAGCTGATTGGCAAGATCGTCAGATTTATTATCGATAGAATATGTTGCCCGCAACATTAAATGAACTTGAAGCATGCGCATATATACTTGGAATATCTTGCTACAAAGAAGACACATATCATTTCATTCAATTCATGTCTAGCTGAGTTACAGAGTCATGTTATAATAATAATTTTTTGTATCAGATGCAAGTGGAATGTCTTTAAAATGTGTATGGTTTTTGTGTGACTTGGTTGTCTTTTTAAATATACCTATTTTGAATTTAATAAACTTTAAACTTTTTAATCCTAGAGCAGTCTATGCATTATATTTCCAGTAAAATTAAGTAATACACGTTTGGTATGTAATTCGTGAGTAAAGCCACATCATCGCCATCATAATCTGCAGTTCTCCTTTACCGGTATATGTTGAGGCAGTAGAGCTGTGCGACATTATTTTAATAGGGTTAGCATTTATTAAAATATAGATTATTAATTTTTGATTATTTATTTTAAAATGAGGCATTATGACAACTACAAGTAAAAATCCAGTAATTTTTATTTAATCTAGAAGTACAAATAATAACATTATGTTTAATGTTTAACATCATTCAAATGTTCTCCTCGGCTACGATTCCTTTCTTCGATTACTCTTTCACAAATATCGTTTTCTAATGGTAGCCTAAATGTTACGTTTAAAGGCAAGACTTTTTTGAGTTTTATTTCGGTAAACTAGAGATTCAATATAGTCTCATAAAAATAATCCAAGAGCGTAAGATCGCATAATTCTGGTGGTCAGTAGATATAAACTTTCCTTGAAATAAATCGATTGGGTGACGAAATGTGTGATAAGTCGCATCGTATTGTTAGAAGAGACCATTGTTTATATTATTTTTATTAATTCAGACCAAATATATTTTGTTAGCATATTCCTATAGCGTTCACCACTAACGATAATATGATTTATATAATTGTTTTTAAAAGGTTGTATCACTCACTTCATCTATCAACTTCAGCCCAAAAGTCGAACCAAATGGTGACTTTCTGTCAATAAAGAGGTAATACCTGAATCACTCGAGGATTTTCATCGGTCGCAGAAATGCGCTTGACCGGAAAAAAATTTTTCAGTGTTATCGCTATTTCGTTTCAAAGTTCTGATACTCTTATTAGAAAACTGTTTATTTCAGCTATTAATACTGCCCATTGAAATATATACAAATAATGATCATGCCAATATTGATATGTAATTAATGCTAGTGTTAAAATATGAAGGACGAGGTTAAAATTGAGGATGAGAACATGAATGCCAACATGAGAAAGCTAGTTGGTTCTTTAAAAAGAATAACAGTTGTTTCCGTTTAGCTAATTTAGTTTATATATTAATGCTCAAGCCTTTGCAGGTGTTCGTAAACATCTAAATCTGAACTTCGTTGAAATCTCAGAAACAAAGCGGGGCCGTTGTTCGGTAAATGCAAATTAAACCACGCTTTTATCGTGGTCGAGCTCTACTCGACCAGTTGTTCTCCTATTGGTTGGCTCGTCGACTCAGGTGCGCAAACAAGGAGAAAATAGCGTTTCGGTGTAAATTTTAACTGAGATAACTTCTGAGAAGTGTGGCAGCAACTTTCGGTTCTGCGGAATTCAACGTACCTTGTCGCTGGCGTTTAAAGTGTCATGTTTTTCTTAATTGCCATCCGTGTTTCGTTTGCTTTGCGGATTTGAACATCATTCTTTTATACGAAAGACGATGCCGAAGAGTTCTTAGATCATAAATGTAGGGTCCATTTCGATAAATGGAATATCTAAGGTCAACTAAGGTAACAACTAACTAAGTTCAGCTAACTTTTAAATATGTTTTGTTAAAATATATTAAAGCACACATTAAAATAATCTATGAGACAAGAAATAAAACATTAACTGTAAATCAATCAATAACTGGCATTTTTTAATATAATGTATGACCTCATCTATTATTTATGACTACTCTGAACTTTGGAGGCATACTCAATATTAACTTATCACAATATATCATAAGTTACTCTGCTCTATTATTTTCCATTCAATTAAAAGGCACTCAAAAAGTTATTCTAGTGTGTTATAACTTAAAAGTCCCAGAAAAGTCTTATGTAATTGTCCCACCAATATACGATTGAGTTGAGATATGGTGATTCCGCGGGCCATGGCAAGACCTCAACTTTGTGATCTTGCAGATATACACTTACCACCTTATCATCAAAGGAAATTTGGGATCAACTCATTACGAAAATGGTGCCGGAATTGGTAAAAAAATTTCCAGATAAACAAAGTCAGTTTTTCCATCAGTGGTGATTAGTGGTGGCTTGTGGGTTTTTAAAGTGGGAGGGCGTATAAGAAAATAGTGCTGCTGAATTTTTTTTTGTTTTCCCCTTCCTCCTTTTTACTTTTCGTGCTATTGAAACCCTATACAGAAGGTGACCTAGGAAAACATTAAAATTTTGTATTGTGACTACTTACAAGGACATTGGGGGATGGGTTGATGCTTGTTGCGCAGATAAAGGAATGAATAAGTATGTACTTACCATTTCCCAAAGAGTAAACCATTCAAACAGTTTATTGTAACTGTAAATCAATAGAGAAAGTTCGAAAAAGTTCGAAGAAAAAAATTAAATTAGTAATTATTAACTGTTTTAAATCAGACACCTTTATGTTTGCAATTAAAAGTTGATTATTTTTATGTAAAAAGTACTAATCAGTATGTACACACGTAGCAAATCCCAAATCAAAACAGGGATTCGCGAGACGAACGAAATACGGGACGCGAGACATATCAAAGGCTCCGTACCCGTCAAATCAGCGTTTAAAACTAATTACCGATAGGCTCGGTCGCAAGGAATCGACGTCCAAATCGCATATTTTAGAAAACAGTTAAACCTCCGAATTGTAGCAACCAACAAAACATGTAACGCCAACGAAGAGAAAAGATGACGTGGCGTACGGTCGCAGGAGGAACATCCGACTAACGATGTAAAAATTGTGGCGAGAGGATGGAATTTTTATACGCATCATGTAGTGTGATGGGTTGTCGACAGACGTTATTCTCCATTTGGAGATTTTCATTTTTAATAATATCTTAAAATGAGTTAAAGGAAATAAACTGAACGGTATAAAGTATGCTGTTTTGCTCTGAAAAATTGTTTACTGTAATAAATGCTGAAAACGAGTCGTCTCACGAGTCGCCACTGATGGTGACACCACCGCAAACCATTACAGCCCCACCAAGATATCTGTGAACTTCCTGAATTATTTCCAGGATATCTGAGTTTCCAGATTATCTCCACATCCTTGTTCCATGTGTATCCTGGAGTCAGTCCAAATCGAGACTTATCAGAAAATAAAACAAGGTCCCAGTCGATCCTATACCGGGGTACGGGTTCTTCAGCTCACTGAAATCAATTAACGCAATCTCCTCTAGATAGTAGAGGTACTCGCACAGGACTTCGAGCATACAGTCTGATCTATTCCTGATGGTTTTGTTACTAACTACCATTTGATATGTGGTATGCAGCTGATTTGTTGCGATCTGTAATATTGCGATTCCGTAAAGTCTCTAATCGAAGAAAACCTGTCCAAGAAAGCCTGGCTTAAACTGATTAGTGCTTTTTGTACGGCCTATATGATTTTTGAAGCCTGATCCATAAATGACTAATTATATTTCTATGTAATTATCTGTTGCAGATCTTCATCATCATTTTTTTCTGAAGCTTAGGAAAGAGAGTGTAATCAGATGATTTTAAATCAGGAAAATACGAAATATGCAAAGTTTGTTGATTAGAAATGGACAGCTTAAATATTTCCATATGTTCAACTTGTAAATAATGTATAGTGCATAAACATTAAACATATTTGTTCAGCAAAGTTTATTTTATTCTTTTAAAATAATCCCTTCTAGCATCAATATACTAATAGCAAAGTTTGAACGGTGTAAAGATGAACTTTACAGAAATTATATCAAGATATTCTTCACCTTTACGATTCACCTAAAAATAAAATAGAAAGTCGCTTGGAGCTCGTATTGTTAATCAAGCTATTCTCGCAAATACCACATCAGTATATTGGCAAGTAAAGAAACATAATAATACTTTCACTAGAACCCATTTAACACTTGTAAGTTTTCCTTTTTAATTTAAATTAATATCATTATAAAGTTCAAAGAAAACCATAATGTCTGTAATGTGAACAAATAAAGACAATCGTCCTTATCATCGTAGGAGAGAAATTTGCAACATATGGCAAATGAGGATTATATAAATCAAAGTTCAAATGTGAAAAGTATTCTTCCTGTTAATGAATCACTTTAGATGAACCATTCATCATGAATCAGTCTTTGAGTTTTAGATTTTCGTACTTTGATTTCTAATTGGACAAGTTATATTACAGACAATTTTTTGAATATATGTAATAGACCATCTTATGCAAATTATTGATTTTTTCTATATTAAAATACTTACCACTCTAAATATATAGAATGGAATACGAAAGTTAAGATCTATAAAACACTCATTCGATGAGTATTCACTTATGGCTACGAGACGTGGACTCTCATTTGGTGCTATGAATGGTAATGGAAATTGGTGGATCAGATATAACATCGAACTCAAGCAATTGGGATTTTGAAAAAAAATGTCATAAATGAAAAGATCATATATAAGTTTGATAACAAAACTATTTTTATTTTTTGTTCCTTGTAATTAAAAAGTTATATCATATTGAAAATATTTTTTTAAACCTAGTGCCAATGACGCGCCGACAGTTTTTGAAAAAACCCGAGCGCGTATGTCGTCATAATGTTTATTTTCCTTCAACAGTACAGACAGTTGATACGAGTGTTTTAGTATTTAAACAACTTATTCCTGTTATTATCATCAGTGTATTGATAGATTTATTGAAAATGTTAAATCTAATTAGTTATCGTGGGTGTTTCCTACCATTTTGTACGAATACTACAAAAACAACTCCCGAAAAAATGTTTTTAAATGTGCCACAAGATATTAAATATCGATATCAATGGTTCCAAGCAGCACGGCATATTAATCCTAAAACAACATCAAATTTTTACAATCACCTGTTATCAAATATATAAGAAAGATTATTATTTATAACATTATATATTTTTTTTTATGTTTGAGTATTTATTACCTGCTGAAGCTACACAATCGTGACACTGGGTATCTTGAACATTGAAGTGTTTTTTCTTAGTTTTTCATTAATAATTAAGGTAACTGTATAAGCTTTACTCAGAACTTTATGTTCTGGACATACACGTCCATTCACGGTGCAAATACAATTTTTGCGGTTAAATTGAACATAATCCCTTGGCCTTGCCTTGTAATCGCCTGCCTTGTCACAGTTACTTCCGTCTGACACCTTACAAATAATTCAATTATATTTAATATAAATATTTTGTCTCTTATTTCATTTACATTATTACTTTATAAAAAACGCAAATTGATGCTTTAGCACCTCGAACTTCAGCTGAATTGAACCTAATGTCATTTTTGAAAAAATCTGTGATCATAAAAATATCCACACCAGAATATATTATCAGAATTGGCCTTTATGAATCCTTTGTCTGAATTAAATTAATAACAAACAATATTTTTTTACACCAAACTTCAATAATTTTGAGAGTATAAACACATTTAAAAGCCGTTGACAGTACTTACGTGAAAACACTTTAACATAATGACGTCACAAACAAGGCAGCCAATCGTGGCGTTTTCTTAGTCACGTGATTTTATTTTAAATTTTATAAATTTTAATTCATTTATAATCAATTGCAAACAATTTTTTTTTATTTTTTCGCATCAATTATTTCATTTTTAAAAAACTAATTATACAAAAATCTTGATGTAGTAGACTATGTAAAAGTTCAGTGACGTGGGTTAGGGGTGGGATATGATTCAGGTGGGTGGGATACGTGACGAGAATGTTAAAAAATCCAATACCAAGAAAAATCATGGAGGGTCGAATAGAAGAAAGATAAGTAGACCAAAGATACGGTGGCAGGGCAATGGAAGAAGAGATGGTGAAAAATTGCTGCATATCAAAAAGACAAGAGGCGGCTGAAGATCGATCGAGATGGAGCCGAAGCTTGAAGGATATCAAGGCTCACAGACGGGCTGAAGCATTGTAGGAAGAAGACTCAGAAGTAGAAAGGAATGATTAATGAAACCGTTTAAATTCTATTTAAGGTTAAAGCATAATCAGGAGTCGCATATTGTGGGATCAACTGGGCATGGTGTTGACACTTAAATTAATAATATGGACAGATGCGTTATTGTTGTTAAAAATTAATCCTGTATTTATTCTTCGGTTTTGCAGAGCATCAAGCTGACAAATAAATTCTTATTGTAGATATTTTCAATCGAAAATAGTCATTTCCTTGTGCTTTTTATTGGGAATCTTTCAAATATCCATACCTTAGTTTCTAGATATGTGGATTTTTATGTGACAAAAGAAATTTTTTTAGTATTAAACTCTTCATTGCATCTGCTAAAATAATGTTTCTTCTCATTGATTAAATAATATTTGAAGCCTGTAACTGATGCTAGTATATTTATAATATATCAAAGTTCAACACATGCGTAATAAAATTTATATATATTGTAATACAAAAATGCTATAGTAAACTTTGTACTAACGACATCTATTTTAAAATGAAGTCATTTTAATGAAAAGATCAACAAATAAAAAGCAATGAAGGTAGGGGAATATGAGTTTTAAAAATCACGGTTCAAACAAGAACATGGTTTTTTCTCTATTCGATAAACTTCCTTATGTCACAGTTCCAAGAACAAGCTCTGTTTTGCAACATCGATTGGACGTATATTTTTCAATTTCAGTCACACTCAACGGTTATCTTGTAAAACAAACGCTAACCGTTATGAATATTTATTTTATGTTTTAGCGATTTCTGAAATTACTTAGAAACGTACTTGTCAGCATTGACTTTAAAGTATGTGACATGAAATCCATCAACTAGTAAACAAGCGCGGCTTGAAAGCAGAATGCGGTAGAGTTTAATTATTTCTAAAGTACGGATGGAAACTGATAAAAGATTCAGTAAAGCACCTGTATCGTAATTCTGAAACGTGGTCGGTATACTTTTCGTTTTCAAATTTATATATCGCAAATCAATAGTATCACGGTTTCTGAGAAATAGCAAATATAGACTTTATTTCTATTTAAACTTAATATATTAGGGGTTTAATACAATTTCAACTTTTTTCCAACAAATAAATATTTCTTCTTAAGTATTCAAATGATTTCACTGCGAAATATCCAGTCAACGGCTTTTAACAAAAACGTTAAAGAGAGTGAAATAATTCGTAGAATTAGATCAATTTTGGACATTATTTTAGAAAATGTTTCAAAGCGAGTGAGACCGCTCGTAAGAGACATGAGTTTTGAAAATAGTTATCCACGGCCTTTTGATGCTGACATTTTAAGAGCAGCTGTGGCTACAGATCCCAAAACTGGCCCTAGAAATCTTTCAGGGGAATTAGCAGTATCTCTCATTGCCGTTAAGTGGCATTAACGGGGCATATGAATGGCGCTAAAGAGTGAATAACTATCATCAGTGGCTAACTAAATACCGCAAAACGCAAATTCTTGTTACCCCCTAGTATATTATGTGTTCCCATAAGTAATGTCGTTTTTTACTACACAAAATTTTATTTTATTTAAGAGTTAATAATTTTTTAATCTACAATAAGATCTCCATCGTTATTGTTAATATTCGGCCATCGCTTTGACAAGCTTTCTAATCCCTTAAGTAAAATATTGTTTGATAGAAGTCGGAGTAGTATATATATATATAAAGGGTCTTTTAAATTGAGGTTTTTTATTTCTTCTGGTTCTAACGTTAATGGTTCGAAAAGTAAGGACACGAATTGAAAGAAATCCACGTCAGAGTGATGCAAAACAGGCTAATCAACTGAACGTGTCCGACTCAAGGTTACACCGCATACTGAAATTTGAACTTAAGTTCAAACCTAGCAAGATACAAAAAAATGTACGAATAAACACCAAGTGGCAAACTCGAAAATATGGTGTTTTCTGATGAGAAAATTTTCTCTGTTCAGCGTAAACAAACAAAACGATCGTGGTTGAAGGGCAAGTCCAGTGACACTTTGGACGACCGAGTTGATATGCGTAAATAAGCGCCTGCTTCTGTGATGGTTAGGACAGCTGTAACTGCAAATGCTTGCTCCACGCTCGTTTTCATCGATAAGGTCATTAAGGTGAACCAACATGTGTACCAACAAAACATGTTAAACGATGCCTTGATCCCTTGAACACACAAACAATTTCGTTCCAACGATTAGAATTTTCTACAGAACTCGTCACCATCCCATAAAGCTAATTTGACACAACAATTTTTACAAAATCGCGTTCAATTCATTTCTTCGCATTGGCCTCCATACTCACCAGACTTGAATACAATGGCCTTCTCCAAATAGTTTATTTTGGAGACTAAGGCATCAACAAAAAATATGTGAGTTTGAACACATTGTCAGCGCTTTGTCGGGAAATATTAAACAAAAATATTCATAACTGACAAAACATTACATACATTTTTACATATATTACATACATACCACATTTTTAATTGGTAACACTTCGAGTGACGGACCTTATATAATGTTATTGATAATATAATCGTATTGATAAACCTTATATTAATTCAAATAGCCATTAGTTTGAATAATATTAGATCAATTCTAATAATATACATTCAATTTCAATAAAAACACTACAACCTTTTTTGGCTACCTGTTGTTAAATTTATTGTATCATATATAAAACAGCTTTCTCGCCTGTGTTAAAACTTGCTTTGGTATATGAAGAAAAAAAATAGTTCGTTGATTTCAGGTATTTCATAAATGTTACATAACTCATTGTCACATTGTCTAAGCACTAAACGATAAAAACCTCTGCCAACTTATTCGAACGTTGCTCACATTTACATTTTGTCTGAATCATAATTAAAATATAATTAATATCATCTGCATACGTTATAGTCATCTATATCGATTAAAATATCGATCCAAGCTTTTTGATAATATATTAGTCTGTAATGGACTAGAACTTTTGTCGGGAAAAAAGGTCAAATACCTCCCCTTAATGAGATCGAATACTAAATCTGTTGTTGTATATAATTCCGTGTAAAATGCAATCTGTTTATATTCACCTTCGAGAAGTAATTAAGAACCCTGAAAGACCGAAGTAATTATTTTTAAAAAGCCGAGTCATAGTTTAATTTAAAAAAAAAATGTTATTGATGGTGTATGCTTCGGCCTTGTTTAAGGCCGAGGTTGTACAGCGAGCTTCAATATAAAAATTGACCAAAAAAAAAACGACTATAATTATTTCTAAATGTTTTTTTTTTATAAAGATATAATCATTTTGTGCAGTTTACGCATCTAAGCATTGTATAGCAAGCGCTTGCATTGTAATAATTTTTTTACAAGTTACCTAAAAATACAGTGAGCACCAAGTGAATTTCAAGAAGTAAAGGATGTCCCAATAGGTAGCTCCAGATTTTAATTTAGCGCCGTTTTTTAACGACTTAACCTAATCGTGGGCATCATGGTGCGTTAGCTAATTTTATATTTGATGAAGTTAGAAATAATGCAGAATAATTTTACAATAAAATTATGTTTGTCGACGAAGCTAATTTCTTCCTCCTATGTTATGTGCATAAGCAAAATTATAGGTTTTGAAGAAATGAAAATCATCCAGTGAGTGCAGAATAACCTTACATCCTCTTCGAGTAAGAGTGTGGTGTGCATTGTGAGTCGGAAGGGTTATAGGGTTATTTTTTCATGAAAATGACGATGGTGAAACGGTAAATGTTATTGATGAACGTAAAGAAACTTTTTATGGTCCCAATTGGATAATATGCACCTTAACAGTATGTTTTTTTCAACAAGAGGGCACCATGTGTCATATGGCGAGGGAAACTTTGGATTTGTTACGGACACGTTTTCCTGCCCGCGTCATTTTTTTAATTGGTGATATTCAGTGGCTTGCCAGATTATGCGATCTAATCCCCCTCAACTATTGCCTGTGGGACTTCTTCAAGGACAAAGTCTATTCTAACAATCTGCAGAAGATTAATGACCTGAAGCAAAATATGAGTCAAATTTTTGGAGAAAATTGAACCCCAATTGCCTAATTTTTTTACAATTTTAGGCAAAGAATGGCCATCTGTAGAAACATCCTAAGGGGATATTTAGAGAATATTATTTTTAAGACATAACTGACATGTCTCTACTTTTTTATAAAATAAACAAGCATGTTGCTTTTCTAAATTTGTTGCTTTTATTTAAAAATGAAATCCTGAAGTACTTATTAGGACACCCTCTAGAAGAAGTAGGAGTTTCATCTCTTTAATATTCCTTTATGCATGCGTTATCTGGGGCAACGCATCGCCTACCAATGTACATAAAATGCAGGTTCTTCAAAACAAAATATTACGAATAGCTGTGAATGCCGAATGGTACGTAACTAATCGACAACTGCACCAAGAACTCGGTCTACTAACAGTGTCAGAGTATATTAAAAAGCGAACGATCATCTTTCATCAGAGGCTAGAGCAATCTCCCAGCACTGAACATTATCTACTAGGACGCAGAAACATACATACAAGACTGAAGAGGAAACTACCTCAAGATATGTATTTAGAATAGATTTGTGATGTTAATGTTAAAACTTTCATTACAACACTGTCTTGTAGAACAATTGTAATTGTTGAGCAGACATTTCCATAAATAAAAAAAAAAAAATCTCTTTAATGTATAAAATGAGTACTGAGAAATTTATAAAAAGCAATTAGTATTTGACAATTGTATATTGTCAGCGCATTCAATATTTTAATTATTTTGACTTTAATTCCAGAAAAATTCTTATAACGATCAATATGTTTTTTTTTGGGAATTAGAATATACTATGGGAGTAATCAAAGCGAGTCAGATTGTTTAAATAAGTTAGTTATATATTATTCCGTATCATTGTTGATGGTAAATTTATAAACCATCTCAAATGTGTCAACACCTCATAAGTTTTAATATACAATAACTCGAGAAAATGATCGAGATACCACATTCAGTTTCATAAGTGAAATTGAAAAATAAACCTAGAAATAACATTAATACTATAACATTAATTTCTATGTCTAACAAACACTAATGGACATCGTACGTAAAAGAGAAGAAAGTGCAACTTGGATGGATTATTGTATAAAAAAAAGATCACCCCAACATGGTCTAAAGTAAAGTTTTTTTAATTATTACGTTTAAATTTTACTTGCTAACTGAAAAGAACGCTGTACTATATGGAACGAATCGCAGAATGGAACGAAGTATGTGGAACATGAACCTGCGTGACCGAATCAGGAACAAAGAAATCAGAAACAAGGTGGTTTTATAAATATAATCCAAAAGATTGCATGTATAAAATAAAACTCGGCGGGATATGTGGTTGTCAAAAACAACAGAATAATAGTCACATCATATACTCCGTTAGTACATAAGAACGACAAGAAAAAAAAGAGAAAAAGTGGACAGACCGCATAAGGGATGGATTGACAATTTGAGTACTATATTCGGAAAATAGCAGCAATTGAACAGCCCAAGAGAGCAGAACAGAGCTGTGGCACTAAGATGCTCAAGTAGTAGTTAAGATGCTTTTAGTAGTATTAAAAAATGTCTTTCTCAATTTCATATTGGCTAATATAAGTTTCAATCAGGTACCAGCTCTCGATTCGCTTTTAATTAGTTTTCAGCTTTTTTTGAACCAATTGTATACTTATGTAAGGAATAGACTATACCCTGCATATATTTGCTCTTTCAACTTAAATATTATGGTGTATATTTTGTTTTCATTTCCTGGAGAATTTAGTGGCATTGTTATTTCTTCTCTTGTTTTAACAATCCTTAGACTTCATGCAAATAGTCTTGAATATTCAAAGTTATTTTAAATATTTAAAATAGTTTTCCATAACTTTGCTTTGGAAGCCTTGGACACTTTGACTAAGAAAAAAATCTTCTTTAAATATTATATTTCTTTCATCAAGTGGGTTTTTAGAAGTTTTTATAAAACGTCTCTATGCCTCTATTTCTTGATTTGGCTTAAATCACATATTAACGAAAAATGTTTTGAGGCATAGGATGAAATGGAAAACAAATGGCGCTAAATATGGTAGATGCTCTAATTATTTCCACTTAAATGTATTCAATTTCACCATTATTCCAAAATATGATTGGGATTAAGTACATTGTACTAATGGATAATGATCTTTTTTCGATATACCGGGTATTTCGTAACGAATATTTTCATTCAGTTTATCTAAAAAGCTTGCAAACTATATTTCGGTTATCGCTTTATCTTTCTCAAGAAAATCAAGCACCGAAATTCTTCAAATAAAACCCAAAATACTGATTTCATACATTTTCCTAGCAATGGAACCGTTTGTATTTTCTTTGGTGTCATTTCACCTGCTTCAACTAACCTAATTATTCTGATTTGGTGCCTTTCAATTATTTGGAATATGGATCTGTCTCATTATATCAACGAGTTGAACTCGATACTCGAAGTGAATAATTTTTGATAAAGCCAAATGATATTTTGGCGAAACGTCGGGACTTCAAATACAGACGGATCGAAACCCGACATGATTTAAATTCATTATTCACCCATTCACCCATTATATATAGCATAATTTTTGTAATAAGAATTTTTTTTAAGTATATATTAGAAATTAAAGGAATATCTTTAGAAAATTGTTCTCCAGTTTTTAGTAGTTATGAATGAAGCTTAAAAAATCATGGAAATGCAATACAATAGAAGATGTGTTCTAGTAATGTTGCTAATAAATAAACAGTTTCGTTAGACAAAACACAATTCGAAATGTATGAGTCAGATCCAATTACCTCTTAAAAAGGTTAAACAAATCATTCAATGGAAAAAATATGGTAGTTCTGGCAAGTCTCGTGTTAAAACACCTATTTAAATTTTGTTATGAATATTTACATTGACAAGTAAATCTGCACCTATGTTTTGGCCAGTTGAGGCAATTGAACTTAATCCAGTAGAATTTATGGGGCCAATTTTCTTTCATCACATAACAAATTAGATCTCTTCTCACGTAAGAAAGCGAAATATCTGAATTAAATTTAATAATCGTGTATGTAAGTATACCATATATCTATTTATATACTAAAACTAAGAAAAATGTAGTTTTTTTTCTCTGGCAAAGAACCAATGTTTTCTTTTGCAAATGTACATTTTTAATCTACAGGTGCTTTTTTTATCCTCTATAGTCTCACGCTGCGAAGAAAGAACTGAAAATAAAAGGTATAAGTTACCAAATTTCAAGAAGAATACGGTAACAATAGAGAGAGAGTCGTAAACCTAAGCACTTAATAATAGACTGACCTTTTTAGGGCTTGTTTTCAGGTATAAGGATTGCCCTTGGCGTCAGATTTTTTTGCTTAAGACCTGTGGTAAAATCGCCGGTGCGCCTCGTGGGTTCATATTTGCTTGATTTTATTGCTGATTTTTCGGTTCGGTATAATAAATGTGAAGTAACCTGTAATTTTCTAAGATTTTATCGTTTACAGATTTTTGTTTTATTTATTCTTGATATTTTCTTCTCTTGTCCAGCACATACGTCTGCTTCGAGTGACATTTTGGGTGGGTTCACCTTCTGTGGTTATCAAACCCATTTGTCGATTTAGTTCTCGTCTGTTTTCGATACTTGACCCTGCAGTTTCGTTTGAGAGATTGGCGCTGCCAGGTCCACCATTTTCTCCTACACCCGACCTGCTGTACTTCCCGACGGTTCCGAAATGAGCCAGCCATCAGCTCCTCCCTGTAGAGTTTTATTATTATTCGTTTCTGTCATTACTCCAAAACTGGGTTTGTCAGATTAGCTCCTACGGGCAGGACTCCCGACATCCCAGTTTGCTGATGCTAGTTTTGAACCATCCCGGTTCTCCCGGTACCCCCTTTATTGGCGGGCTTTCCCCTATCCGCCACATGGAGCGATGTTTTGTAGGAGACTAGCAACTCCCCCACTTTTTTCAGCCGCTCCTAACATGGAGTACGGATGCTGGTCAAAAGGCCGTCTCTCTAAAATCAGACGCTTTCTGAGCTAGTTTTGATTCACTCTGGGTTTTTGATTTTCCCATTACCACGTATATCTGGGAAGCGTTCCACTATTCACCACCTGAGCAACTGCAAGAACAAGCAAGAACTCCATTCCGATAAGTGCAGAATGTGTGGCAAAACCGTTGAGCTCCGAGATTTACTTAAGATTACTTAATCCGCCACCTTAAAGTTGCAGGCATATTTTATTAGCATATATGTAAAAAAGCAAACCTCCTCAAAACAATAAAACCCTATTATCAGTACAACCCACAAGTATTAGAAGGCAACAACACAAAGATCTACTGGAACCTGGACGTCGTAACAGATGGAGAAGCTCGATATAACAGGCCCCGATATCATTGTGATAAAATATGCAGTAAGGGAGGCATATATTATAGATTAATATACTATTAGAAGAAAATATCCAAAAGGCTAGGAACGAAAAAACAATTAAATACCAAGAGTTGGCTGTAGAGTTAAAAACATTTACCAGTTGAAGAACAATTATATAGTACCCCTTATAATTTTCACAAATGGTATAATAGATAAATCTCTACCAAATTATATCGAAAAATTACAGCTCGAAAATCCAATAGCCATAATAAGTCTTACTCAAAAAGCTGCAATCTTGTCAACGTACAGCACAGTCCAATAGGATACATTACGTTACCTATACGTATAGCATAGGTAATAAAAAAAAATAGGTATATATATATATATATATATATATATATATATATATATATATATATATATATATATATATATATATATATAATAAAGAGGAATTTATAGAGAAACATTATATTCAAGCGTGTTTTCCAACATACAAGGTACAAGATATAATATCCAAGAATATGGATTTTTTCCAGTGGTTTATTATGGGAAATGACGTTTTAGAAATGGATATACTACTGTATAAATAGAAATGATATAAATACGAGATAAGAGGACATTCATCTCCTCATAGTATCCCATTTCAGTTAATATCATACACTTATAAATCTTAAAATAACACTTTTAAAATCGAGCGTCTTAAGCTAAGTCCACATCAATAAAAATTTGCGTTGTGCGGGCTGTATGTGTTGTATGTGGTGTGCGTGTATCTCAATGTAGACGTTCTGACACACAACGTCACACATAAATATTTTCTCTGCTCAGCACACAAACCATCTGTTGTCGATTTTCTCGCGCACGTCAAAGGAATATTCGGCGCACAGTATTTGTCTGTGGACGTGTTGTTGAAGTGAAATTAATGTTTTTAGTTTTAAAATGATACCTACGTGACGTGGCAATATTGAAATTTAATATTTAGTAATTTATTATTTATTGAGTTTATTATTGTTTATTGTCGTTATTTATTATTTATTGTTTTTTATTTATTATTTTATTATTTATTGAATAATTTAATCAAGAGAAAGGAAAAAATCGCAAGAAAAGGCATTATTGGAATAAAAAAGTACAGAAAATAAAAAAATAGGTATAAACAGTGATTTTGACGATTGTAGAAATAAACTAACAAAGCATAACCTACTAACATACCACTGCGCAAACAGACGGAACGGAGCTCACAGCGCGCACAACACAAATATTTATTGACTGTGTGTGATAATTGTGCGTCGTAAATATTTTCGACGCACAGCAAATTCAACACCCATGCAAATTTTTATTGATATGCACACAGCTTTAGAGTTATTCTGACTCACAATACAATTTTACTATATAAGGTGAGTTAAAACAATGAGATTGGTGGAGAAGCGTTCGATCTGGCAAAACTGTTAGCTTCCCCATTGGAGAGGAGGCAGGCCATTACATGATGCATCTTCAGTACGAATTTGAACTACTTAGAGTCTTTTGGTGCTCCATTGCAATTCGTTTTCGTTATTCACTTCCGTGAATCGGATTTTTCTAGTACGTTCTAAAAATGAATGCCAACAATTTCGAACAACGATGCGCTATCAAGTTTTATTTGGCCTCAAACAAGCAACACATTTAAGACAACAAATAAATTTTATTTAAGGCATTCAAGCAAAGCCAAGACTCTTTTGAAGATGAACATGGCAGGGGAAGGCCTTCAGCTGCAAAAAGTGATGAAACTATCAATATAATTGTACTTTATGATCGTTGGTTGATGATCAAAATGATCGGGAAAGAGTTGAATTTGACTCAGACAACCGTTCATCAGATTTTGCACCAGTGTATTAAAAATGAAGAAAATCTGTTTGAGAATGATTCCGAAAAACCGAAAATGAGGAGGATTTGGAAATAAAATATGAAAAAATAATATGAAAAAAATATGAAACCAAAGTTGATAGCGCTTCAAGCGCTCTAGTATGTTCAAATTGGTATTGTAAACAAATAAAGTGTTGGCATGACTAGCCTAGAAATGGGGAGGCAACATTATTACCAGATCAAACGCTACGCCACCAGTGTTATTACTATATTTACACACCACGTATTTAGTTTTAACGATATTCAGCCATTTCTAAAATGTTTTAAACTAGAAAGTATTTTTCCTATTTACTAAAAATTTATTAAATGCATTTACATAGCGACAAAACTGAAATCTTTTTAATGACATATATCCAAAATCAAACTGTATTTTTGATAACAAAAAATAAATACATTATCATATATCACTTTTTTATAACTTTATAATATATGGTACGCCATAAACGGTATCACATTTGAATTTTTAAAACAGATATTACATAATCTGTATTTGCAAATGCATTCTATTTTATCAAGTGTGTAATGGATTAAATAATATATCCAAGTTTGATTTATTTTCATATTATGAAGTAAATGTTAACTTTTCAATAGTTTCTTGCCTCACTACTGATTTATGAAGGATCCTCTAACTTCATAATATAAAATTAATTCTGTATACGCAGTCTATCCAAAGGAAAAGGCGTCTGATAGGAAATGAAATGCAATACGTTATTTGTGTATAGTCTGTATATTTTATTCAAAGTAGATCAGTGTTAGTGCAAATGCTCAAATGGCATTGTTGTAGTTGTACTGGATGTACCAAATCGTGTCAAAATGATAGCGATTCATCTCCAGTTTTAATTTTAAGAATAACCAGAAATCGTACGGAAGCAAGTTAGCCGAAAATAGAAGCAATATATTACATCGAATATTTTTTATGGATGGTAGATAATGTTCATAAATCATTCCGGTTATGAATCCGTTCATTGTTTGAAGGGTCGCGAAATATATTATTTGGCATTCTCAAGTGCTGCTTGTTTCGAGTGAAGTGTTGGACTCGACGAAGAGTTGGTGCCAAATAATATTTTGGCGAAACGTCGTGACTCTCACAGAATGAACGGATCGACACCCGGATTGATTTAGAAACATATATATATATATATATATATATATATATATATATATATATATATATATATATATATATATATATATATGTTTTTATATATCAACAAATATATATCACACACGAGCCTGCAATAAGAAGAAGAATCACAATATGGGAAAAACCGCCGTTACCAGATTGACACGCATATGGAAGGACCACAGAATAAGCAAAAACACCGAAATGAGGATAGCTAGAACACTCATATTTCCCATCGTAACATTTGCCGCCGAGTTTTGGACTCTACAATAGTTGATAGAGGGTGTATTGATGTCTTCGAAATATTCACATGGAGGTGTATGCTCAGAAAGAAACGCACTAACAAATTCTTTTGTTCAAATTCAACATCACTGAACGAGTCAGCAAAACAATTTAAATATCCATACTGAAATATTTCGGCCACATCATGCCAAGAGATAATGATTCCCTTGAAAAGCTGGATGTGCATGGAAAAAGGCCTCGAGGAAGAGCACCCACGCGTTACACTGACTAAACCTAAGGGCTGACAAATGTATCTGTTTATCATCTGCATATGAACGGCCGAAGTCCGAGAACAAGAAGAATAACGAGACAAGCTGCAGCATCATATACATATAGCGCAATCACGCATATATGCTCGGAGGCCAACGGATGCCAATATACTTAATAATGTCATCAGTTCATCGTGTTTTCGGTATTCTTCGCGGACGTTTGCGATCAAGCGGTATCCATTCTAGGATTGCCCTGTTCTACTTATTGTCCCATCGCCTCGCTATATATTCCGCCCATCTCCATTTCAATTACTTGACTCTTCCAATGAAGTCACACACTCGTTTGTTCCTTGATTCATGAGCAGGGCTTTCTGTCTCGTCTCCTAATGCTAAGCATATATCTTTTCATTGCCCTTTGTGCTACCCGAAGTATTTGAATTGATTGCGATGTGAGTGTCCAGGTTTCCAGTGCATCGATTATGGCCTGCTTTGAGATGAAGTCAAATGTTTTTTCGTCGTCGATAAAATCCAAACACAGAGGCATGGTGTATTCTTTGTGCCTTTCTGTGTCCTGCTGTATAACCTGGATGTCATTCATTGAAGTGAATCCACTTCTGAATCCTACTTGTTCTCTTCGTTGTGCATCATTCAGTTTTCTTAATATTCTTTTAGATATTATCTTAGTGAAAACTTTTTATATTACTGATAGGAGGCTTATTGGACGGTAGTTCTTTAAATCTTTCTGTGCTCCTTTTTTATGTAAAATGATCATTTCTACATTTTTCCATAAATCATGTACTTTTTGTTCTTTGAGGCATTTTGAGTACAATGTTGCCACTGTTTTATGTAACGGCCGACCACCAGCTTTTAGCATTTCGACAGTTATACTGTTCTTTCCTGGAGCCTTGCCCTTTTTCATCGATTCTATAGCATTTGTTATTTCCTCCACTAGGACATCTGGCATTTGTTCTTCTGTGAGTATTGTTATCTTTGATGGTTCTGATCTTCATATAATTGGGAATACAATTTTCTGACTACTTATAACATTTGCGTTCTATTCTTTCTTAGGTTCTGTTTAATCTTCTTAATTCCTCTGTTTCCAGGGTTCTTCCAGGATTTTTTTTGTCCTAGCTGCATGTTGAATCAGCGCCCGTCCTCTCTGATATGTTTTCCTATACTTTTGCAGAGCTAAGTTGATCTAAAATTCAACAGTTCACAGTTTTATCGTGAATCGAAGGAAAGCAATCATTTAACGTGGAAAATAATTATTTTTATCTTTCCCTTAAGCCCGTTAAAATAAGGCACTTTATCATATGCATTTGATCATACTTACCTCATATTTTACGAATATTCCTCGTAAATTGACACATAAATAATATTGATAGACCAGCTAAGTTAGAATAAAATGTAATTAAAACTGTAAATAAATAACATCATGTATTTCATCTGGCATCAGACCTCTTTTCCTTAGAATCCACTGAGTATTATCACATCTGTTGCATTCTTACAAAGCAATAGCTTAGGATCATATATATATATATATATATATATATATATATATATATATATATATATATATATATATATATATATATATATATATATATATATATATATATATATATATATATATATATATATATATATATATATATATATATATATATATAGTAATATTTTGAGTAGCAGCTTGTGATAGAAGATAATAACTATGGCATGTAAAGTATAGATCATAATACAATTAGGATTTCGCCATTTACCTTAAGAAATTTCTGGTGATATGTTTACAACAATAGATGATGATTGTACATCCAACTAAACTGTTAATATCTGGGTTACTGATAACCGGGGAAGAACAGATGTTAGGAAACACACGAAGGCGACTAGCCCTTTAAGGCTTGATAAAGGATTGATATGTGTATCTCTGTGAAACAAGGAAACCTTTTCAATAGTGTCATGTTTTCTGTAAAATAATGCGCTAATTCCAATGTGCTATAGTCCTTCAAAAAAGCAATTGAATCGATTTCAAATGACAAAAATTTGTATATGATGTTGACAGTCTTGTTTCTGGTAATATAGGGTAATAACTAAGTTCTTATAATAATTAGAATTTTTTTTTCAATAATTCATTAAACATATAAAGTGGAAAAGGGTTTATGTTTAATGAAACAATATTGTTTTTGAAAAATTGAGCACTTTTTTCGGCTAGGCCTAGTACTTATCTATATAACCACATATATATTTTAATTATAAATTATTGTTTAAAATACGTTTTGGTCAGAGGATTATATAGGTCACAGCAAAACGGACACAAATTCATCGAAATTGACGTTGTAGCGATGGCATTGTAATTAATGTGAATTTTATTATTTTTTCCAAGTTGAACAATAGCAAACTACAGGAAACGTAAAGGCAGTCGAGTCAACGGCATGCGCAAAAGCATATTCGAATTGTTGACCGGTTTCGCACAGGAATTTGTTGAAACATTAGTTTCCATAATTAAGTCAAAAAGGTTAATGAGTTGTTTTTCGACTGCGTTGTTTCAGCTATTACGGATATGTCGTCAAATTCAAATGACTTGCGTCTTAAAATAATGTTTTTTATTTTGTTTCTTTTCATTTCAATAGTTTATCTACAATATTTATTGTGTGTTTATATATATATATATATATATATATATATATATATATATATATATATATATATATATATATATATTCCTCCTGCGCGACGTTGGAGTTCAGCCCGGAGCCTGGTGATAAATTTCACTGTAATTCAGTATTCCGTTAGCATTAAGACACAAATTTTCTGTGGCAGGTTTGCAGAAGTATAACTTGGCAGGGGAAGGCCTTCAGCTGCAAAAAGTGATGAAACTATCAATATAATCTGGGATTTTGTGCTTTATGATCGTTGGTTGATGATCAAAATGATCGGGGTAGAGTTGAATTTGACTCAGACAACCGTTCATCAGATTTTGACCAGTGAATTAAGAATGAAGAAAATCTGTTTGAAAATGATTCCGAAGAAACCGAAAATGAGGAGGATTTGGAAAAGCGAATTGAAAAAGCCCTAAAAAAAATATGAAACCAAAGTTGATAGCCCTCCAAGGCGCTCTTGGATGTTCAAACTGGTACTGTAAACAAATAAGGTGTTGTTAAGTGTTAACAAATAAGTGGTGTTAACAAATAAGTGTTGTTACACCAGTGTTATTACTATATTTACACACCACTTAATTAGTTTTAACGATATTCAGCCATTTCTAAAATGTTTTAAAGTAGAAAGTATTTTTCCTATCTACTAAAAATGTATTAAATGTATTTACATAGCAACAACACAATAGTGTCAATTCGACAATACAATAGTGTAATTCCGTTAGCATTAAGACACAAATTTTCGAACTCTGTGGCAGGTTTGCAGAAGTATAACTCGTTGTCCCACTTTTATGACATTTCTGTTTAGCCCGCAATTTGTCAAACTTTTGGAGAACCTGTTGCTTACTAATACCTCTGCAGACAATTCAAATGGTTCGATGCTGACTTTTTCAAGTTGCTAGATTTTATTCAGTTCATAAGAAATATTCTGATACTTAGAAATTTTTCCTTCTCCGTTTTATGTAAATTATGAAAGAGTGGTATGGCAATATCAATAATTGGTTGTCGCTTTTCTTTCTTATTTATTAAGACTATGTCTGGTCTATTGTACTCAACAGCTCTGTCAGTTATTATCGACCTATCCCAGTAGAGCAGCACATCGTTAGACTCCTGAACTGCTTGAGGACTTATAACACGGTTGGTAAAAGACCATGATTGAGTGCCAGTTTTCGGTGGATTATCTTAGCAAGCTGATTATGCCTTCCTAAATATGTATTTTCTGCTAAAGTAGGACATCCACCAATTATGTGCTCAATAGTCTCCCCTATTTGGTCACACTTTCGACATGCATCTTCAGTGCTTTTTTTAAGGATGTGTTTCTTGTAATTGTTGGTTTTGATGACTTTATCCTGGATAGCAATAACAAAACCCTCAGTTTTCGGATATAGTTGATTCTTGTCTAACCAGAACAGAGACGCCTTCTTATCAATATTATTGTCGTTTAATAATTCTATATATAATAATAATTCATCATACCATGAATTAATTTATATTGCCAGCGATGTTTGTTGTTTTGTATTGTCTCTATTTCGATAGTGTAGTTTGCATGGCTCAGTTTTAATGGTATATAATCGTAATCAGCCTGAGTTGCGAGCCTCATAAGTTGATCTATCGAATTTAGAAAATGTTGGCGCAGCATCTTTTTCTGAAACATAATTCTTTGATGTTAATAAGCCCTCTACCTCCGAATTTTCGAGGCATGTATAATCTCAACACTGACGAATTGGTATGCAAACAACGGAATATAAGTATTAATAAATGCTATAGAGCTAGAATGTTATAGAACTATAGATTATAATGAGCTTTATTTATTTTAATTTCTATCTGAACTAACATGTTTCTCTTTATGATGTGAAAAGCAACCCCAAATCATGAGTTTCTCGCTTTCGCGTTTAATATCTTAAATGGTTACATTTGACGACACTAAATAAATTCACTTCATGGTAGTATGGCAGGCTTTTTGTTGATGATGATGAAGTCCACAAGCTCTTTGATAATGTTTGAAAATGTAAACATAACGATATTTTTTCTTTTTATTTCATTTTGATTTCCATCCTCGAAAAATATATCAAGTGTATTGATTTTCGGTCTTTAAATAATTTACGTTCGATAATATATCGTCTGTTGAAAACTTTATTCGAAAGCAGGCTATCGAAACATGTCTAAAATCACATAGATACAATTTCTGTCTGTCTTTCGTTTTTATCTTTCAACACTCTGTCTTTCATCTTTCAACAATTATGTCTAGTAAAGGAAAGTTAATTTACTACAAAAAATATTAAATGATGACATTTATGTCGCTTTTCTATTTATAAAAAATCACTTGTTATATAACATACGTTACAATAAATTGCAGAATAGATTGTACATTTCTTAAACAAATATTAAAAGAGTGCTAATCAAATACAATGTTTTGCCTACAGCTGTACATAACACTTTCTCTGTTTTAAACATACTTTCATATTTTATTTAATAGTTTTTTGCAATTCAGTTAAATGCTTTTGAATGGAATTTAAGTCATCACAATCGATTTTGAAACAAAAGAATGTCAGCAATTATGATGTTTTCTCTCATTTTTTTGGAAAAATTTGTATTTTTTTGATAATTTTGATTTTGGACCTTTTAGTGTGAAAGGAAATCATTATATCAATTTAACATATGATAAGCAAACTCCGAGTTAAGTTATAAGTTTTTGGCGAGTTGCTAAATATGTATATTTCCACTTAGTTCAAAGGCATTTACCACTAAAGATCAAATCACTTTTGCAGTTTCTTTACGCATGTTTTGCTAACCATGTTAGCATTACCAGGAGATGATTAAATCTTATAGTAATAGTTAGATCATCAGAAGATTGGGTCATCTGATTGTAGTAACATGGTTAATGAACCGCTTATCAAGAATTAAAAAAAAAATAATTTGGTCTTTGGTGATAAATCTCTTTAGGTTCTCTCGGTTTAGTCTTTCACACTAATAGATTCCAATAGAAGAATTGAAGTATATATCAATTAAAACTAATGATTTTCATTAGAACTGGTTTACCGCACACCTTTTGCTGTAAATATTTTTTTATCGTTGTTTGTATATCGTTTTACGAATTGTTTGTGACTATAATATGCTGATGCGTTGTCTTAATTGAATTTTCGTAACATCATGTCTTATTCGTGCAACATATTGTTTATATATCTAAGTTTTTTTTAATGATCAACGATGGCTCTTAATAAATTTGGAGCTACAGCAAGTTTATATTCTTATTTTTTTAAGAGATGGCGTTGGAAACAAAGGTCGGTTTACAGCCTAACTTCTTAGGTCATTTTGTTGCTACGACAATACATTTCAAAACGCCATTGATGTTTAGACGATTTCTAGTTAGCGTCATCTTTTTTGTGTGATAAACATTTTTTTTCGAGTTTCGAGTCAAATAAAGAACTTTTATGGCACGTACTACCTTTCTTGTTCAGTCAAAAGAAAAACGCGAGTGAAAGCCGTCGTATACTTGTGGAAACTTATGGTGATAATGTTGCAACGCAAGACACTTGTTGGTTTAAACGATTCAAAAGAGGTGAGTTCGACCACTCGTGATCACATCGGTTGAACGATAGACAGATGGAAATGCGATAAACGGTATGCGGAACTTTGCTTTCTCGGCATGAAAGAAATTCATCTGATCGTGACGGGAGACAAAAATTGATATATTTCGAGAACCCAAAATGCAGAAAATCATAGGTTGACTCAGGACAATCATCAACATCGATCGCAAGACTGAATCGCTTTGAAAAGAAGACAATGCTGTGCATTTGGTGGGATCAGATAGGTCTCGTGTACCATAACCTTCTGAAATCAGGTGAAACAGAAACATTGTATTCCATTAACAAACGATCAATTTGAACCATGTATTGGTCGGAAAGCGATCAGAATGGGCTACAAGATACGGAAAAGCGATTTTGCAGCCCGACACCGCCTCATCATACACATCGAAAGCGGTCAGAGACACCATTTCTGCACTTGGCTGGTAAATCTTATCCGACTCGCTGGACTCACCAGACTTGGTCCCTTCCGACTACGACTTGTTTTCATCGATGTCTAATGCACTTTTCATGAAACACTTCAACAATTACGGAGATGTCGAAAAATGGCTTAATCACTGGACTACCTCAAATGATGTGATAGCAATGGCTCATACTTTGAATAACAATTTTTTACCTTTCCTCCAAATTAAACGTGTTTTTTTAAGAAAAAAAATCACCACACCTGTAAATGTAATGAATTGTGGTAAATGTAATTGCATTGAACAGTAAACAAATTGCAACTCTACTTGAAATATCATACAGCAAAAAGTCTAAGATGTCGTTCGTTATATCCTGGGGGGTTTGACTGATAATCAAAATCTCACACCCGTACATAACTGATCCTCAAATCATCTAATCCATGTTCTCATAAAGGTAAAAGCAAGACCGGCTAAACCCGGGTGCAGCGGGCTCAAAGCACCCAAGCGGCAACACATGAAGGGCGGCAAAGCGAAGCTGAACTCGAAAACAAAAATAGGCATCAATCACTAAAAACATCATCGGCACATACTATACTTTTGATGACTAATTTTTGTTTTGGACAACCCGCCCCAACCGCCGTACTCACCAGACTTCGCCCCTTCCGACTATCACTTGTTTTCATCGATGTCTCACGTACTTTCCATAAAACACTTTAAGAATTACGAAAAATGATGACTGGTCCACCACAATTTTTTTTCTTGGAGGGCATCCGCAAATTGGGAGAGAGATGGGAAAATGTGCAACTAGCGAAGGCGCATACTTTAAAAAACCATTTTTTCTCTTTCTCCTAAATGAAATGTGTTTTTTTAAGAAAAAAATAAGAGTTATTAACCGCCCCATCAGGTATATGCTGCTATGTGACAATCGCCACCAATTAAGTCTCTTAATTTATTATCATTAGTCAAGTTAATTTAATCAGAGCGCAGTGTAACTTAGAGAGACAAATCAACAGAAGGAATAGTCCGAAACCACCTATATATTTTTTTGTGTGTAAAACATCCAATGAATGAGAAGTTCTACTGCATTTTGCTAACCACATTAGTCTCATCAAATTGGTGGATATATCAAATAGCTATAAATTAAATATGTAGCAAGAGACGAAATTTTGTGTTTCGTGGCAAAATCTTTACATACCATTATATTTTCTTTCTCTTCTTTATATTTCTCCTTTATTGACACATTACGCTTCAACAGCAATTTTCTACTCCCGCTGAATATAAATGTTGTATTGGAATGTATTTTACCACCATAAATTTGTTGAAGCATCTCTTAAACAAGATTTATAACAAACATAATAAATAAGTCAAAAGCTATTTGCAAAAGTTTCGTACGATCTATTATCGTTTAACAACATATAAATTACGTTGATCTCGACACTTTGCAAATCACGATTTTGTTTAACTTTTTTTCACTTAAATTAGCCTCAATCTGTTTGGTATTTTCTCTGTTGTAATACCGCCTTTCGTAAAAAGATTTCTTAATTTGGGTCGCTTACCAAGCCCGTCGCCGATATTATCGATGCGAAACAAATTTTAGTAAGGGCAGGTATCGATTTTAGGACTTATTAACATCGATATTGAAAATATTGCTCATATATCAAACAAATAATACAAGCACATTATTTTCCTATCACATAAAAAGTTGATTGTCTCCAGGATGCTTTGTTAAAAATCTCAACATTAAGTTCTTAATATCAAGTTTCATTAGTCGATGATCACAGGAAGCAAATATTCGTACATTAACAGAGGTGGTTTTTTGCGTTATAATGAATAGAACAAATTAAAACGGGTGGGCTAAATCGAATGCCGGATTATACAGGGTGCCTTTTTCAAAGTTTGGCACAATTATTTTATCTAATTTTGTTTGTAATTTTAAAAGTTATTTTATTGCATTAAAAAAAACATTGTGTCGATATAATTTTTATACAATTATTTAAATATAGTGGAAATTTAGACATAGGTGTCTCAGTGAGTTTGTTTGAAAATAGTGTTGGACAAATGGTCACTTTGGCTCCGCCTGCTCATGGCTTTTTTTTCGCAAAATATTGGATTTCAGATAATCATTGGTTGAGTTTCAGGTCAATTGATGTTCACATTTCGTGAAATTATGCGATCAGAAAATTATTGGTGCAGTAAATCAATTGTTGCTCGAGTTGTGTGCTCCAGTCCTGTTGGAATCACATTTGCCCAAATTCCATAAAAACTTATGATAACATAAAATGTTATCATTTACGATAACGATCTCTATTAGCAGTTGTTACATTTCCATCCTTTTGATATTTTCATTGACCATGGTAATATTCTCACAGGACTTTTTTTATCAACATTTTTAATGAATCTTCGTTTGCACAGTTGACTCATTTTGTGTACTTTTTTAACTAAATATTTTCGTACTGTCTTTACAAATTTTAATATACATAATATGTAATTACTGTTCTTTCAAATGTCGTTCCATATTTTCTAATGGGAAGCATTAAGGATAATAACTGTCAAAATATCAGAGTTACCAACCGCAAAATAAAAAATAGCGCGATATTTAAATTTGGTTTTCCAAAATCACTAACTAATTATGGTAATGGCAAAATAATTATGGTGTCTTTGTGGTAAGGTACCTCATGTGCGTACATATAGTTCAAGTTTATTTAAAGTTACTGGTGGCTAGAACAATCGGTGAAGAGTTCGGCCAATGTTATCCCATATATGTTTTATTTGGTATTAATCTGGAACGGAGAAAGTTAAGATCAATAAAACAATCGTTCGGTCAGTAGTCGCTTATGATTGCGAGTCGTGGACCGCCACAAAGAAAATAGGAGAAATGTTTGTAATCTTAGTAAGAAAGAGGAGCACTCACAAGTACTTTTTGGTGCTATGAATAATAAAGGACGATCAGGGATAACTTTGAGCTCAAGCAGTTATGTGAGGTGTATGCCCGAAAGCCAAATACCAAGGATGATCAAGAAGGGGGGACAAATAGGGGATAACAGAGAGTTAGGCCAAAGACCAACTACACATACATACTGATCTACGTACTGAACCTTTGGCGGATTAAAATATCAAAATTTGTTAAACGCCACAGTAAGTATGTTGTATCTTACCAAAAATTCTTTACAATCTATTTTTCTTTTTACAAATGACCTTGTTTATCCTTGGAATCTATTCTACATATAAATTATATATGCTTTGGTAGTTTTCAATATTTTCAAACGATTCTTCAACTGATCAAACCATTGGAATTCAAAACAGCAACTACCACAAAACATAACGTTCTAAAATGTCAATTAGCATTCTAACGGCCTGTCAATGCCATTTCGAAAAACAGCCGATCTCCCGATTCGCCATATCGGAATTTCAGCGTTTTCGAGTGGCAGAAAGTTGCAGTGCACCGGCGACATCCAGCGGACGACAAGGTAAAACTCCCGGGTACCGTTACCAGTCAGTACCGTGGCGGTATGGCGCCGACTTATATCCCTGTCCTGCCGTACATGGAGATACAATCTCACTATCTAAGAGCGTTGTTTTTATTTGCGACGCTGATGCATTCCGGAACGATAGAAAATGGCGGTTAGAGCATCTTGCCGAGCGGTTTTTCTACATACCTATTGTGGAATTCGCGAACACAAATAATTGATCGTCGATCTAACGTTTGCTGCTTCTTTTTTATATTAATATTTTTATTTCAATTGAGAACTTGTTTTATACATGAGAATATCTGTTCAATAATAGTCACATTGCACTGTTTTATAACTAATTATCTTTGCTTCTAATGCCAGTTTTCTTCTCACAATTTCTTTTCAATTATTTATTTTTTTCAGCTAGTTAGATGAACGTACTTGTTGGTATACGAAGGGCGTAAATAAAGTAACATCTCTAATTTTTTATAAATATTTTTATTCCATGGAAATTACAATTAAATCTATGCGTTCGAAAATCGTACATGTCCAAAATCGTCGTTTCGAGAAAATTATTTAAATCCTATTAACGTTGCAACTACTAGATATAGACTATTAGAATACATAGAAAATTTTTAGATCCCATGGTTTGGAATATATTTTTACTAATAGTTTTCCAAAAAATAAAATGGTCTACCATTGACAGATAAAAATAGCTGATGGACTTGTATGGTTTTTGAACTCAACTCCATATATAAAAAAATCAGGCGAAAATTATTATTTGATTTATTTAATATTATTCAAATCGTAGTAGAAAAATACAATATCTAAACTGTCAGCTCGATCATATAATCATCATTTTCGGTATTTGTCGTTTTCCGTGATATGACCTAGTAATTAATACACATAAAATTCCAACATTTCACCGTGGATATAAAGCATTACCTTCTTGATATCTGCGATTTTTTCCCATTAATCGGAACAGGTTCTTTATATGCCTCCTATTGGGCAGCTGTGGGCTTTTCTTGTGTTCTTTCAGCAATTTAAAAGTATGGGATTGTAAACCATGTATATATTTCCGCGTTATAACATATTCAGGATTTGAACTTTTATACAAGAACTGCCTGTAGTTTGACACAGCAAAAGTTTTTTTTTTGGAACCAGCACCTCGAGTCAAAGTACTACACGTTTTTTTATAGTACCGTTTCCGTTATAGTACCGGTAGGCCACCAGTTCTTAAAATCAATAATATCGGTGTATTGAATTTGTTTCACAGTAAATAGTTGTCTTTTTCTGGAAGTTAATATTTAGTCTTCATATTCTTCTGGAGTATAGATGCGATCATGTTTTCTGAAATTCCGTTTTGCACAGCCAAAATATCTATCGTAGGGCAAAAATCCTACGGTCTCTACGTAAATGGCCTCTTATTGGGATGTAATGATATATTGTGTTGAATCTCTTGATTGCCTACAATGCTAAGAGAAAACGGACCATGGCTTGGTTTCGGTTCTGCTCTGCACATCGTCAGTCGGAAAACAAGTGTAGTTTTCAGTGATTTCAAGGGGTATATGTTTCATTATGTAATCATTCAGGAATTCATTAGACTTCATTAGACTTCACTCATACTTTCTGACCATGATATGTATAAGAATGACACCCAGAGCTGCTTAAAATAAAAAAATTCTTGCACTGGAATATGCGGTAGTGGCATATTTTACATGAGTCAAAAGCTAGTCCCATTATTTCTGGTCGTTCAATACACAGGATTTGCACGTCTTTAATTTTATTATAAAACTTCTTCGCCCGCTTTTTATGGACCATTAGTACCGCTGCAACTACTTTATTTGCATTATCGTTAAGGTTAACATCTTTAAGCCTCGTTCCATGTCTTTCACACTCCGAGAAAATATCAACGTATGGTCTCCTAAATCTAAGATTGAAGTTTTCGTTGAAATATTTCAAATAGAATTCGTATTTAACCAAGTTCTCCAACTCTGGATATTTTTCTACAAAAAGGCTATGCATTTTCTACGAGGGCTGTTGTTATGCCTAAATCTAAGATTCTTTGGAGATTTAGATGCCAGATGTAAGATGTTCAGGCGCTGAATTTGCCAATGTGATATGGTATAAAGACTCATAAATGCCTATTTGCACACAGAGATTCGACTTGAACCTTTCAAAACAAAGTACGAAAAGTTTGATTTTCTCTCTTGTTTATTTTCTGCACTTCTTACGCGATGTCTGAAGTGGTTTTACTTTCATGAGTCCCTGTAGATATGTGTCTTGCTCGTGTTTCGACCTAGGGTTGTATAGCTTAGACATAACATCTTTCTTTCTCCCACAGTAAACTGTTACATGTATTTTTTGTTCAGCTGAAAATTAAAATTCAAGCCAAACTTGTTAAAATTCATTAACTTACCTACACGCAGGTCCTACATTCTTCGCATTAACGTGTTTTTCCTTCTTAGAAACATATGCCTGACCTTGCAAACGAGCTGCTTTAATGGCTTTGTGTTTCCAACTAGCGGCATCGCTTTTTCTTTTTCTGCTATCACTAGTAGTATTATCAACCTTTCCACTATCACTGGATGACATAATTTTATTTGAAATTGTTGAAAAATTGCGAATTTCAAGCCGTTTTTTACAATACACATACACACGAAGCAAACTCTGTACTTGTAAACAAACAACTGCCTATTATTTTGTTGTTGAGATGAAAAACACCACAAATCACGAACATATACGATTTTCTCATCATTTGACGGGTGCAACCAGCTGTGCTACGTTAATGGCTAAGTATAGAATACGGTTTTTATACTCAATCGATGAAGAAATACATTTTAAACAAAATAACCATTTTATTACAAAATGTAAAATTTTGGGCTTGTACGGTTTTCGAATTTACCGATCTCACCGATTCAATTCTACATAGTTTCCTTTTAACTAGCTGCCTTGGAAAGCCACTTAGCAAAGCTCGGTTTGCCGATTGTTCATAGCAGATACTGGAATCATCTTCATTTGGTCAGTTACGGTTCTTTCGTGGTGAATTTTCAGTGTTGGAAAAAGAAAAATGACACAAGGACTCAAGCCTGGTTAATAACGGAGCTGCGAAGCCATAGTGATGTTTTTACTTCCTAAAACTCGTTAATTGAAATCGCTGTGTGGCAAAGTGCGGCAAGTGCAGTAGTACAACATATTGTTAAATTATTATCACAAACATGATTCATCGATCATCTCAGCCTAGGCTGGTCGGGTTTACAATGCCAAAATGAGAAAACAGTTCAGCTCCTCCCATTCAGCTTAGTACCTTACGAAGAATGTGGCAAGTTTGTAAGAGAACTGCTCGTTGTCCTACTGTGGTAATCGATTTTGAAACACCAAGAATTTCCAGATTTTTGGAAAAAGTTTTGCTTACTATGCCTTCGGCGGATATGACAAAAGGTAACACCTCCACTTTCAGGAGTTTCCATTGATTTTTCATATTAATTGCAAGATTTTCGTACTTCGTGACCTTTTCCATTTCAGTTTTTCTGATGTTATGAGAGAGTCGTATCGCAATGTCAATTATGAAAGCTCTACTTTGCTTTTTGTTAATTAGAACAATATCCGGCCTATTATAGTCAACCGTCCGATCTGTTGTAACTGGTCTATCCCAGTAAATAATAGTATCGGCTGACTCAAGTACGAGGGAAGGCGTGTACTTGTAATATGGTGGAGGCATCTTATCAAATAGCGAGTGCGTTAAAGCGATTTGCTGGTGTATAATTTTCGCCAGCTGATTATGTCTGCCTAGGTAAGCATTAGGGGTAAGAACTGGACACCCTCCGATAAGGTGTTCAATTGTTTCTCCTACACCACCGCACTTTCTGCACTTGTCGACAATATCCATGTGTAGAATATGTCTTACATAATTATTTATCCTTACTACCTTATCTTGAATAGCTGTCGCGAAGCCTTCTGTTTCTGGATAGTCCATCGGTAAGCCACTTTAGAGACAAATATTTGTCAATGGAGTCATCCTCAAGTGATTTAGGAAATCTCCCATGTAATGTCTATTGTTTCCATTCTTGAACGATATCCTTCAGTGCTGTTCTACTATCAATACGATTTTCTTTATTTAGATTTAGTGGGGTGAAACCCTGATCCTTCTTAACAACCAGTTTCATTAGTGTGTTATGTGAACTAATGAAGCGCTCTCTCATCCTATTCTCCTGATTGAGACAAAGATTCTTGACATTCGCAAGCCCTCTGCCTCCCAACTTTCTTGGAATATATAGCCTTTTTGTGGACGAATTGGGATGTAAACATCGGAACTTTGTCAATGTTTTTCATGTCAATCTATCCAGTTCATTAAGATCTGCTTCAGACCATTTAACAATGCCAAAAGAATATGTCAGAGTTGGCACCGCCCAGCCATTGATCGCTTTAATGAGGTTTCCATCGTTCAGTTTGGTGTTTAAGAGTTTTGTCAGTCGTTTTTGGTACAAAGTGGAAAAATTCTTCTTTAATAGGCTATGATCAAATTTATGATTTTGAAGCATTCCTAAATATTTGTATGAGTCTTCTGATGCTAGTTCTTGTATACCGCAGACTGTTGAATGTTGTTTTTTTATTATTCCCTTTTGTATGCTGATAGTGGAGCATTTCTCGAGAATTATTATTATTATTTTTATTATTATATATGACTAAATCATTGTTTATTGGTGTGTGTATTTTGAATTTAGTAATACAATAAAAATAAATAAATAAATAAATGTATCAATTAGTACAATAAAAATTACAACATAAATTTAATTATACATTTAATTCGGTTTGACTCTTACTGTCACTTTGATCTACTTTAATAATCAGTGGTTCTATATTATTAGTAAATGATACATAGGAATCTTCTATTTTAATAACACGGTGAATCGAATTTATCTTAAATGTTCTTGACAAAACACTGTTTTCATTGGTTTGTTGAGGTTTTGCAAACGTTTTCGTGGCATTATACCCAGGTCTAGAACAAAACTTGATAACATACCAATGCTCGAAATAATTCTCACTCATTTTCAGAACGCACTAGAAACATCCGGTTCATAAAAATAATTGTTACTGACCACCAAGTGATTCTAGGGAGATCAAACTCCCACTAATGACGCACCAGATGTCGGTCTGTCTCCTTTCCCCATTTGTTCCGATTAATATTTGTATGAGTAACTCTCCGAGGAAAGACAAAGTTTGTGTATTTCTGTTCAATTGGCAAGAATAAAGATTCCATAAAGAATTGTCCCTCAGCTACGCCAGTCTAATGCTGGCTAAGGTCGCATGCATTCTGATAGATCTTCCGCGTGTGTCACTACCCAGTTGGTAGGTTTTCGACAAAACTAAAGGTTAAGTGCAAACCTAGGGTTGAAAACCTTTGTGGTTGTTGATTGAAGTTCATCGATGGGTGTTGATTGCGTTAATAACGGTGGAAACGAAATAATTCCATGAATATTGAAGAGACTCAAATAAATAAAACTAAACCGAATAAAACATTTTTTTACTTTGTAATCTATGGCTTTTTTAAAAGTAAAAAAAATGTTTTATTCAGTTTAAATATTCACTATCACAAAGTAACGGATAAATCAATCCATAAATAAAACAAATCTAATAAATTCTTTTAATAGTTAAATGTTTGTCATATTTCGGTAAGATTGTTCGCTAGTTTCAAAATGATATTCAAAATAGCTATATAGTTATATTTCGTATTACATAAAGGATAATTGTGAATTGATTAAAATGCTATCGCTTACCGTTAATTTTTGTAATATTAGTTTAACTGGAGTTGGCTTTAGATCAATTTCACATAGTTTGGCCTTCATATCGCTGAAGTCTCTGATATATAGCAAATTGTGAAAGGAATCCTTAATAACAAAGAAGCTGTAGGTTGAATATATAATACTTTAAGCGCTGAAGACTCGTTTTACAGAATCAGCTTAAAGGTGATCTTATTATTATACAGCCTGAAGAACTCTAAACTAATATTTTTCAACATTTTTATACTTGCAAATATCATCTTCTGTTGCAAGTCAAATCTATTTTTGCATAATTATAAGTTTCTCGTTATACCTACAAATTTTTCAATTTAGTTTTTTGTAATTGCACTGTGTCTTTTTTCTTTTGAATGGTGATTATAATGTTAGTGGTATTTTTAAAATTATCCTTGTATTATCCCGTTGTTTGTAACAAACGTTAATAACGTTAATAACAAAAATCATTATGAGAGTAATTAAGGTAATTTATAAAACAAAACCAATAAAGATTAAGAAACATTTAGAAAGCAGTAATTTTAACATATGCTAGGAAAGTAGCTCTAGAAGTGTTTTAAAATAAATGATTGAGAATACTGAGTTTGAGTTTCTGTTTTGATTTTTTATGTCAAAACAAGGCAACTGCCTCACTTGTGTTGTAATTACTGATAGGAAAATAATACATTTGTTTTATTTTGAACTTTATCTCCTAGTGATATAACTTGTGCATAATTTTTTACCTCCTTTTTAAATGTTTACATTATCTCGAATTCAAGTTATTCAGATATATTAGATATAATTATATATTGATGAAATATCTACTTGAATTTCACTGAATCATCACAATAGATGATTTTTAACTTTTAATAATTAGATTTCGTTACAAAATTTTCGTATGTAATTACTGAAAAAAATTCGATGCTAATTTACCAAACAACGAAATTTATTAAAAAAAAAAACGTTATAATGATCTTTTTATTCTTCCATTCACACCTTCGAATTAAAACTCAACCTGGTGATGATAACTCGGTTAGCGTAACGTGTGTCAAGTGAGTCCAGTGAGATTTTGTGTGAGTCTAAATCGCGTTATAGAGTTTCTATTTAACTCCAAATCAGAAACAGATTTTTGATCAGAACATTTATACTATAACGCTGCTTTCACACACAAACGTTTTGGATGGACGGCGAAAAGTGTTGGATAATTTAATGCCTTTAAGTATTTTTTTAAAATATGTTTTTAAGAATAATGTTTTAAAAAGAGCGTAAAGGAGTGTAAGGTTAAAAAAAAATAAAAATTATTAAAACAAAATAAATAATTAATTCAAAGTACAAGATGAAGCGTTCTAGTAATTACAAAATTACCCCAGGAGGTAGACAATCCTCTGCCAGCTTTGCTGGTACAACCGGACTTTCGGATTCTGGGGCGTCCGGGCTTAAACGCAAAATCTTTCAGAGAGAGTCGGAGACCTCTGGCCAACGTCTGAAATCGAAAACAAAAACTTTCTTTGGAACGGTAAATATCAATTCTCTCCTGCGTCCAGGAAAACTACACGAATTGGGGCGAGTCAGCATTGAGTCAGCAAAAAATCCAAATTTTAGCTTTGCAAGAAACCAGATTGACAGATGATAACACCTTGGAATTCGGCAACTACAGACTTTTTAAAAGTAAAACTGACAAAAGAATACTCAAAAATACACCACACCTCGGTGTTGCTTTCGCTATCTCAAGAAACATTCTCGGTTCTATAACTAATGTCCAGCCAGTAAATAATCGACTTATGACACTATCCCTCAAGTGTGCTAACAAAAACTATACATTAATCAATGCACACCTCCCAGTTAACGAAGAAAATAAATCTAATCCTGAAAAAGTAAATAAGTCCTGGGAAATTCTGGAAAAGACTATCTCTAAAATTCCCTCTAACCATGTAAAAATACTATTTGGTGATTTCAACGCCCAACTAGGGAAAGAAAAAAAGTACAGGAAAACAGTCGGCAGTTTTCCCGCTCATAAATGGACTAACCATAATGGTAGAAGATTGATTGAACTATGTTCGCAGTTTAATCTAAAAATAATGTCAACACATTTTAAGAAGAAAATAACAAAACAAAAGACCTGGAGGTGCCCAAACACGTACATAGGTGAATTTCAAATTGACCATGTTGCCATTTCGTACCCCTATTATAAAAAAATTTTGAATGTTCAAGTCAGGAAAGGAGCTAACATAGACACGGATCACTATTTGACTAGAATCAAACTTAGCTTAAAACCTCGAAAACTTATTCAAAAGAGACTGCTAATACCAAAGTTCGACCCAACGAAAATAAAACCAGCGACCCAGCGAAAATAAAACAGAAGAGCTTGATAAACAACCAGCACAGAACTGGCAAGAATTGAAACAAAAAATTATTAAAACAGCCTTAAAGTTGGTCCCTTTACAAAAACGTAGAAAACATCCATGGTGGGATGAAGTTTGCGAGCAAGCAGTATTAAACCGAAGTAAAGCATTCAAAGATTGGAACAGTCAAAAAACAGCAATAAACTATAACATCTTTTTGGAAGTAAGAAAAGAAACATCGAAGCTAATTAGACAAACTAAAAGAAAATATGAAAACAATCAACTTAATGAAATAGAAAAAGATTTCCAAAAAAATAATACCCGAAACTTTTACAAAACATTTAAAACTAAATTAACAGGCTATCAACCCCAAAGTCTTTGCTTCCAAAAGGAAAACGGACAATTAGCTCTAAATAACCAAGAGAATTGCAAAGAACTTGCGAAATATTTTGAACAAATACTAAACTCTCCTGAGCCTTTAAACAAATTACCAACACTAAACCCTAAACAAACAAACCCAGATTCATTACCACCGAATGAAGATGAAATAATTAGGCAAATCAAGCGGCTTAAAAATATCAAAGCTTCTGGTGAAGATGGAATCACTGCTGAACTATTGAAATCCGCTGGTCCAGGTACAATCAAGAAAATAACCAAAATTCTACAAGAAGTTTGGCGAACCGAACGGATTCCGGAAGATTGGAAAGATGCTTTAATCCATCTACTTCACAAGAAAGGAGATAGAACGGATGTAAACAACTATAGAGGGATATCTCTTCTCCCAGTTTGTTACAAGATTCTATCTCAATGTCTACTAGACAGAGCACAAGGACAGTTGGAACCTAAAATTGGTGAATATCAAGCAGGTTTTCGACCGGGCAGATCCTGCCCTGAACAGATCCTGAATCTAAAGTTGATCGTAAGACATCAAAAACTGTACAATAAAAATCTCGTCTGTACATTTGTGGATTTTAAAAAAGCATATTATTCTATAGACCGCGAATCTTTATTCCGAATCTTGAAAGAACAAGGACTAGATCTGAAAACGCTGGCAATTATTAAAGCAACATTAACTAACACAAGGTCAAAAGTTAAATTCATGGGTAACATCTCAGAACCCTTCGAAATTAAAACTGGAGTGAGACAAGGGGATGGACTCTCGCCACTCTTATTTAACTGTGTTCTAGAAAAAGTAATACAGGAGTGGCGTGAAAAAAAGTCGGCCCTGAATATTGACCAGCCCATTAAACTGGGGACAACCAACATCAAAATTGATTGTCTGGCGTTTGCTGATGATCTAGCAATTTTGTCTCAAAATGTATTAACGGCACAGAAACAGATTGAAATCCTAAAAGAAATAGCAGAAAAGGTAGGACTCCAAATTTCCTTTGAAAAGACACAATACATGACCTGCAACAGACTAAGAACACCATTTCTAAAAACAAAATATGGTAACATTAGACGAGTCTCTCAATTCAAATATTTGGGTGAAATAATCATGGAAAATGGGTTGGAAAAAGCGGCCAATAAGAGTAGATGTCAAAAAATGGAAACGGCATTGAGACTTACACAAAATATTTATAACAAAAAATGCCTATCTAAAAACACAAAACTGAGATATTATAACACAGTTATTAAGCCAGAATGTCTATATGGGGCAGAAACGCTCATTTTGAATAGAAAGAGAGACATCGAGGACATTGAAAAGAAGGAAAGAAAAATCATAAGAAAAATCCTAGGCCCCAAACAAATAAATACAACATACCGACTTCGAGAAAACCAAGAAATCAAATAATACACAGATATACATAGCGATATGAGAAAAAGAAGACTTAAGTTTTACGGACACATAAAACGGATGAATCCAAATAGGCTAACTAGACAAATAGTCGAATTTTATTAAAATAGGAGTAGAGCTAAAGTAGAAATAATTAAATGGATTGCTGCAATTAAAGAGGACCTAAGATCAGCAAATATTACGAAAAGTGAAATTCAGGATAGAGGCTGTTTCAGACACAAGGTTGACGTTTGGAAGGTTGGCCAGAGAGAAAAATGTAGGAAGACTGGAACAACTTGGTCTGACGAAGGGAAATAGGAAGGCGCAAAGGGAGGCTTGGGCGCAAAGGAAGGCTAACAACAACAAACGACTCTAATTGTACTTCGCGTGGTCCACCCGGGCCCATACGTGAATAATAATAATAAAATAAATAATTTAAAAATATTTTTTAAGTTTTATGTTACTTTATGCTGTTTTTAAAACAAGACGTTTAAAACCATATTTTAAAAAATATTTAAAGGCCTTAAATTGTAACGTTTTTTTTTTGTCGGTCCAAAACCGTTGTGTGTGAAAGCAGCGTTATGAAACAGTGAACGAAGAATAAAGACAACGGGTCTAGAAGACCTTTCATTTCAGTAGTTGCGGAGGGTAAATAAATAAAGAATTTAATATTCAGTGATAAACGAATGATAGTTATCCACAAAGAAAGAAGTAGGAAGTTTGTATGAGTAAAAATAGTATTATAGAGTTTCTATTTAAGGCCACTTGATTTGAATAAAATATATGTCAGAAACATAATTTTGATCAGAAAATATATATAGTAAGTATAACGCTGCTGTTTAAAAATTTGTTTCTAAGCATAATACTTTACAAAGAGCTTAAAGGAGCAGAAGGTTAAAAATAATAAGAATTATTAAAAAAAAATATATTTAAAAATATTTTTTTATCTTACGCTGTTTTTAAAGCGTGACGCTTAAAACGATATTTTTAAAAATTAGTTAAAAGGCCTTAAATTGTCCAATTTTTTCTTTACTATCCATCCAAAACCGTTGTGTGTGAAAGCAGCATTAGGAAACAGTGAACGAAGAATAAATACAAAGGCTTTGGAAGGTCTTCCATTTCAGTAGATGAGGAGGTTAAATCAATAAAGCATTTTATATTCCGAGATAAATTTGATAAATTTCACTGTTGTAATAATGGACGAATGAGCAGGTGCATTCTCGTGCTGGTAATTTTTTCATGTAGTTTTTGTGAAATGAGATCAATAATGTAGCATATTAGTGCGATCATCTTTCCCTTTTCGAAATAGCCGATGAAAATAACACCTTACGAATCCCTGAAACAGTAGCTACGACGTTTCTGGCCGACGGAATTAATACTCAATGTTTTTGACTGCTCATTCATTTTTTGTGTTTAGTTTTGAATCCCGGTTTCATCAGCAATCACGAATCGTCACAAAAACCTATTTAAATTGCGATACATAGCTAAACCCCACTGTAAAGCGGTCACATCATTCCGTTTTTGGTCTGTTAGTGTTGGATGTTCTGTACGCGTTCGTCCGAGATGTTTATCATCTCAACAATCTTTCCTTCACTATGTGATTTTAGTGACCGTTTTCTCAGTACTCAACGGAAGGCTCTGAGCACGAGGCGACACTTGTGTTGGTGTGACCACATCGAAACACAGTAAATCAGCAAATGTGAAATGTAAAAGCACCTAATATTTCCCGTAATGTTTTCCAATTCTCCAATATAGTCTCGAAAATATTTTTCAATTTTTATTCGGTTTGCGTTATCGTTTCTCTATACAAAAAATGGTATTTAATCAACACACGAATTTCCCACGATAGAAAACATATGTAATTTATCTGATTTCAAAGATTGTTAAAGCAAAACTAAACATCATATCCGCTTGAAATTTGTGGAACGTTATTAGCAAGAAACGTTATTAGGTACTTTTAAGAAATGCAATCAGCTTGCGATCGCACTATCATCTATCGCGAATTATCTGACTATTCATTCTATCTTCGTATATGTCTGAATATATTGAAACATCATTTGGTTGAAGCTATTTGATGCTGAAAAGCTTTTAGCGAGAAATTGTTTGTTGTTTTACCTTTTGTAGTCTCTATTTGGTTAATAATACTGCTAATATTTTTGAATATATTCGCCTGATATAACACCATGTTAGTTATTTTTATTATTTTTTATTATAAATGATTAATTTTTAAACACCATACTCAATCCATATTGAATATTATATCCTAAATTCAGTACTTTTTAAAGCGTTTCCAAAAACTGGAAATATTTATAAATTGACATAGATGTGAGGTTTGTTGCGGCATTTCTTGATGGAAATTCATACTAAATTGTATAAATAAAACAAAATTGTCTAATTTCCACTTATATTTTTCGCTAAAACAAAAGGCGTTTCGCGACACTGTAGCTTCTTCGGATGGTTGACAAAGAAGTTGTTGACTGGTCGACAAAGAAGTTGATATAGATGTATTTTAAAGAGTTAAATATTTTTAGATATACATTTTTACGAGGTTGGTTCGAAAAATTCTCTGTCTAACACAGACATTTCGTAAGTATGACCTGAGTGATTATGATATTTATTAAGTGGGTTCGTGAAGTCGCATACTACGAAGTTTCTAACGCGTGCATTTAGTTGCACGCGTCTGATATGATGGGTGATATTACTGTTTTTTACCTTTCGATCAAACGAATACTAGCTATTTCAAAACAACTGTTTTCCTTAATCTATCTAGCATAATCGTTTTATTAATGAAAACTAAATCAAATATATGGCTCATATAAAGATAAAGTATGTAACAATTTTATACTTTCTTCAAAAATGTTTTTATATCCACCTGAACAACTCTCCACTAGTTTCTAGGTATCCCTGAAGTAATAAAACTAGTTTCTAAGACTTTTCGGTCAAAATATAAAACCAGGCCCATAAATAACCAGTCGGAATAATAAAAAGACCTTTTAATTTTTATGAAGGCGAGAATTTAAAGTGGCTAGACGGTATTCTATTGTTATAGAGCGGCCCTTGAAGTCGGTTTCGGAGTTAAATATTTTAATTTCAGGTATATTTTTCAGACTGTGCAGATTTATATTTAAACTTTTCCTAAATAAAGCAAAATAAACCAACATCCTTGTTATCCAATAATACAATAATACTTGTTATACACAAATGTATTATTGCTTATAGTTTGTCATGAAAAGTTTTTCCACAATTTTTTTTACAGCAAATTTATTAAGTTTGTGACAGGTGTATTTTTATCAAGTGCAATTTGGTTTAAATGGTTATGTAAATGAGCAAAATTGTCGTATATAGGATAAAGAAAATCCAAGGTAGATTACTTAGCTTTCATGATATCCTCAAGAAGAAGTTACTGTTATAAGAGTAGTCCAATAAGAGTGTAGAACATTTTAAAATGAGTAACAATGATAACTAAGCCTGGTGAAATGTATTCCGACCCAATTTTCGCATATTATTTCACATATCTGATGTCCCATATTTTGTGAATGTTTCGTTTAAGGTCAATAATTGTCCGGGGTTTAAGTCTGCAATCAAAACTGAACATAACCAAAAATTAATATTCCAAGGGCGTCATATCGCATGATATTGGTGGCCATTTAGCAATATTATTTCGCGAAATAATGCATCCAGTTCAAAGAAAACATTGATTATATCCATATTTATCAGTTCAGGCCAAAGATATTCTCCTAGCATATTGCTACAGCGTTTGTCATTAACAGCAGCACGATTTCCATCATCTTCTGCAAAAAACTATTACCTGGCGCTATTGAATCGTGTATCTTTTTATGGTAAATTAACATAATGTACTGAACACAATAATCTATGAGTGACAATTACATTTTAAATAGTGTTGCCACTACTACGTTTTGAGGATTTGATGTTTTTATCGGAAAACTCTTTATATACTTGGCGTTTAACTAATAATCACTCTTTTTTAATTTTTGTCTACGCTAGTTATAATGTCAACCTTATCTTCGAAAACGTATAAGCCAGACCAATCTGGTTATTTTAAAACTATTTTTTATCCGACTTAAAAAATGGTTTTAAGTGGATTTTTACTAGTTTTAAAATGTATTTGCTTTGCTTTTAATACTATTAGAACGCACAGAGAACCTATACGTGGAATTTATCGCCAGGTGAATGAATTTGAAAGAACCTTAATATTTAATCTACGCGAGGGTGTTTTTCATTTCGAGGTAGTGCTAACAGCAATAACACACATTTTACTACAGTAATGAAATGTTGTTAAGCAGGGTTTGATAGTGCCCAAACTGAAAGAATAGTGCAGGTAACGGATGTCAAAAGAACACAAACATGTACCATTACATGCCAGGGACGAACTAGTAGTCCAAACAGTGAACGCAAGACGGAACCGAAGAACGCGGTAACACTTCCATCTGCAGGAAAGGTCATGGCTATAGTAATCCACGATTCTCGTACTGTCAGACTCATGGACCACGTAGTAAAACGTAGGAACATCATCGAGGAATATTACACTTAGCTAATGAACCAAATCAACTTTGACAAAGAAAGACGAACTATTGTTGACTCCCTGGGAAAGGAACTACTGAGAAAATTATATGACACTACTCAAACGTTTGGAGAATTAAAACGAATGAAGAACTAACAACAATTTTTATTAGTTTATATATAGTGAACGAAATTAAGAGCCAACTACTAAGCTAGTTGGGCTGCATCGAAAGGATGGCCAGCGAAAGACCAGCCAAGAAAATATTGGGAAAGACTTTAGAGGGATCAATACCGAGGGATAGACTAAGGGAGAGATGGGAGGAGTGAGCGAGGAAGGATCTGCCAGATATTAGAATAACGGAATGGAAACGAAGAGATATAAAAGGAAGTGGGAACGGGTCGGCCCGGTATACATATACCTAAAAACCCCTAGCAGAAGGCAAATACCTTGCATGCGTAAGCCATAGAGAAAAAGAAGAAGGATAATGAACCAATTAAAAAATGTTGTTCATGGAAAACGCCCACAGCTGGCCAAAGATAAAGTTCTCTTTCACCACTATAATGCGCCTGCATACATGTCGCGAATTGTTGCTACAAAACATTATATCGGGTTCAAAGTGTATACACATTGTGATTACTTCCTCTTCCCAAATCTGAAGAAATGGCTCATTGAATGAAGATTCACTTCGAATTCCAACATTTGAAACGACCACTTATTTTAGACAGTTGAACAAATCATATTATATTGAGGATATTAAAAAAATCGATCTAAAGATATTGAATTGCGATGTTAATGAATTACGTTGAAAAATTAAAAAATCATAAAATTCGTGAGAGTCCGGGCGAGAACTTTTCTAACGGCCCTCATATGAGCTTCGATTTCCTAGTAGCTGATTTTTTGACAGACCGTAACCGTAAACCGCAGAAGGTTTCTCAGATTATTAATCTTTTTTTATTATTACAAAACTAGTTATTTTTGCAGCCGAGTTCCAGTTCGGTTTTTTAGTATGACAATACCTCATTAATAAAATAATTATTTTATGAGTCCGGTGTCTGTCAAAGAGCAAGCTGCATGTGAGATATACCACACTAAGAGTGGTTCTTTTTTTCACCGCGGCCATTGTATGGCAAGGGGAATTAAATACCGAATGCTTGTTCTCGTTGAATCCGATTATTTTTTAAGATCGCAAAAGAGACTCAAATGCGACGTTGAACAGACGGCAAATGTGATCGGAACCCAAATGTCATGATAATAACTCGACTGTGGCATTTGGAAACAAAATAGTTTAATGTTTGGTACTTTCGGTCGACGATAAAAAGGTGGGCGAACCGGTTGGTTACTACTCGGGTACTATGTAACACTTGTAGCTTTAAAAATGATCTGGCCTCTTTCTATTGCACATGGCTAGTCATTTATTTTTTATATATAAAATACGCTGACGACTTAATAATTAAAAAAAAAACATATGGGATTTTTCGTCATTTAGCAAACATATTAATTCCGAAAATTATGTTACCTTTAATTATGTATTAAATTGCATTCTAATTTCTTTAATTAATTCGTAATTACATTTTATCAATATTGTCTTTTAAATTAATTAATTATTAGGTGCTGAGGTATAATTGCTATGAAGAGGAGGTATCTAAAAATAAAATATTAGAAGACTGAAGTTAGGAAAAAATAAATATTGAGTTCGATGGGTTTTTTTAAGCGAAGGGGAAATGCAAATAGTTTTATGTAAATATTTATTTAATCTATTATGCATCAACATATTGGTAGGTTCGTAATACTTTTTTGAAAAAATTAGCATCTTTATTGCCAGAACATGTTACAGGTTGATTTTTACCTCTTCTTGCGTTTTAAAAGATTTTCCATTTAAACGATATTGGAGGGAGAGAAATATACGGTAGTCGGAGATTGCCATGTCCGGTGAGGTTGATTCTGGTTTTCTTCATCCCGTCTATTTGTGGAGAGTAGAGGTTGGTGCTAGGGGATTTAGTGCCTTCAACTACAACCAAATGCAAAACACAATTTTCTTTTATGAGGGCTATCTTTCGCCGTACTTAAACCGCCGACTCTAGCAACCCGCATGATTATTTTGTTGCACATTTTATACACAATCTCTCATACAATCCATAACCCCACAGCAAATCATGTCTTTGGAATATTTATATGGAGAAGTAAACATTTACAAATAAAAACAAAGGACCGTGTGTATAAAAAAGGTTAGTAGACCAATTACGATATACACTGCTGAACAAAAAGATTGCATATTTATTATAAGGGTTGTTTTTTTATTTATACTTAATATCTGTGTGTTTTTTTAATAGTAAGCCTGCTATTTTGAAGTGTCCTGTGAATATAAGTGTTGTTTAAGACTTATCTGGATATCTACAAACGTTTACATAGCATTTCATAAAGAATTATCATTACCCTACAATTACGTCGACATTATTAGAGTAACATACTAGTATATTATTGTGGGTCGGTTCTATGTTTTCTGCTTGTAATGGCACATCTAAATGAATTCGCTGTTGTTATAAACAAAAAATACAGGATACAAAAAAATAACATTTTTTCTAAAATTTCTTGACGGGACATATGCGTCCCAGAGGATTCTGCTGTAGTATAAATTTGTACCAGTGATATTACTACAAGTACAATGTGATTTTGTATTTCAGCAATAAACCATTGTCTGTGCAGGAACTCATGGAGTTGGCAGACCATATTTTCGATATAGAAGATGAAACCCTCATTGATAGTGGTTCAAAATATGTCCAGTCATCCTCAGCGGGTTCAAGTGATGAATTTTCGATACCATCTACAAGCAAAGTAAAAAAGAAAGTAGAACTAAATAAAAATTTATCGTCCACGGAATGTCCATCTTCCGAAGAAAGTGAGAAAGTCAAAATGGTGAATCCGCCTACATTAATTTTGGACCAATGGAAATCTGTAGATAATAATTTTTTACAAAGGTTACATATCCCAACCGAAAAGCCCTGTACAATTCTCGTAAAACTCGACAGGTTATGTACTGAGTTGGACCTTTTTTCTCAAACTGTTCCCCAAAAACCTTTCTCTATGGATTTCTGGAAAAATCAACGAAATATTGGAGATAGTTTAAGCAAAAATGAAATTATTTATACTCAAAACTGATCAGTATGAAATAATGATTGTCATTGGATATTTTCTCGTAATGTCCTATAATAAAGTGCCTGCACAGCAACACTACTGGTCTACTAATACTTCACTTGGCAACATAATGGTCAAACAAACAATTTCTAGGATTGGATTCCACTTACTATCTGCTAAATTATATTTCAATTCCCCCTAAAAGCCAGATTGCTCCCATAAAATATATTACATGGAAGAAGTGCTTTCATGCTTGAAGCAAACTTTTTCACAAACAAGAAGTGAGTGTACATTTCGAGTATCGATGGGACTATGTTTAAGTTCAAGGGAAGAAGTTGCCTGAAACAGTAGCTTCCTCTGAAACCTGCTAACAGAGGCGTAAAATCATGGGTTAGATGTGATCCTAAGCATACGACTTGAATATATATTCAGGAAGAGATGAAAATAGAAACCAAAATTCAACTCTAGGAGATGTCGTGATGAAGTTAGCAGAAACTATTCAATATAATGATGTTAGCCTATACTTTGACATATTTTTTACTAGCACTCAACTTATAAATAAATTACCTTTTGCTGCAGTTGATACAACAATAATTACCAGAAAAAATTACCATGCCTAAATTTGATATAGGCAGGAAGCGTCAAAGTGATGTGAAGCTCAGTTTTTACGAAATCAGTATAGTACATGTGCAGTTTCATGGACAGATATCAAAGATGTAACAATATTTTCAAATTGTCATGGCGATGAAATGACTGTAGCAAACAGAAAAGCGAAATATGGAAGCCGATCAGAAATTCCTTGCCCAAAGATGGTAGAGTTTTATGACAAATATATGGGGGGAGTTGATCTGAGAGATCAACTCGTTAGTCTTTACGACATGGATAGAAAAACTGGCAAATGGCGCAAAAGAGTTTTCTCTAGGCTACGAATGACAGCAGCGGTTACTTCCTGGATCATATTTACTGATGTAAAAGCAGGATAAAAAAATCAGAAGAGTTTCTTGGATTATGTGGTTCCACTGGCTAAATCTCTAATAAGTTATATCCGACAACATGCAAAAGTGATACGCAGAAGACGATATGGTAGGCCTATCAGGTTCCAGGCTATTGAATATAGGGAATCACTTACTCATCGAGGGGCTAACAAGAAGAAGATGTCATCGCTGTTCCAAGAACTAACAAGAAAGAAGAACAAAAACAATTTGTGTGGCTTGCAATCTATCACTATGCAAACACTGCTTTATTGCTTATCACACCTAATATATAAAAAATAAAAAAGCTTTTAAATATTTCCTTTTTTTATGTTCCCACAACTAGTACTAATGAGATATATATGTTCCAATCCCTCAACATACCCTCCTTTTCAAAAAAAAAAGTTAAATTGATAATTTTTCTCTTTTTTTGTGATCAATGTGATGTGTGTGGTATATAACAAAATCAAGTCAATTTAATAAAAAATAAACAGATTGGGACTGAAAAGGTTAAGACTCGAAAAAAATCATTGACATTGATCGTATTTCAGGTGCAGTAGTTAATATATAGATAAGACGAAATAACTGTAGATTTATAAGTGGGTGGTTATATTTTATAACTACCCACATAACACCACCCAGTCCTTGTCATTTATATATTATATATGTATGTAACATTAATTTATTCCTATCTAAAGAAAACAAAATTAACAGAATAAACCTATTTTTATTGATAATATGAAATATTCTTTGCATATTCCTCTATATAGCTCAATTTACATGTTTAAAACAATAAAGTTATTTACGATCTTTATTTTTATAAATCACAAAAAAAACTTAGATCCAACTAGAATTTTAATAAATAGATTGAAATGTTAATGAAATCCTTTAAAATGATTAAAAAGATTTTGAAAAATTTTAATAATTTTAATTTATAGTACTATATTTAATATTATACGTATATTACAAACTGGAGATATCAACAGTCGCAGAGAGCAAGAACCTTTGCTTTACCTAATCTTATAAGTGAATTGCTGTGGCTAACTGGTAACTTGAAACCAACGTCAACGTGAGCACGTTCGAAAAACATTTAGAACGATATATTCACTCGTTGATGAGGGCGTTGTGTACTAAAAATCAATTCAATCTTGATAAATAAACTGACAAACAAGATACGGGTTCCAAGACGGAACAAAAACCTCCTTGGTAAGCTGTTAGAGTGTGGACCAATTTTTTCTCAGATCTTTGGCTATCGGCGTCAATTCCTTGTGAAAATTTCGAATCTATTTATCAAATTTTAAAAGTGGCATTTACATTTTTTGTACACCGAAAGATAATTTTCTTCTCTTATGTTTCTATTAAAAGGGCGTTTTGCTCAAAAGGGTGTTTTTATAGGTAGAAATTCCTGAAGAAGGAGTTTTATCACTAAATAAATTATCTATCGATTATTGTATAATAATCCAATATGCAAAATTATGACGTTTCAGAACTGTCTTAATTTCTCCGTTAGTTGAAATTTGTATTTTTGTAAATAAAAAAGCTTTTTGCAAAATCCTTTCTAAAGAGTTATGAGATATGTTTACTGCCGTACGAATGACGTGAAATTGATGTTATCGGTTCATTGTTAACACTTTTATTTCAGCAAAAATTTTTTTTTATGTGTACATTTTTAGTTTTAATCTTATTGTTCATCACTAACACAACTACTTTATTCCATATTTTTCAATCAAAGATGGTCCATTACGGGAGCTGTTTAAAAAGATCGCGTTCTGATCAAGAAGACATAAGATTTCTGAGATCCGTTTTTCTATTTTTAAACGTAGTCACTTTGGAATTTAGTATATTTAGTTCATCGACCTTTTAACGGCATAATATCTTCAATATGATGTGATGCAGGCGGTTGCCACACATTTGACCTCACAATTTTGAAGTGAATCTTCGTCTAGCAAGCCAATTCTTCAGGTTTGGCAAGAGGAAATTCACGTACCTTCAGTTGGCGTCATCATTTTCCATAGATGATAAACCACGATCAAATTCAGCAGCCAACTTTTTCCATCAAAACCGAAAGGGAAGAATCCTTTAAAGTAAAATCTAAATCTTAATATATATAATCCAAATACAAAGAAAATATCAATTCTTAATAAAAATTCCAAAATAGTCTTAACGAAATTGTGTAGTTAACAAAGTGAAATTTTTTTTCGCTTTGTTGTCAGTGTCATTTATCCAGTTCGACTGACAATTTTTCTCAGTGTAGACCTTTTAAACGATCTCACCTAACTACCAGAAACAAGCCATTCATCAACGGACCCGTTTTTGTCCCTTATATAAATGATAATGTTCGAACTCGCTGTTTACATTATCACATTGATTCAAGGAACCCGAAACAAACCGAGTAAACTGAACTGAAAACACATTTTTATTCTTTTTCAGACCTTGATTCGGTTTATTTTGTTTTTCTCTTCTGCGCTCTCTCTTTTTTAATCTTCTCAAGACTTCAATGAACTAATTTGATGATTTTTTCTCTTTTCAGTATGTATTGGCACCAACGGAAGGATGTCAGTACCCTCCAACAGGGATCATCACTATAGGAACCTCAAGGATCGATTTACGAATTGCACTTATGTCGACGGTAATTTGGAGCTCACCTGGTTACATGATGATAACATGGATTTAAGTTTCTTACAATATATTCGAGAAGTAACTGGATATGTTTTAATATCGCACGTGGATATCAAGAGAATTGTCTTACCACGACTCCAAATCATCAGAGGACGAACTTTGTTCAAAATGAGCATGGAGGATGGGGAATATGCCTTGGCCGTAACGCTGAATCAAATGTATTCCGTAGAAATGCCGGTGTTGAGGGATATTTTAAGAGGAAGCGTAGGAATAATCAACAATTACAATTTATGCCACATTAAAAGCATCGACTGGAAGGAAATCATGTCTGATCCCAAAGGAAAATATAACTATGTTTACAATTTCACTTCTAGCGAACGCGTATGCACTCGTTGTCATGACGACTGTGTAGGAGGTTGTTGGGGAGATGGAAAAGAAAATTGTCAACAGTTTTCTAAAACAACTTGCAGTCCACAATGCGCTGAAGGTAGATGCTTTGGACCAAAACCTCGCGAGTGCTGTCATTTGTTCTGCGCAGGAGGTTGCACTGGGCCAACGAAAAGTGACTGCATCGCTTGCAGAAACTTCTACGATGACGGTGTCTGCACCAGCGACTGTCCCCCAATGCAGGTTTATAATCCGGTGACCTACTCTTGGGAGGTGAATCCTCACGGAAAATATGCCTATGGAGCAACGTGTGTAAAGAAATGCCCCGAGCATCTTCTCAAGGATAACGGTGCTTGCGTCAGAGCATGTCCAGCTAATAAAAAAGCTCAAGATGGAGAATGCGTCCTGTGTGATGGACCTTGCCCCAAAACATGTTTTGGTGATACAACCATCCACTCAGGTAACATTAATACCTTCAAGGGATGTACCGTGATCGAAGGCTACCTCAACATTCTCGAAAATAGCTTTAACAGTTTCCAACAGGTTTATCCTAACTACACGTTCGGAGATCGATATGACAAAATGCATCCAGACAGGCTAGAAGTATTTCATACCCTCAAAGAAATCACTGGATATCTTAACGTTCAAGCGTATCATCCCGATTTCAAGAATCTCTCTTATTTTCGAAATTTGGAAGTAATAAGTGGTAGAGCTTTGTACGAGTATTCTTCATCTTTGTACATTGTTAAAACGTCTCTGGAATCCTTGGAGTTGAAATCGTTGAAAACAATCACCATGGGAACAGTGGCCATTTTGGAAAATAAACATCTTTGTTTGGCTGAAGGGATAAATTGGAATAAGATCAGAAAAAGTCGTGATCATTCGTTAATGTTGTCAAATAACAGTGATCCAAAATATTGCCGATCTAAAGGACTTGTCTGTGACCAGCAGTGTAGTAGCGATGGTTGTTGGGGTCCTGGACCAGACCAATGTTTATCATGTGCTCATTACAAACTGGGAAGTAAATGTTTGCAAAATTGTAGCGTTGAACCGGGGTAAGTTTTTATTTGGCTATATTTTTTAAAGAATGCTTTATTAATTTTTGTTACTGTTTAGAATTTATCAGGCTGTTAATCAGGAATGTAAGCCATGTCACGAGCAGTGTGGGTCATCTTGTCATGGTCCTGGACCAGACAATTGTACTACTTGTAAAAATTTCAAGGATGGTCCATTTTGCGTTGAAAACTGCCCTACCAATAAATATGAGGAAAATGGAATTTGCAGACCTTGCCATAGTACTTGCACTGATGGGTGAGTAAACCAATAAGATTTATCATAAATAGTTCAGAGACTTTTTAAATGAAATACTGTTTTTTTAAATCGAAAATTGATTTATTTTTCATCAAAATATCTTTTAGTTGGATACCACTTCGCCCAACGATTTTCCAGTTTTTTTTCCATTTTGTTTTTTTCCATATGTATGTCGCCCCAGCCGTTTTTTCATGCTTGTAAAAAGAAATAAGTGCAGTGTTATTTCGTAGTGCAATTTGACTGGACATTTGTTTGGACAGGTACACTGGCGTGATGAAACATCATCTTTTTCTTCGCCAAATGAGGGCGTTTTTTTATCAACCCTTTGACCAGTAATATAATAAAATACTATCCTGTGATAATCTTCGTTTTTCCAATTAATCAATGAAGATAATACCTTGTGAATCCTAGAAAACAGCTACCAGAATCTTTCTGGGCGATGGAAGCGTCTTCGCTGTGTTGGGGGCACGTTCGTCCGGTAAAATCCACTGTTTTGACTATTCCTTTGTTTCTGATATGTAATGATGTTCCAAAATCCGAATCGTGGCAAAATCTTCTTTGGATTGCGCTTATGCATACACTTGAACTGCCGAAAGATTATCCCAGGGTCATCAATTTTATCCATATAAATCGAATCAAGAATTATTCGTCAAATTAGTGCTAACTTCCATAATGGACGTGGTTGGTGCTTCGAAAGACGCACATTTGTGTTTATGATTTAAATCCACCATACATTTATTTTTATATATATTTATAACATGAAATTATAAAACGTTTTATGTCATAGATCGAAGGGAGAATTTTGTAGGTTAAAAATGTACGCACAGTTTCAAGTTGTCAAATGTTACTAAGCTGTGGAAATATACGGGGATCTAATAAATAAATAAATAAATAAATAAATAAATAAATAAATAAATAAATAAATAAATAAATAAATAAATAAATAAATAAATAAATAAATAAATAAATAAATAAATAAATAAATAAATAAATAAATAAATAAATAAATAAATAAATAAATAAATAAATAAATAAATAAATAAATAAATAAATAAATAAATAAATAACAAATAAATAAATAAATAAATAAATACACACTTTATTTAGCATTTACAGCTAATAGTAACAAAACAAAATCAATATAAAAAAATAAATAAATAAAAGTAAGAAAAATTCTAAGAAATCTCAACCAAAGAAAATACAATCAGAAGGCAATAACTTACACTGTTCAAATGATAAAACACTCAATTGCTTCAAATAATAATTTAACAGTCTATTAAATACGTGCACATTAGGAGCGCTTCCTATGTGGGCTGGTAAAGCATTGAAGAGGCAAACACCTTCCTAAAATAATGTCTTCTTGAGAGCAGTAGTTCTTATAATTGGTACATCATAATAGTTTTTGGGGCAACAATTTATTTTATATATCAATCGAATGTTAGCCCTTTCAATGGCCCGCACAACTGAAAACCAATCCATTGACCGCAACATTACCTTTATCGATGTATACCTATTACAGATCAATAGTACACGCATAGCCTTGTTCTGCTGTATTTGGAGTCTACCAATACTCTCCTTATTACATGATATCAGCACAGACATATAATACGTAAAATGGGGTAAAACTATAGTATTATATACAAGCCTCTTCGATCAGGATGATAAATGTGTCGATATATATAACTGACATGATTACAAAATGTTAGCTGAGGATCAAACAGTACTCCTAAGTATTTAATTTCATTTACAATTTCAATATCACAAATGTTTATATTTATTTTTGACCCTAACTCATTAAATCTTTTGCAGTTTACTTTAGACCCTATTACCATGCACTTTGTTTTCAGTGTGTTTAGTTTAAGTTTATTTTTTCATAGCCATCTAAATAGTATTGCCAGTTCACTATTCAATGTTTCAACCATTTCAGACAAATTATACCCAGACACAGATATGAGAGTATCATCTGCAAAAAGACTAGTAAAGCATTTATCCAATATTGTAGAAATATCGTTGACTTATATCAAAAACAGCAACTGGTCCAAAACACTACCCAGGGGAACTCCCCAAGTCTTTTCCCTCTTTGCGGACACTTTTCACTCAACCCTCGTCCTATGATATCTGTCTATTAAGTAACTCTTGTTTCATTTCAAAGCTTTTGATCTTACACCATAACTTCATATTTTTTTTACACAGTATATCTCGGTCAATAATTTCGAATGCTCGCTTTAAATCTATAAACACACTAAGCACAACACAACACAACACAAATTTACTGTTCTTAACCCCCTGAATAGTTAAAAGACGTTCTAAAGGTCCCACATTCCTTTTTTCCATTTCGAAATACTCATAAACATTGAGCACAAATTGTTGGGCTTGCAATTTCAGTGTTTTTCTCGATATTATCGGAAATTACTCAAAATGTTAAACCAAATATATGTAGATACCTTAAAAGTTCGCCCTTCTATATTCCGGTATTATTTATTTGAAACGGTTGTTTATCTTTCAGTATGTTCTTACAATTAGCCAATATAAATTCGGTTTTTATTAAACATTTGTAATAAAATGTCTTTGATTAAGTTAGAATTATTGAAGGAAATACAACTTTATCAATCTTTACAAATATTTACCGATAACAAACTAATCATTAACAGTAGTTCTTTTAAGAACTTATTTCACAATAAAACCAAAAGTCCAAATGGACTTTACAGTATCATATCAGACTCATTCACGAAGACATATTTATTTATTTTTTATCTCCTTCTCTCTCGTTCGGAAAAGAATAAGAACATATTGTGACAACGTCTATAATATAGGCAGTTGATGACGTCAATTACTGATGAACGGGCGATCTTTCAGCTGTTCAACTGTATCTAAATCCGCTGTGAAGTGGTCAATCGATTCTGTTTTTGGTTCGCCGTGAGTATATGGCATACTCATCCTGAGTAAATGGCTTGGCATCATCAAGCTGATAGCTTTCTTTTGCATCATATAATGTCTCTAGTATTATAGAGTGTGAATTTTAGGTTTGTCATATCCATTATTTGATTTAAACATCACCTCTTTTTTAAAGTAATTTAGATGATCACTGCATCTTTTGGCCTGTGTTTAAGTTTTATTTTAGGCTTTTGGATTAAATTATTTTTGGTATCTCAATGTTCAAATTAGAGGCAGCTCTGGAGAGATAATGATATTTCCGTATACATATTTCTTTTAGGAAATCTCACAATTTAATAATAATTTCTAAGCTGGGACTTGCATTCAAACAATATATCATGGCAAATTTAGTGAAAAGCTTTTACTGAGCTTTACAAAATTATAATCAGCTTGGTCTTCTGCCCATTATAAGTTAAATACTTGTGAACTCTTTCTGTTTTATGTATTTTTGTATTGTATAATTTAAAACCAAATAATAATGTCTAATGTAGAATGTGTAGTGAAGATACAAAATTAAATCTTGAGTTAATTCGAAACACACAAATAGATGTAAGGCAAGGTGATGCGTGTCTGTTATATAATATAGCTTTGGAAAAAGTAGTACAAGAAACCGAACTGAATAACAGAGACGCTATATTTAACAAGTCTCCTCAAATTCTAACCTATGCCCATCATATATACATAATTACAAGATCAGCACGGCAGACAAAGGAAATATTTGCAACCTTCGAGGAAGCAGCAAAGTATATTAGATTACAAATCAATGAGGATAAAACCAAATTCATGACAGTCAAATTACCGAAGAGAACGAGATGTCAGACAGAGTATCACCATTGTTGACTATAGCCCTGAGGGTGTAAAAGAGTTTCAGTACTTAGGCTCGACACTAACTGAGAACAATGATTGCGGTACAGAAATCAGACGATATATTCTACCAATAAATGTTATTTTGGTCTTTCTATATACCTGAGTAATTGTAATGTCTCAAGAAACCATAAAATGTATATAGTTATATAAAAGTCTCATTGCCTCAGCCCTAATTTAGGGGACAGAAGACTGGACATTAACAAAAGTCGATGAAGCATCCTTATCAACTTTTGAGAGAAAAATTTAAAAAATAATATATGAGGCAATATGCGAGAATGGTAACTGGATACGCAGGTATAACTTCGAGTTATAAACATCTACAGACAAGCAAGATAATAATGACACAATAACGTTGATAAAACTTGGCAGATTGAGGAGGGCAGGTCATGTTATAAGTTACGATCACACCAACTCAGTAAAAACAGTTTTTATGGCGGAACCCATGGGTTCAAGAAGTAGAAGAAGACCAAGACTACGTTAGAGGCATGGCATAACAGATGATACACAAAGGATGTATAATGTACAATGCAAGCCAGGAATAGAACCGAATGGCAACGGAAGCTGCAAAAAGTCGAAACCCCAGAGGATTATATAGACTATTTTTTCTTAATTTAAAATCAAAAAAATCTACACAATATTATCAGTTTTCTTTTTTTAAATTATTTGTATTGTTTATAAATATTGAAAGTGGTTTTGTCAGAGGGCAGTGTAAGGAATTAACCGATTTTAATTTACCTTATGTGGAGGGTTTTGGTGCACAATTATCCTTGTTTTCTGTTCATTTTGTATTAATTTTTCAATGCTAATATAAAATGGACGTATAAGTCAAATTTTCAATTTTATTTTAGGTGTACCGGTCCTCAAAACACTCTTGGTTCAAACGGATGTAATTCCTGTGAGCGGGCGATCATGAATGAAAACGCGACTGTGGATGTTTGTCTTCACATCAACGATACATGTCCTGATGGATATTTCGTGGAATGGGTAGGACCACAAGTTCAAGAGGAGTCGCAGTTGAAGAGTATGAGTGGAAAAGCGATCTGCAGAAAATGTCATCCGCGATGCAAGAAGTGCAATGGTTATGGGTTCCATGTTAATGTTTGCCAGGAATGTACGCATTTCAAAAAGGGAGAATTGTGCGAAGATGAGTGTACAACTGACTATTATCCGGATATCGCTACTCACGTTTGTATCGCCTGTCATCCAGAGTGCAGAGGATGTCGAGGTCCTGGACCAGATAATTGCGTCACCTGTCAAAACTACAAGTTGTATGACGAAGGATATATTGATGTCAATAACACATTCAGGTATGTAAAAAGTATAGACCTATTTTTATATTTTGAGGCAATAATTCACTATGATATGTTGACAAAATACTGTGAATATCCTACGTAGCTGCAATATCCTAGGATTAATAGAGAAACGCCACTGCATAGTAGTTTGCTGTGATTTTAATCGCACATATATATATATATATATATATATATATATATATATATATATATATATATATATATATATATATATATATATATATATATATATATATATATGTGCATCGAATAATTAAATCAATTTTTGAACTGTATGCCCCTTATAAATAAATTTAGAAACTAGTAGAACAGTGAGGAGTGATATACCTAAGATACCGCTGCAAAATAATATTAAATTTTATACACATTAATTCGTTCAATTTAGTAACATGTGCTCCTTTCTCTGTTCAAATAATAATATACAAAGTTTTTTTTGTTTGTAAAATTTTATCTATATTAAAATACAAACAGAAATTTATTAGTCAGCGAAATAGTCCTCTGTTTGCATCAATGGTCTTTTGCCATATTTTTGATAGCTTACGAATTCCTTGATATTTCCTTGATGTATTCCTTGATGTAAGATCACCGGTTACGAGACAATAAGCAATATAATCGAAATTGTAACGCCCCAAATAAATAGTATTCGGAAGCTGCCACGTCTGGGCTATACGTCATGTACGGGAGAATTTTCCAGTCTACAGCAAAAATGTACCCTGATTCGCTTTAGCAATATGTGATTAGGTATTTTCATGAAGCAGTTTTATTTTGTGACGTTCTCGGTTAATTAAAGACCACCTTTTCTTCTAACGCCTGTCTGCAGTAATAGTTGCACCTGGTGTCAAACTTTGTTATAAAATACACCTTTTTAATTCCCCCAGATGAGAGTAAAACTTTATTGGGCCTAGTGGCGTTGTTGAAAATTGACTATGGTCAACACATGATTTTTTATGCTTGAAATTGTCATAAAAAATTCGCTTTTGATCACTTGAATGATTTTCTGCAGAAAATCTAAGTTCCAAAATGGTATATTATTTGCAAAATGAGTGCAGGCTCTATGTGGCTCGCTTCTAGACCTTGCACATTACATATAAATGTCTTGCCACAGGACGTTAAGTTAATATAAAAGCTGATTTTTTAATTTCAGCTAACGATTTTTCTGCCCAACAATGTTTTCAATTCGTCTATTTCAATCCATTAATTGAAAAAATAGCGCTAGCCAGCGCGTCCAGCATACCGTCCTTCTTTAAGATAGGAATCTTCTTACGAAATTTGTTTATGTATTGTTTTATGACTTCAAACATTCTCTAGTTATATCAGTAGATTCAGCAAACCATATGGCATTTCAAAACGCCAAATACTAATTCATTAAAACTGCAAAAGGGCGGTATAATAAATACAATTTTAGTCTAAAAACTTTTACATTAGATTTTCAAATTAAGGGGCGCCGACTAGTACAAAGGAAGGACAAAACTAGTACATATTTATCAGAAATGTAATTTTTATAACATATATAAATAAAAAAATATATACATATAAATAAACTTTTATAACATAACATTAAATCTTGTAACTTATTTTTTAAAGCATTTACCACCATCTAAGTTACTCTAATTTAGATATTTGAAAAAAAATGCTGAAACAAATTGATAACCTTCAAGCATCACTTAAAAAGAAAGTACCAGAAACTGTTTAGACGCACAGCGTGCTTCAAAAAGTAGCTCTTGTCAAAAACTAAAACATATGAACCAAGTGGTTTCAGTAAATAACATTTACAAAAGTTAACAAAATCATAAACTGCATAAAAATAGTTCTTTAAAAGTTTGGTTGTTTATTAAGTTGTATGAAAATATGGAAACCAATTATAGCACTCTTCTATATTAATGCGAAGGGTGCTGACTTTTCACTCAAAAAAAAGTGATTTAGATGGAGTTTGAGCTTATAGAAGGGATTGCAATTTTTCTTGATGAAAATCATAATAAAGAGGCAAATTTGTAGGAATTAAATTTTTACAAAATTGAATATTTTGAATAAATCAATAAAAGGGCCACAAATGCATTCAAAAAGTCAAACTAAAAGCACTAATAAAAAAATTTGAACAAGGAAAATCAAATTTAGAAAAGTGCCAAGTTTCCACTTTTAAATTGTTGCTTCGCCAGAGTTAATATTGAAGCAAGCAAAAATCTATTTACTGAACACTTGAATGGTGTTTGCCAAGTACTTTTTACATTATTTCGATGATCTTGATTTTTCAAAATTCGCGTGGGTACAGAATTGGGGGGTGGGAGGCGCCACGATTAGATATATTTAAAGGGGATTCATAGTAACAGGCAGTTTTGAAATCACTGTTTTACGTGTAATAAGTAACTTTTTTTAAACCGAAACAAACTAAAGAACGACTAAAGAATTCTTGATGTCATAGGATGTCTCTTAGAAATTAATATTAAATTTGTAGGAAAAACTCTTAAGAATAAGTAAAATATTTTAAACATCTCTAGCTCTGATTTATATTTAAAATAAACCGGTTTTTCTCATCATAGAGAATTATTTCAAAAATGTTAACCATTTTTTTACGCATTTTTGTTTAAACTAATTAATGTTATTTATAGATGTGTATCAGCTTGTCCACCAGAATTTCCTCATCGATACTTTCCAGAAAATTCGGACTCATACTGTTCAGATAAACCTCAAAACGTGCCTTTTATCTCACCTAAAAATCCCACTTATATTGTGATCATAGGCTGTATTATTACCGGTACATTAATTATCATTTGCTTAATTGCTGCATTAGTATACTGCCAGAGAAAGGAGAAACTGAAGGAAAATGCATTTAAGATGACCATGGCTTTAACTGGAATTGATGACAATGAACCCCTGCGTCCTACGTAAGATATAATTAATTTTATAACTTGTCGACCATTTCGAATTACTTCTTTCCTTTTTTAGAAATGTTCTACCTAACGTAGCCCAACTTAGAATCATCAAAGAAACTGAAATACGAAAAGGAAATACTTTAGGTTACGGAGCTTTTGGTGTTGTTTACAAAGGAGTGTGGGCAGTAGATGGAGAAAACTCCACCAAGATTCCAGTCGCAATCAAAGTTTTACGAAACGACACTACAGCTAATAACAGCAAAGAATTTCTATCTGAAGCATATATTATGGCTAGTGTAGATCATCCCAATCTATTGAAGCTTTTAGCTGTTTGTATGACATCACAAATGATGCTTATAACTCAACTAATGCCCCTTGGTTGTTTGCTGGACTTTGTCAGGAAAAATCATGACAAAATTAGTTCAAAAACTATGTTGAACTGGTGTACCCAAATTGCAAAAGGAATGGCGTATCTTGGTAAGTTTATTAAATTTTTTATGTATACATATTCTCAATATAACACAATATATTAGGTTAATTTAAAAATATTGTCGCCTTCAAAATAGGCCTGATTGAATCATTTGTCGAAAAATTCTGTAGGCACTTTTTAGTATGGCCCTTAACTCTTACTGGAGATCGTACTTTAGGCTTGAATGGTCTCAAAATGTCATCTACAAAGTGGAAATTTGAGTTAAGTTTATTTGAGGAATAATAAAAAAGCCACATGGGGTCAGATCTGGCGAATACGGTACTTAAATGTACGGTGTATGGCATTCATTGTGTTTTTAATCAAATCAATTGTGTACTAATATCGATATGTAGAACATGTGTTACATTTAACAAAAGTTGGCCTTTTCCGGCTTTTTCCGGGGAATGTTCTCTCTGAGACGCGTCATAGAGCCCAGATAATTTTGTTTGTTTATTATTTGCCCGTCGGGGAGGAATTTTAAGTGGACAATACCACGATTGTCTATGAAGACAGTTACTGATATACTTTTTGACTTCGGATCACCATCGAAGTGCCAGTCCGAAGCTTGTTGATTGGTTTGCAAATAAAATTCTTATACCTTCGTCTGATCACCCGTTATGGTGCGTTTTATGAATATAAGGTCCGATTGGTTCGCCCAAAAATGTTTTCAACAATGTGTTTGTAGTGTTCTTTTTTAATAAACTTCAGTTGCTTCGAAACGGCTTGTTCCGAAGTTTGTTCGTGCTAACGCATTTCGTGCTAACTTTCGGAACGCATTTCGTGCTAACTAAAATGTTTATAAACATATCCAGATTCAGAGTCATCTGCCCTAAGTGTGAATGACGGCTTTGATTCACCATTTCCTTTACTCCGACATTTGTATTGACTCTACAAAACAAATATCGCTGGTAACACAAAATTTGAGGTAAACTCTGGTCAATATTTTTATCCATTTTTAAAATCGCAGGTCGACCGATAACGCCAAAGCTAACTGACAATTAGATGCATTGATCTTATCTTATCTATTGATCTAAATTTATCGTAGAAAAATATTCATACCTCATCTTACGTGGACTTTTTAATGAACAATTTCCGATATTTATTTGACAGAATGTCTCTGACAGATTTGATATATTATATTAGATATAATATAATAATAATATTTATAAATATAATAATATTTATTTGTCAGATATGTGTGAATGGTGACACACAATACTGTTTGACGTATTATGCATCGTCTTGCGCCTTAGAATGTTTGTCCATTACTCATTACTGAAAAGTCTATATTTCATGTCTACATGATCGTTTCAAATCCATACAATAGATGTAATCAGTAAGATATAGACTGTCACACCATTATACACCTCATTATACATATATAGGGAGTTGCAACAAGGACCAGGTTTATACCAGGTGTGACGGTTAATAATTCTTGATTTTTTTACTATAATTTTGACCCTTTTCGCCACAGCGACCCATCCGATGGGGCGTTATCGTGCTGTAAAATCACTTTTCCGTGTCTTGCAACCCATTCTAGTCGCTTTTCGACCAATGCATGTTTTAAATTTATCATTCGTTGATGGTAGCGAACGGTGTTAGCGAACTCTGTATTACCTGGTTTCAGAAGCTCATGGATCCCACCAAATGCACAGCATTGTCCTATTTCCAAACCGATTCGGTCTTGCGGTCTGTGTTGATGGCATTGCTGATGCCACACCTGGTATATTAAATTTTGCAATAAACCCAATGTTTCCGTTTTTATTTATGTCAAAAGTTGTGTAGTTAGTTACGTGAGTATATCAGTTAAATATTACAACTCTTTGATGGTAACCGTTTTACCAATATTATTTTCAAAAAGACTGACAATAAACCACAGCATACACTGATATTTTGACGATCTGTGATTTGGGTTTACTTACGTTTTTCTTCACTCTCTGTTATAGCAAATTTATGTGTGTGTATAGGTTTAACTGAAAATTGGTTTCGTCTTTAGAGTCAACAAATATATTTTCGGATTAGTTTACTTAGTTTCGTAAAATCACTTTAGATTTTCTTGGTACTGATAGTGGGTACTTGGTACTGGGCTTATAGCTTCTTCTCTTCTCTCCGTCCCATCCCTTAAAAACTCCCTAAATTAAAAAAAATCAAGTTGAACCTGCTCTTAATTGTTTATTGTCATTTCATCCTATTCTTCTTTAAGCGAAGGGCCGTTCTATATATTCCGTTCTTTCTGCGGTTTTTCTATATCCGTTTTTCATCTTCTGACGTTCTATTGGCCCCTCTCATACTTTTGTTACTAGCATAGGCGCACTGATTCCCTCATGGCCACTTTTAATCTCCGCTTTTGATGATCTGTTTAGATAACTTCATGGTATTTGAATTTTTAGAAAAGCAAGTCTGCTATAGCTATTTATACCCATATTTATTTTATATATTCTGGTCGACGTTTTTTCTTAAATTATCTATGAGTATGCAGTCAAAACTAAGACAGATCACTGTGATTACTACCCTCTTGACATTTTAAAGTCATTAAATAACGCCTACGTTGACGTTATGATAATAGAAATAGAATAATAGAAACAAGCAAGCTTAAGTTTAATCTACTATTCAGAACGACTATTTTCATAGTAAAGTTAAATTAACTGTATATGCTCTTCAATAGTGTACAATACCATTTTTATAAATGTCAGTTCAGTTCTACAAATGTCTATGTGATCGTCAAACCATCATGGCCTAAGAACAGAAATTTATTAAATAATATAGCTTTTTGGTCTATATTTATAATATTCTTGCTATACGAGGGTTGTTCGAAAAATGATCGGCCTGACAAAAACAAACATAAAATTTTAGATATAATTTTCACCTTGCAAATAAGTTCTTCTAAGATTTGAATCAACAGTTCTTAGCTTTCAATCATCATTTGAAGCGAATCTTTATCCAGTCAGCTATGGAAAGAGGGTAATTGCTGGGATGCGGAATTTCTAATATGCGAGGTCCATACCCAAAACATCTTGATGAAATATAGTCAGCAAGCTCGCTATGAGTCTGCGATCATATAATACGACATTGTGGACTTTTTGACGATTTTGTCGGTCGTAGCGATTTTTGAGAATCTCTAGCGTTCATTATGTTCCATGGATGTATGACCACGTTTAAATGACTTTTTTAATGTCGTAAAAAGTAGGGGAAGAATCATTTATAGTGGGATTTTGTTGTTTATATGTTTGTCGGAATAAACCCACCAAAACAAAGTACATTATAACACCTGGAACTTCTATTTTATCCATTTTTCAGAAGATTTATCGCTTGAATATAAATATGATTTTTTTTTCAGAGGAGAAACGGCTGGTGCATCGTGATTTAGCTGCTAGAAATGTCCTCGTTCAAAAACCCAGCTGCGTTAAGATTACTGATTTTGGTCTGGCAAAATTGCTTGATATTAATGAGGAAGAGTATAAGGCAGCGGGTGGAAAGATGCCAATAAAATGGCTGGCTTTGGAATGTATTCAACATAGGATATTCACCCACAAGTCGGATGTTTGGGCGTTTGGTGTTACGGTTTGGGAATTATTAACTTTTGGTGGAAGACCTTATGATAATGTACCTGCCAGAGATGTTCCAGAACTTTTAGAAAAAGGTAATGAAATTTAACTGACTGAAAATAGTGATATGCAAATAAACCGATTTTTTCAGGAGAAAGGCTTCCCCAGCCAATCGTTGCTACCATAGACGTTTACATGATAATGATTAAATGTTGGATGCTGGATGCGGAAAGCAGACCGTGTTTTAAAGAGTTAGAGGATGAGTTTTCGAAAATGGCTCTTGATCCTGGACGATACCTTATTATACCTGGTGATAGATTTATGCGTATCCAAGGGGGCTTAAGTACTCCATTGGTACGTTGATATTTTTTTGTTTTTAATATATATATATATATATATATATATATATATATATATATATATATATATATATATATATATATATATATATTTCTTGGATACTTATTCATTTTTGTTCTGTTACAGAGTGATAAGGATATGGTTTTGTCTCTTGCATCGGAAAATACACAATCGGAGACGGACGACTATATGCATCAACCGAAGTCGAGAATGCCTTTACACTCAACTGGAATGACGTCGCTGTCCGGTATGACGTCTATTTCTCCCATTCCTGACCGATACCGACCTACTGCACCTCCAGCATCGGAGGGCAGCTCAATTTATCCTTCTTCTCAGAATCAGTTCAATCATAAACTTTTAAGGTGAGTTGTTATCTGTCACAATTTCTGCTCAAAAGAACTATTATTAAAAATATAGAGTTATATAGAAAGAACTTTTTAACTATTAAGTTTTGATTGCCAGTTCTGAATTGTCTTAATAATGAATCATGTTGACTACGTTTTAATAACAGATTATGCATGTTGAAGTATTGTATTTAATATTATCATTTATCTTAGGTGATGCCGAAACGTTGGGCGATAACTATGTTTTATCACAACATTAAGGAAGTTATGCAACATGTCCTCGATTCTTTTTTATATATTTTTCAAATGTTTCTTTCGTGATAAGATGTTTTACCTCCTTTGATATTTATGCCTATACTTTCAAGATATTCTTAACCCCCTTTTCATCTTTTCGTACTTAATTTTTACGGGTATGAATTGTTTTTTCATTTTTTTTAAACTTAGTATCAATATTCCAAATATTCATATAAATTTCAGTCATCACTTTTTAAAGTTTCCGTTCTAAAGTTTTGTTTTGAAGTTTTCGTTCATCGTTCAGTTTTGCCAGTTGCTAATGGTTCACTTTGACATAAATCGTTTTATTTCTTGGTAATAGCTTAAAATAAACAAATCCTTTATAGCCCCTCCAATTTGAAAATATAAGATCCTCAATTTAATTATCCGCCTTTTTGACTACCTGTGATATTTATTAATACTAATAAGTAATACAAATTTAATTCTCGAAATAATCTACACCACTTTCTATACACTTTTGCCACTTAGTGATTTTGATTTGATTAAGTCATTGAGGCTTTTTTCGATTTCCTCAAGATATGTGAAAGTCCATAGAGGCCAGGTCTGGAAAATCGACAGGTGCAATAAAATCTTTCAGCCATGGGAGCCCTAACTCGGTGGCTGTTTCCAGAGTCCTTTTTGCTGTATGTAGCTCCTTGACAGTTCAAGCCCTTTTTTTCTTCTAGAGCGTCACTATCGCGAACTAGTTGTTGCTGATAAATGTCAGCATTGGCCGTTTGACCGGATTGTAGAACTCGAAATAAGAAATCATAGTTTGGTAGTAGCTGTTTAATTCGTTGGCCATAACTGATAGTAAAGCACGCATTTCTGATGCCAATTAAATGTGGAACAATGTAACAGTTATGAGTTCTTTATGCTCGATGTGGATAATTTGTCAGGTTCAACAGATGATTCAATAGCCACGAGGCGGTACAATTTTTTTTTGTTTACTAAACGAAGAAGTTGGGTTTTATATTGTTTGCATTGTTGGTTATATTTATTTTTTCCTTCATCTCGTACAAGTTACTGAGTCATATTTTCGTTAAATAACGCAACTCATTTGGCACGTTATCAAACTTTTTAGGTTGGCTAGATGGTTCCTTGTCTTCCACACTGAGATTATCACATTTGAAACGTTGAAACAACTATTCTCTACATGTTGCTTTTTATGTAGTTTACTGACCATAAACTATCAGACATTATTTAATGTTTCTGAGTTGTAATTTCTTTTATTTCAAGTTTTATGTAGATGTAAATAACAGTGACAATCAGCTTAACAAATAATAGATAAATATAACCAAAACAACTTTTGACAGAAAATAAAATCACAACTCTCGACTCATAATTATACAACGAGAAATTAGATTCATCTAGTTTATTTTTGAATGTGGAACGATCTCCTGTACTAATTTCTCCAGAATATCTTTTTTTCTGTAATTTATATATGTTCTGTAATAATAAATTATATTTTATTTCAGACATAGTCAAGGAATGCCAAGGCATTTTGATTCGTCGCTTCAAGGCACCCAGTCTGATCTCTCCTCCATCAAATACTGCGGGGATTCCTTGAAACTGCGTGAAAGCGATATTGGTTCTGATGAATACGATTCCAGTGGAAAATCTCAACAAGCCCACATTGGTAACCTAAAACTGGAACTACCAGTGGATGAGGATGATTATCTGATGCCTTGTCCCCAACACACCCAAGTTACTTCTACATACTTGGATCTAAAGAACACGACAGATCACGCCAGCAATCCGAACTTGTACTCGGATCTATTCAGAAACAACATTGATAATCCGGAGTATTTGATGAATAACGAGTCACCAATCGAACAAACTATCGGTCTTCCGGATGTTTCGGATTTTGTAGTACCGCCATCGCCAGGAATCAGCGAAGTTGCGAAGGTTTCGTATTTGCCCAGAAGCGAGGAGGAAAGCGACCATGAGTGTTATAATGATATTGACAGACTCAGAAGGGAAATGCAACCGTTGCAAAAGTGTAAAGATGGTGCAATTGTGTAATATGACGATGAGACTCTTCCTGTGGTTATTTTTTAATGAATACATATACCTTGGACTGATATTTTTATATGTACAAATTAATGGCCTTTTGTACTTGTAGTAGAAAGGCTGTGTGGTGGATAAAATATTACATAAAATATGAAACTGAGGGGAAACGTCTTGAAAACCATTGTGCCTGCGTATTTGTAAGGAATCCATAAAAATTAGTTACTTAACTAGACTTTAAGATGTTGACTACCCAGTACTGTCATAGCTGACAATAACTGATTACTTTTTCTTTGACGACCATTTTAATGTAAATACTTTTCTCAGATGATAAATTTTATTGTATATAGTTTTTGTTTTTAGAAATAACGATTTGATTTTCAAAATACGATGAAAATCGAACGGTAATGTATAAAACTAGGGTCTGTTTTATCCACTTTTATCTAATCTTTCGACTAACTGAAACAGTCAGAAATTGAAGCATTCTGACTTATACATTTTAAAGATTACATAAACCTGGGTATGCTTAGATGTTTTAAGATGGGCCAATTTTCTACGGATTCTTGACAGGACCAATCCTCGATATGTCTTGCCCAAATGCTGATCTGTGATATAATATTTAATTGATATAATGTACGTTTTAAACTGTAACGGTTTCTAAGAGGTTTAAGGACCATTCACAAGATGTGGTTGGAATATTAAATTGGTTAATATTTTATATGCGGTTTACAGGTCGTCTAATCTCATATTTACTCGTTTATAATTTTCTCGAATACCTGTTTTTAAAAATTTACAACGCACAAAGCAATATTTGTTTCTGTTTTGTATTTTTTTTTGTTAATAGTTTTGCACTAAAACCGTGCCATTATTATAGATGAAAGTGCCTTTTTGTATATTAAATATTGAATACATTTATAGAGTTTTAATAAAAAGCTATTTTTAATAAACTTATTTAGTTTTATTTGCCTTTAAAATAACATAATGCCCAGGATTGACCCATTTTATACAAGTGCTGCGAACTACACATTTTATGTTTTTTTTAACAGTTTTTTAACAATATATATATATATATATATATATATATATATATATATATATATATATATATATAGTTTTGTAAATATTTTTTTAGCGAAAAAACAATATTAATCATAATTAGAAAAACGAAACACATACATACTGTTCAAATCGCTAATTTTATTTCAATAAAAATACACTGTTAAATATACATAATAAAACTTCCCCCAACTAGGTACAGTAGACCCCCCTACAGTAGATTATAATATGTAAACTGCATTAATAATCAATTCAGAATAAAAACACTTACATACATATATATTATATACACAAAATTACATACATATTTTTTTGATTGCTTTCATTGTAGTTTGCAATACTTTTAAAACCATACCGATTCTTGAAACCATCACACTAAACTCTATTAACAATATTTTCAAAAAAAAATCGTTTTCATTTATTTAGAATAGAAATGTATCCTTTTCTTTACTTTTTGTTTTGATAGTTTGTTTTTCTATTTTTCTTTTTTTGCATACTCCTTCAGATGTTTGTTTTGATTCCATGGAAAACTGCTTTGTAAGTCCTTAATTTAACCAGTTGATGTTTATCCAACTGATCACACACATTTCTGTACTCTTGTACTATTAGATTATCCTGTAAAACTTTCATAAGTATAAGCTTTTTCATAAACGATTACCTTCCAAATTGGGGGTCAAATTTTGTTTATTCTTGTCTAATTCTTGAATAGTATTATTCGTATCGGTAGGGTTTTCTCATTGTTACTACCCTCGGTTGTGTTGCTACATGTAGATTCTTTGCGGACACGAAGGAATATTCCTTCTTATAAATTTGGCACACGTTACTTTGTTTTCCTTACATGAATTAAATAATATAAATACAAGTTATAAAAACGAATGCAAAAGATATATGAGTATAACGCCGAAAATAGCACCGAAAGCCTAAATAACAATTAAAAGTAAATATATTTTCAAATCGATAGCAAACCAACAAATGGAGCCATAGATATAGGTTAAAGCTATAGTACAATGACTAAAATCGATAAATTGTTTTATTTACCGGAGACTCCAATGATTTCAAAACGTCTTTTCAGAAAGAGCACGAAAGCTAATTTCGGTATAACCGAATTGCTCCGTGCCGAACCGATATTGGCGATGTTGGTCTTCGGCACAATTGTGAGGTCACTATAGTTTTTTTCGGTAATTGTCGGCGTGCCATCGGTACTAGGTTTAAAAGTTTATTTTAAATTTGATATAAGTTTTGAATTATAATGAATAAACTAAAAATAGTTTTGTTATAAAACAAGGTCAGATTAAATATATCCATACCGCTACATGCAATAAACTTCAATCACACGAGGAACTAAAAAATAAGCTTTCCGAAAAAAGTCCCCTTGAAATATTTTTTGTTTTTTGATGACCAAATTGTTGAATTGATTTTAAATTTTTCAGTAAAATATACTCATGGAAAACAATTGTCATGAATGCTCATTATCGAAAAACGAACTTAAATAAAAAAAGAAAATACATTTTATAACTATTCTCATATTTTCGGATTATCACTCGTTACCACATATTCAACATTATTGGTCCACTGATGATGACAAGGGAATTGATTTTATAAAAAAATGCATGAGTAGGAATAGATTTTAATATATAAAACAAAATGTACATTGATCTGATAATAATATTTTCAACAAAAATGATAAATTTTCCAAAGTTAGACTATTTTTAGATAGTCTAAATAAAAAGAATCTTCAATTTGGTTTATTTGCGTTCAACCTGTACATAGATGAACAAATGGTAACATATTTTGGCCGCCACTCGTGTAAAATGTATATCAAGGGTAAGCCAGATTCTCCAGATCCCATCGGTCGCGTAAGACCTTACAATAGAATAGAACAGGTAGATACATATGTATCCCAACCTAATGTTATTGCACAATATAATAAATACATGGTGGTGTTTATCTACATGACAACGCCATTGCCAATTATACAGGGTGTTTGGTGCATCGTTTGCCAAATTAAAACGGCCGATAGGAGGGATCTTTTGCTACCTCCTCAGCCTCCATACAGCATTATTGGACCCACAGGTTTTTTTATGTTAATTATTTAATTCTTTATTTAAAAAAATCCAAAAGTCGGCCTTGAAACTTGAATTAAAAAAGATTTATTGGTATAACCACCAAATAATTTTTTTATTTTAATGTGTAATGTTGGAATGTAGGATTCTATGAAAATCAAAATTAGATGATTTATTAATAGACTCATTAAGTTTTATAGTACGCTAAGTAGGTAGAAAATGCTATCTCACTCTTGCGCAGTGAAGTCTGGCTGTTATCTGTTTCTTACATAGGGTACTAACGTTCCTTAGACTTGAAGTAAATATAAAATCTTAATAATCAATGTTTTAATTAATCACAAATATTGCTCGAATTGCTGACCTCCGTTGCGTATGCATGCTCGCAATCTTCGCCTCATTTCAACCGTAATTATGCCGAAGGCCGCCTTTATGCGTTGGAATAAATATTCTCTAGTTTCAACTTCTGTGATGTGTAGAAGTTCTTTTGCCCATCCCCAGATGTAAAAATCCAACGGAGTTAAATTTGGGGACCATGGAGGCCATGGAATAGGGCCATCCCTCCCAATCCACGAATTTGGGAAAACATTATTTAAATACTCACTGACTGTTAAGCTCCAGTGTATAGGACAGAAATCATTTTGGAATACAATACTCCAGTCCTCATTAAATATTGGAATTTTAGCTAACAATTCGGGTAAGACGTTTTGCAGGAACTCAATGTAATTATCCCCGTTGAGACGATCAGGTAAGTAATGCGGTCCAATTACATGATTTCCAATTACTCCTACCCAAACATTGATACTGAATCTTCTCTGAAATGACCCTCTGTCTTTTGAATCGTGGGTTCTCATCTCTCGGCAGCCAGTGGTGAAGGTTGTGTAAATTAAGAATTCCTTCTTTATTAAATTTGGACTCATCCATCCACAGAATACTTTTTAAAAACTTAAGATCTTCCACGTCTGTATGTAGCAAAAAACGACAAAATCGAACACGGTTATCAAAGTCGTTATTTTGAAGATCTGCAACCACTAAAATACGCGTAATAATGCTTCTTACTGTCAATATTTTTTATTTAACTTGAAATGTTAAGTACGTACGGCTAGTGATAACACGTGCCGTGGGAATTCATCTTTAGCGTGTACGGGTTGTAAGTCTGTTCAAAAATTACCTACCTTGTACCGGAATGTAACAAAAAGTATGTTTCTTATTTTGGTGAAGTACTTTCCACACCTTGCAGATTAAAATTTCAAGTAATGAAGTTACATTTCTGATGCTTCTAGTAGGTTCATCCTCGAACAGCGCCAAAATCTGCTCATCGATTTCAACGTTGTGTCAAGTCACAATCCTTCTTGATTCATTAATGATTAAATTCCCAGTTTCTCGTAAGCATCGGTAAGTGTTTTGGAAGGTAAGTGTCTATTAGGAAAGCGTTCTTGATAGATTCTTTGCACTTCTCGTGCAACACCACTGGCGCTTCCATTATGTCCTCAAAATGTCCGCGTATCCTTCATTAGAGCATGCAGCCATCATCAAATTATGTTATAGTTGAACTCCGTTATAACAATAAAGGCCGTCTCATTGTTTCTAAAGTTAGTAAATTACGGCAAAGGATTATATTTGTAAGAAGTGTAATGTTAATTTACATATAACGTGTTTTGTACAATATCATCAAAAATGAAATGGGATTTTCCCAGTGGTTCGTTTACGCAAAATAATAAAATATTTTATGGTTTTTAGTTTTCAAATAATATATATATATATATATATATATATATATATATATATATATATATATATATATATATATATATATATTAAATAAAAATAATATAATATATAAAAATTATTTATATAATATAGTTTTAGTTCTTTTTTAACATGTTTTTGAAAAATAATTAGTTATTTGTCAGGTGTCAAATATTATATTTTATGTTTCGTCCCAGTGGTTCATTTACGCCCCAGCGTTTTCTTTTTAAGGGAGTAAAAAAAAATTGCCAACAATAACGATAATATGGGGGTAAGGAAATAAATATTTGCTAATTAAATTGTTGTTTCCTTAATTTTTTCTATCCTTGGGATAAAATGGGTTAAATGAGGACACCCCATGTTAGTGCTGATATTAAATATTATTATATTATAACTGGATTTACAAAATAAAAATAGATATTTTAGTTTGTTTACAATATAGATTAATTATAATCAAATGTTTACAAATATCAATTATACGACACGAGAAAAAGATAGGACACTTTTCTTCAATTTGCAATTTTAATTCAGTTGTCTTTCTAACATCGAAGAGAAACGAATCCATCAAGTTCAAAATGTTTAACATATTTTTCCAAAATATCTCGATGTACAAGTAGGAGCCGATATACAAGGTGGGGCCGTTAATAATTCTTAAGTTTTCAAGAGATGATGCTGGAAAAAATGGTCGGTTCACAGTCTAATTTCTTGTCATATTGTTGCTACGATAGTACTTTTTAAAACGCCATTGATGTTTCAACGATTTCGAGTTGGCGTCATATTTTTTTTATGTGGTAATATTTTTTTTCATGTCGCGTTTCGAACCAAATAAAGAACATTTGTGGTACGTACGGTTTTTCTTGTTCAATCAAAAGAAAAACGCGAGTGAAAGCCGTCGTATACGTATGGACACTTATAGTTACAATATTCGAACGCGAGAGGCTTGTGGATATTGGTTTAGACGATTGAAAAGTGATGATTTAGACTTGAAGTACAAAGAAGAACGAATGAAATGAAAAAGATGAAGAAAACAAATGGCAGAAAGATTAAATGTTGGTCGCCGAACCATTGTGATTATCTGCATGCCATAGCAAAGATCCAGAAGGCAGAAAAATGGGTACCACATCAGCTGATCGGTAGACACATGGAAAAGCAAAACACGGTGGGCGAAGTTTTGTTTTCTCGGCATGAAATGAAGACTTTTTTTGCAGCAGATCGTAACTGGAGACGAAAAATAAATATATTTCGACGACTTAAAATGAAGAAAATTATGGGCTGACCCAGGATAACCATCAACATCGACCGCAAGACCGAATCGCTTTAGAAAGAAGACAATGCTGTGCATTTGGTGGAATGAGAAGGGTGTCGTGTACCATGCGTTTCTGAAACCAGGTGAAACAGTTTAAACTGTTCATTACCGTCAACAAATAATCTAAATGAGCTACAAGATACGGAAAAGTGATTTTGTAGCACGACATCGTTTCATCACACAGCGAAAGCGGTCAGAGACATCATTTCTGTACTTGGCTGGGAACTCTCGCCATACCCGCTATACTCACCAGACTTCTTTCGACTACCACTTGTTTTCATCGATATCTCATGCATTTTCCATGATACACTTCAATAATTACGGACATGTCTAAAAATGGCTTGATGACTGAACCACCTCAAAAGATATACGGTTATTGTGGGAGGGCATCCACAAATTGCCAAAACTTATTTTGAATATACTATTTTTTACCTTTCTCTTAAAATGAAACGTGTTTTATTTTAAGAAAAAAAAATATTTACCCCCACACCTGGTATAATTACTAATTTGATTAAAGATCCTGAAAGGCTCAGAAAAAAAAAAGATTACTATAAGACGCTTTGTGTTGATAGACAGACATAAACTTGTAATCTTTCTTGCCGCTTTTAACTCTAAAACACTAATATGTTTTTGATACACGTAAATATTAATATGTCGTACATTATACGACGTGTTTTAATAAAACAATATAATTCATATTAAATATTTATTTAAACAAAATTCTAAAGAACTGAAAATTCTTCTATTATTTTCTAAAGACTAAAGTTATATACATGTTTATATAATAGTGCAGCAGTTACCTATTATATCCTCAGTGCAGTAGTTACCGTGGTGTTAATTGCATATCCCATGCTCGCATTTGACACATGTGGTGGTCATACGCCTTAATCGGCTTGGGCAATAGGTGACACGTTTTAAGTTTCTTCTCTACTTGACAATAACGACACGCTTTACGTTTCTTCTCTAGGAGAAGCACACGGTCAGGTTTTATAGTAATTTTCAAAATAGCGCGGATATCTAAGATCTTAAGTTCGTAAGCTTGGGATTGAAAATCTTTTCTCCAAACATCGCCTGACAAGTAAATGTGCTAGTCAATCAAGTAGTTACATCGGGAAAATGGTTTGACATTTGCTTTCAATTTATTACGGCAGTATACAATATATGAATTAATGCAAGGTGCATTAAGAATGCCGTAAAACATGCATAACGGCCATCTGCACGTTTTTCTATTGCAACTCATACTGCTACAAAGTTAGTCAAATGTATCTACGGCAGTTTTAGTTGGATTATAATTTAAAATAATGGCTGGTTTGCCACTCTATGTACAGACTTCTGCCTCTTCAGAAAGGTTGAGAGAAGTAAAATAAGTTTTCGTTTTTTTGGAGCATATAATGTATTTCTTTATGTCGAAACAAAACATGGCAGTAGCAGGGCACCGTTTCTTAGTTTCTAATAGTTCTGCAGGAATCTGTTTTTTGTTCTTGCCTAAAGTTCCTACAATGGTAAACTTGTAGGGATTTTCTAGTAATTCATCAGTAAGGCAAACTGAAACGAACCAGTTATCCATTGTAACATTGCGGTTATTTCCATCAATTGTTTTCGTCAGCTTTTTTACAAAAAAATTGGCGAGCCGTAGATTTGTTTGGTTTGGATTGTTTTGGTACTTTTTACCAAGTATGGCATCGCATCAATGATATACTTGGATAACGTTTTGGACTCATGCAAGCTCTATAGAACCTCCCAGAAATAGTAACGTCAAGAGCAGAGAGACGTTAAGAGAATAGTAACGTCAAAGAGAACCAAAATCGCAAAAATGATTTCAATTCACTTTTTGCGACATTTCCAATAATTGCTCATGCTTCTTTGTACTTTTGAGACTGTCAAAACTCTGCAGACTATCTCTACCGGTTTTTTCCTTTAGCCTAAGTTTATTTGGGAGTAAAATTGACTCGTGTCTTCTTGCAGTTTCCCTTACAAAAGTGGATATTGGAACGTCATCATCAGAATCCTTGTATTCAGCTACATTGTCATTATGTTCAAATAGAGATTCTGCTGAATTAACACCTGCATTGAACATACTGGATATGGCAACATCATTTTCATCAGAATCGAGATCACTCTCTGAAAGTTCTACTTCTAAATTATCTACTCAATCACTGCCGCTGTCTTCAAAATGTTCAGGTTCGCTATCTTCACCGTCCATTATTTCTTCGATTTCTCGTTGTACATCTTTTTCTGTCAATGGACGGTATTTATTACATTTGGAAGACATTGTTTTGAAAACAAACATAATTGTATTATATAAACATTATTATATTATTATTTATAGTAAGGTTAAATAACTAATAGTTTATTTACTTGATATTACTTTGAAATATGATGAACTAATGAACTAAACTGTACGTTCTAAACTAAAATGTACGTTCGTGAAATAACTGGAACCTCGCAATAAATATCATGGTAAATTTATGGTTATTATTAATTTACGACGCGGCGTTTAAAATATAACCAAACAAAATAAATATTTTCTTGAAAATTCAGTATAACTGTGAAGATACTATAGCCAATTTATTGGAGAAACAAACTAAACCCAAACATATTCACGCATATTGTACGTGATCGTTACAGGACCGCACTAAGAATTATTCTCTTTTGGGCGGGGTATAGCTAATATCGACAACTTCATCAGCTGTCCGTATCAAACATTTTATGGAAAAAATACAAATATTAATTAATCGAATGCAATTCAATAAAAGAAAAAAACTCACGGCAGTGTATGAGTTACTGCGGCCTACCCTGTGTTTATGTCGAACGGCAGCCTGCCTATCGTCTGGGTTTTCATTGGTGGTTTATATCGACCGATTCCCGCCAATAGCAGGGGTGGTCAGCGTTTCTGGCTAAAATATCACGTGCTGATCACGCGTTGGTAAATCGATAAATATATTTAGGCAGGTGTGTCTATTATGATTTACGAAACAGCCCGAAAATAACCGAAGTAGTGCGAGCGTTGTAATATCTACGACACATTAGTGTACTAGGATTAATGTCATTTTGACATCTCGTCAGATTACGCATAAAGCAAGTATGATTACCGACAACAGAAAAGCTAGACGATTTATTCCACACATTACTGGTGAAATATTTGGAAACAACACCAAACAATATTTTTATATTTTAGCAAGACAATGATCCCATGCATACGGCTCGGGTTATACTGTATTTTCAACGGAAGTATATTCGCATTTTCCATACCAGGGCCAAACGTCATCGAAAATGTTGGTGCACAGGTAGTGAGAGAAGTGTACAATAGCTCGAAACAATTCCAAACTCAAGAGGTGTTAAAAAAGGTATTTGAGGAAGAATGGACCAGACTTCCTCAAAATAACATTATGCGCCTTTACGAAACTCTCCCAACTGAATAACTGTAGTTTTAGAGAGCTGAGCTGCGTCCACAGGTAATTAATTTGTAATTATAAATCTTTTCAATAAAATTATTTTGAAAAATCAAAACTATTCTTTTTGGTCCACCTTAAAATAATTATACATGTCAACAAATTTAAACCTTTTTGAGGTAACATTGATGAAAATAGGTGTATATGAAGTATACATATGTATATGAAGTATACTTAAATCCGAAAATGATAAGCTAATTACTGAAACACGTACAGTTTCTTTGTTACAGGGGGTCGTTGGTGGGAAAAAAATGAGACGATATATTTTTACAATCTAATATTTATTTAATATAAACCTGTAAAACGTTTTAAATTTATGCAAATATTTTATTGAGGATTATGTGAATAAAAAATATATGTCATACGGCGATAAAAATCAACGTTTTTCTCTTGTGTTCTGTAGCATCATCTCTTTTTAAAAACTAACTGTAGTCGTCCAACATAGATGGGTTCCAGCGTCCCTGGTATGCAAATGGGTGTGACAATCCTGATCCAAATGGGAGTGTAAAAAATTCATTTTTAAAAACATGCGACACCTAGTATTTCATAGGCTTTCAAGAGTTCATCTACGAGTTTTTTTATAGTTTTCGCCTTTCTTGTTGTCCAGAAATCCTTTCCCTACACTTACAAAACACTTCCAAGCTGCCAATGCCTGATGAAGAATTAGATATACCGAGAAACATGTCGTGCGTTAAAGACGCAATGGGTAACGGTAGTTCCTGGCTATGAGGAACTGAAAAGGCAAATTTGGATACTGAATTTTATCCCTTTGCTTTTTTAAAATCCCTTCTGTTTTAGTTATACAAAAGCAATAATAACTTACATTATCAGTAGGTTCTATTTTTGCGGTGTATCCACTACACTAAATTTACATGGCAACTCACAGAGCAAACATGAGGTGAACAACTTTTATTTTGATCTCCAATTTGGCATTTAAAATATAAAATATTGGCTTTTTTGACTTCCTCGGATATAGATCAACGACAAAAATCAATGCAAAATCAACGACTAGAACTTGCCATTTTGATATAAAATCGACTTAAATACTTGACTGTGCTGTAAACAAAACAAACTAAACTATAGAAAACTATAAAATTCCCCTTACAGGTTTGTAGAATACTGTGGAAACACCCCTTTTACGATCATGTATTAATTCCTACATTATCCAGTCCAAAGTCAGGAACAAATAATTTCTATGATCCCATGATATAAAGGAGAAGCAGGTACATGAAAATGGGACGTGCTAGGCCATTTCTGTGAAAAGGTGTTTTAATAACTATCTAAGTAAAACGCAAAAAGAGCATTCTCATCAATCTTACAAATATCATGCCGACCTGTGATAATTGCAAACATTTTAGATACAGCGTGTTGCGAATTGTATGGACCAAACTTTACCAGTGGCTAATGGTCTACGGCTAAAAAGAATGGTATTTTGTTATATGAATTTTAGTCGAATAATGCGTCTTAAGGGAGCTACGTCCCTCAAATGGTGTATCCTGAAGACGGTTTTTCACAAATATTTTCGAAACAGTTTATAATAAAATTATGAAATTTGGTCAGTGTTGTAAACTTGGGCGCCGAAAAAACAGTGTTCTTTAAATTAAAAAAATCAATCAGGGGCGTAATATAATGAGGGGTCCAAGGTAATAACTGCCCAGTTTTTTTTGTACGCGCCTTTTTTTTTAATTTTCATTCAAGATTATGAAATTACTGATAAAAGAGATACTCTTATTTCGCATCAACAAAATGAACCATTTTCGAGTAAATCACTTTTAAACTCTTCTTGAACAACACTATAAAACGCATCCAAAGAAAAAAATTAAAACCAATTATAAATTCCAAGTATTGTGCAATGTGTATTCCTTCAACTTCAATACATTTCGGATACCTCCGCACAACAGATTGTGTGGCGTTGCGAAGAAAATTTGGATTAGTCCGCAAATCTTCACACGTGTCTTGAATTTTTTGGATCAACTCCTCTCTGGTATTTACAGAGAGTAAATTTAAGTTTTATTTTTTCAATTTTTAAATACACCCAGACCCGTTAAATACACCCAGACGAGAAAATCGAGAGGAGTCAGGCCCAGTGAACGGGATAGCCATTCTAAATCTATCATTTCGCCTTATTTCATTTCACTTATCCCTTTTAAGTCCAAACTTTCTAAAGTTAGATCGAATAAAAACTCGTTTTGAAGGTAACCTTCTATTAGGTAATCGTCTATGATATTCGCGCACTCAGCTTTTGCATTTCTATTATAATATCCGTGGATAAAATGAATATCAGGGTATTCCACATTACTAAACAAAAAACATGTAATATCTTACTAATATCATATTTTAAAAAATTTTTAACACTGCAAATTAAGAGCATCCAAAAAAGAGAATTACTGAACAAATAAATGTCATTTTGACATGGCATATTAAAGTTTTATTGTTTGAAACGTGGCAATTATGTGCACACTTATTATTGCTATAAATATTGAGCTTTAGTATGTGGCATAAGAAAAATTTAAATACGATTTACTCGAAAACAGTGCATTCCATCGAGGTGAATTAAGAGTACCTCCTTTACTTAAAGAAGTCAAGGTGTTTGTAATTTGCAATGAATATAATTAAAAAAAAAGACATACAAAAAGAACCTACACTCCTTATCGATATCAAACTGTCAGCTACATTTTTAGTGAGTAAAATAAGCTACAAAATACAAGAAGGCAACTGACAATAGAACATACATTTAAAAATTACAAAAAACAGCGATGTCTTATCATAGTCCTGGATCATATATACAGCGGATTAATTCTACTATTGGAACTTCTGATGTGCCATCCAACTCAAAGAGATTTACCACTAAATACTAAATCATGTCAGTATTATCAGCAGATGATTCAACATCATTATTGAATCATTTCCTTATGAAGTTAACATGATTAGCGAAACGCGTATCGAATTAAAGACAAGTCATTTTATTATTGATTGATTTATTCTTTACTTTGTGATAGTTCATTTTATAAAAAAGGAATAAAACAATATTTTACTTTGTTATTTATCAATTTTATCTATATAAATAAAAATGAATGTTGCTAAGCGCAAAATTCGAGAACGGCTCGATCAATTCGGCTAATTTTTTTTTTCGTATGTTCCTTAAGGCACACGGAAAGTTTTAATAAAAAAAACTTTTCGTGTTTTTCTTTTTTTCTTTTCACATAAAAATAGACTAGCTGTCAAACAGTTGACGAAAATTGTCAACGTCAATCTAAACAAAACAAATATGCCATTCCATCAAATCTATAAAATACATTTGCAAAACAGTCCATTCAGCGCTAAAATTACCATTGAATATTCAAAGCAATAAAACTCAAAGGTTTTGCAGCAATGTAAGTTGATAGTGTGGGATGAATGTACGATGGCACATAAAAAGTCTTTGGAGGCATTAGACAGAACTATGAAAGATCTGTGAAACAATCAAAACCGATTTGGAGGAGCGATGATTTTATTAGCAGGAGATTTCCGTCAAACATTACCAGTGATTCCACGGTCAACGTCAGCGGATGAACTCAATGCATGTTTAAAGTCCTCTATTTTGTAGAAATACGTCAAGATACTAAATTTAAGTAAGAATATGCGTGTTGAATTACAAAATGATTGATCTGGAGAAATATTTTCTAACCAACTCATTGACCTTGGTAATGGCAAAATCCATGTTGATGATTCTACTGACTGCATTACATTTCCTGTCGATTTTTGTCAGTTTACTGACACAACAACCGAGCTCATACAAATGGTGTTCCCAAACGTCGCTCAAAATTACAAAGATCATTTTTGGTTGATGTAAATGAAATAAACTTCAAAATTCAAAATGAAATTGCCGGTGAATTAAAGACATACAAATCAGTTGATTGCGCAACGAATCAAGATAATGTCGTCAACTATTTACCAAAATTTTTAAACTCATTGGATTTACCAGGATTGCCATCCCATAATCTTCAATTAAAAGTAGGATCGGTAGTCATAATGTTACGAAATATTATCCCATCGCGTCTTTATAACGGCACACGGCTGTCAGTGAAAAATTTACTTAACAATGTAATCGAAGCAACAATTCTAAAAGGAAAATATAAGGGAGAAGAAGTGTTGATATCCCGCATCCCAATGATACCAACTGACGTACCATTTGAATTTAAACGACTGCAATTTCCAGTGCGGCTTGCTTTCGCAATGACCATAAATAAATCACAGGGTCAGTCTTTAAGTATTTGCGGCGTTAATCCTAAAAACCCATGCTTCTTCCATGGACAGTTGTATGTTGCCTGCTCTCGCGTTGGGAAACCGTCAGCTTTATTTGTTTACGCGCCAAGTAAAAAAGCATTAAGCATTAGAATGAATGTCATCAAGTTTATAAAGTATTGCAGTCTACGAAATAGAAAACTTATTTTTGTAAATAATCGTCGTTTATAGTTGAGACATAAATAACGTGATCACTCGGGAATACTTATTTAATTTTTACTATTAACTTTTGACAGAACGAAGTCTGTCCTGGCAGCTAGTAATAAATAAAAATATATATTTATAATAAATAAAAGTGATTGATAACAACGTAAAAAATTGTTTTATTCCTTTTTTAAGTCATTTTATGTTACTCTCTTGGAGTTTACATTTACAGGAGCATTAAAAAATCATGTTGTTTACAAAGACGGTGTTATGTAATGTAAAGCAATTAACAAATTTTGCTTATATTTTATACAAAAATATTATAAATTAGTTCATCAATCCCCTAACTCTGCGAGGTATAGGTCGAATTAGATGATGTAAGTCCTATTGTGGCAAGGCATCCAAGATGCCTTGTATAAATACACCAGTCTCATTTAAAGTTGTTTGACGGGTGAGATAATCACTCATGAGTTTGAAAATCAGCATTTTTTTTTTGGTAATAAATCTGGGGGATTTTTTAAAATATCCTTTCAGTTGTTTTTTCTAAACTATGCATATGTGGCATGACATTATGTGGAAAAAATAAATTAGGTTAGAGCAAGCTTACAAATATGATCTAAAAATGGGCCTTTATATTTCGATCACAAAACAAGCTTCTTTTAAACTTCCTCTGACGGCTAGGGGAGACCGGGATTAGTTGACTGTAGGGGGTTAGTTAGTCAACTTAGTACAATAAACCGTTTTCCGCCCCCGCTCAGTCGCTGGCATTGCGGCATTGTGTACGCACGTCGTTCGGGAGAAGGAGCATATTGTAGAAAAAACAATACATGTAAGTAATTATATTACTCGTAATATTTTTGTAGTTTGATTTTTAATCTTTTTATTACTCATCATTGTTTATGATTATTTTCATTCATCATTCTTTTGGTTAAAAATGAAAAAGCGATCGGGGTCTGGTAGACCAATTTATTTTGGAACTGGTTGATCACATGGTCAACCTACCCCATAATAGTCTGGATATACTTCACATGGAAGAAAGTCAGTCTTTTGTTAAAATTTATCAAAAGGTTGTTGTTTCAGCACCATACGGACGTTCAAAAGAAAGACTGATCGAGGAAGTACAGCCAAAGATGTATTCGATAGAGCATGCCAACAAGTTATTCTTGATAAAAAAAATATGAATTCTATATTTTTTTAGAATATTATTTATATAGAATTTTCTATATCGTATAAAACACTCAAACGCCACGCGGTAAAAATTAAGAAAACGTTAGATTCGAATCGACTTTGGAGAGAGCTGGCTATACAAAAATAGACCAATATTTAGTGACAAGGAATATCTCGCATTAGAAAGTTACCTCAAGAAGGCAGCTGATATTTATTACGGATATAGCTGCTGAAATACGAAAGTTTGCATATGAGTTTGCGAAAAAATATAACAAATCTATCCTTGATTCGTGGAAGAGAAAACTGATTGCTGGTAAAGATTGGTTAGGAAATTTTCTGTAACATCATCCTGCACTCTCTATACGATCTCCTCAAGCTACGAGTTTATCTCGAGCCACATCGTTCAACGAAAACAACGTAAATTTGTTCTTCGACAACTTGAAAATCGTTTACCAACGTTCGAATCTAAGTCCTGGCGATATTTGGAATGAATAGGACTTACAACAGTATCCAATAGTTCCAACCGGTTCCCAAATGTTCCCAATAGAGTGATAGCTCTATTACAGGAAAGACTATTACAATCTATGATGTACCTGAGTTGGAGAAAACATAATTGCCATTGGCAGCTACAACTGATAATATACAATCTGGATTCCGAGTCACTGGGATATCACTCAATGAAAATATATTTCTTGATTCGGAGTTTAGCAGATCTTATGTGACTAACAGACCAACATTGGACTTGCCTATTATTACACTACCAGTTACTGCACTGCAGTAACTGGTAGTGCAATCAGTTAATAGATCAGATCAGTGCAATGGAGTTAATAGATCAGCACTGTCAGTTACTGACAGTGTTGATCTATTAACTTCTCAAGCAAGACCTTGGCATGACCCATGTAACGAAATTGATGCTGCGAATGCAGCTCTGCAGGCCGATGCTCTTGTCTATTTAATAACTGATGAAAGTGACATACCAATATCGAGTTCATATGCTTCTTGTGAGTTGGCTTCTATTTTGGACGAAAACTCAGGAAATAATGAAGATCAAAGATTCAAAACTCCTGAAAAAAATGCGGCAACCCAAGCAAGAAGTGTCAATATACCCAGTACTTTGTTTACTTCACCTGAAGAGATAAAACTATTGCCAAAAACTGGAAAAATTAAAATAGTACTCGAAAACGAAAAAACACTATTTACACATACACACCTGAAAACGAAAATCTTAAGAAACTCAAAATAATACAACAATCTCATAAGACGCTGAACAAGAGAAAAATGAAACCAAAGATGACGGAAGGAAAATTTATAGGGACTAACAAGGGTAAAGGTAAAGGAAAAGAAGAAAAACTCTTCATGGGATAAATAAGAGGAATAATGACGAAGAAGACGAAAGTGATGAGGATGATACATTTTGTTTAGAGTGCACTGAATCCTATAGTTTGAGTATTCCTGAAGTGGAATGGGTTCAATGTATTACTCTGATTTAGAAGATTGATTTAATAGTTTGATCCCAAAAATGATCGGTTCCTTTAATAACATATAATTATATTATAGTTAAAACTATTTGTTGCCAAATGATTAAAGTTTATAAGAAGATTAGTTATATTAGTTAAGACTGCTTGTTACCAAATGATTAAAGTTAATAAGAAGTTTAATAGTTTTGTTTCAGATAATTAATACTAAAAGTATTATGTTTTAAGAATTTCGTTTGTCAAATGTTTAAATGCCTGATTGTTTATTCTAATTTGAAGACTATTCTGTTTATTTAAATTGTCAGTATTGACAATTTTGTTTCAATAAAAATATTGATAAATGCAAATACTTGTATTTTTATAATATGTATCCCAGATTTTGTACTAATTACTTCATAAGTCAACTAACCCTTAACGAAAAGTCAACCAACCCCAGGCAAGGGGCAGGTTGACTCGTACTTCGGGTTGTTTAAAATCAAACTTGTACACTATTTCATAATTATTAGCGGGCTTTTTGTTTTTTTCTTTTTCGAAACCTAAATAGTGTATCCAGCAGATGTATTGATTCTTATAATAATAAATACTAAAACAGTAAAAATACAAGCGTCTTAACTGAAATTTGGCCAACCATCCCAGGTCTCCCCTACTAGGGGATGACCTTTTATTTAAGCATGTTCCTGACAAACCTCGAATACGAAAGTTATGGCTTCTACGTAACTCATCATCGTCTATAAAAGAATATACACTCGTCGCTAAAGCAACTAGGGTCCACCCGTCAGAGGTGCTATGTAAGAGAAAATTAAAAAAAAGACGTAAAATACGTATCTCCATTGTAAGTAAATGTCAATTAATAGTCATCCTCGAACTACGTTTCGTCAATAAATACTTTATATATTTTTTCTTGTCGATATCATACTGTAAGATGTCAATGCTGTTAGTTTCGTCGAAACTTCGAGTGTTCATTCGAATGAACACTTTTCAAGAGTGTTCAAGCATAGTTTAAGGCAATTCTGATAAATTTCTTTAATTTCGTTAGTTTTATAACTGTAAATGAAACATAAAATAATCGTTACACGCCAGCTATGAAGCAGTCCAAATAAAAAAAACCCGTCTATTTGTAGCAAGAATCTGGCTACTATTTTCTGAGATTTTCGCGGAGTGGTACTCACAGACTAATCTGAAGTTTTTCTTGACCTTTAGTGGTCCAGAACTATTTGGTTTTGTAGAGCTGTTTTGACATCCCAAGGGTGTAGTGTCATCGGTATATCTTAAGTAGTTATTTTAATAGTACTAATACTGACCTCATCCGTTCAATTCTCAAGAGCTCTACGCATAATGTAATAACCATATGTGTTAAATATAGTTGGCGACAGGATGCACCCGTGCTTCCTTTATTGACGCAGAACTCATCGGATGTTTAATCTTCAAATTTACTTACCATAATTTCTCCCATTTCATACCATCAAACGCTTTCTGATAATCAAGGGAACAGAGCTATACAGGATGGTTAACTTCTTTGGCTTTTTCGATTATTTGTTGAATGTTGAATATCTATTCCCGAGTATCTCTCCTGAGAATAAATCTAGTCTGTTCTGGGAGAATCTGCCATAATAAGTAGGATTTTTAACGTTCATTGATAATATGAAGAAGGATTTTACTAGCTTGCGAAATGAGAGCGATAAGGCTAAAGCTAAAGTTAGTTTTTAGGTAGAAGATTTTGAAGCGAATAGATATTTTTTTGCAATGATTTTTGGACTTACTATACCTAGCAACTAGTGTTGAACATAGCCATATCTTCCTGAGTAGAAACGAACATTTTTTTGCACAACAATGTTGTAAAGAAATGCCTGAAAATTTTTAAGGGAACAAACTTTCGTTCACTTGTTATTTCGACTCTTAACCTTTATTTGAGCATAACATTATTGGAGCTTGTTTGTTCAAAAAATATGTTTGTTCAAAATATATAATAAAACATATTTTTATTGTTTTTAAATTGATATTTTAATCTGAAGATAAATCAACATACAATAACTGTTATGTTGATTAACTTATTTAATTATTAATTATGGTTATTAAAATTAGGAATACAACGTTTCAAATATTTAGAATGAAGTGTTTAATATTCAGGAATCATTTGCATTTGATTATATTATATCGATTTTAAGAAATATTTTTTTCATTATTTTTGAATTTTAGAATAAGTTAATTATATGAAATGACTCAAGAATGTGTGGGAGAAGCGAATGCGAAAACGAAAAATTCTGTCAAGGCTATCTTTGATAAAATATGAAATTATACAGAGCGTTGTGCTTTTTCTTCTATTTTGATTGTTACTGCTATTTATTAGGAATATTTCATATTTTTTAAAGTTGAGGAAATAGTTGTTTTTCGGGCTATATGCTCAATTTTTTGAGACGTTGTTATCCCTCTATTCATATTTAATTTTCAGTAAATTAATATTTATAAATAGCTCAAGACAATCAGTACGATTTACATGTTCAGCAATGTTTTGGGAAATTTCTGTTATTCCAAATAAAATAACTAACACTTATATCTAATTTTTGTTTCGTATTTGATGAAGTCACTGTGAACAGAAACAATTGCCGTACAATTTTCAAATATAGTGGAAACTTAAATATAAGTCTTAGATCTTTTATTTTAAATAAATTTCCAGCAAGTATAGGCTGAAAATTTTGATTTTTTTTATGACTTGTCACCAAATATGTTATGCATAGGAGGACACACACGAAGGTTCCCCATTTTAAATTATAATATCTTATTTTTGGTTTATTTCGTTTTTTATCTTAGAATTAATTAAAAAATCATGAATTTTGGCAATAGAACATGTCAAGGGAATATAAATTGTTACAGTTTAGTATAAGACATTAAATCAGCTTAGGATCAATTTCGATTAATATTTAACGGTAGAGATACTCTTTTTAAGGGCACAATACAAAAATTGCCAGCCAAATATTTGGAGACTGGATTTGTGGGTAACGTTCGAGGGCAAGGCAAACGAATAGCAGGATCAACTGAAAAAATCAAACGTATAGACACTTCCAAGAACATCAATAACGTTCTAGTCAACTGAGAATAAAAAAGGTTGTGCCTTAAATCTTACACATGAAAATTTTCTCAAGAAATTGTGGATGTTGGGTGAGACCAGTTTTCACCTAAATGGATATGTTAGTAAATAAAATTTACTTTACTGGTGCACAGAAACTTTACAATAATAGGTGTTTCGGTTAATTGTGTAAACATAGGCCATTAAAAACAGCGGCGGTTCGTGAAGGAGGGCGTGGGGGCGCTGCCCCGCCAGCCTTTATCACAGTAAACAATTTTTCACAGCAAAACACCGTATTTTATTTTCGTTCAGATTTTATCCTTTAACTCATTTTCCTCACCTCCGATATAGGGTTTCAATAACACGAAAAGTAAAAATGAGAAAGGGGGAAAGCAAAAAAAATCTTCAGCAGCACTATTTTCTTCTACACCCTCCCACTTTAAAAACCCACGAGCTACCACTGATCAAAAGCCAGTTCGTTATTAAGTGTCATTGTGCACAAAATATAGTTTTTCATAGCGTTGAATATTTCGAATTATGCACTAGAAAAAGTCGTTCTCGTGAAAGTTCAATAACCTCCTTTCATTTAAAAAAACGGCTGCTGAAAGTTATCGATTATTTGTTGAAGCTTACGGTGGACATTTTTTAACCCAAAAAATTTGTGAACGATGATTTAAATGCTTTAAAAGTGATGATTTTGATATAATAAATAAGAAGCGTCCAGGATAGTCGAAAAAATTTGAAGATGCAGATTTGCAAGCATTATTGAATGAAGGCTTGAAACAATTGGCAGAAACATTGCATGTTGCCCAATCCACTATTTTTGAACGTCTACATGCATTCTTCATATATCTATATATACCTCCAGAAGAAAGGAAAATTAATTCCATATGAAAGGTAAAAAACCACTTGTGAAATTTTGCTTGCCCGAAAGAAAATATTCTTGCATTGGTTTGTGACAGGTGATGAAGAGTGGATTTATTTTGACAATCTAAAGTGCAAAAAATCATATGTATACCCAAGTCAGCCTTCAATATCACAACCAGTGCGCAATATACATAGAAACAAGGCTTTGCTGTGTAGATAGTAGGGGGAAACGATTACTGGTGATCGATACCGACAACAACTAATAAAATTGAACTGTATATTGGTGGAAAAATGATCAGAATACAGCCAAATATGCGATAAGGTCATTTTTCCACATGATAATGGTTGGCCTCATTTTGCAAAATGCAGCACGGATTTTCAGAACACTTATGTTCTTACAAAGAAGTGAAATTTGGCTTGACTAATGGTTGGTCTCAAAAAACCAAAAGTACTTTTGGCGTAAAATCCATTCTTTGACAGAAGGATGGGAAAAAATAATAGCTAACAATGGCCAATACTTTGATTATTAAGGTAATGTTTTTTATGGAAATAAACGCTCAAATTTTGCGAAAAAATCGACGTTATTAGCCGAATCATCTATTAGATTCATGAAAAGCATATCCATATTTAGGAAGTTACATTGTGGCCTGCAATTTTGGAATACATTATAATTGAAGCTATATTTTTAAAAAATTAAGAGTGAGGACTTTGAGGTCTTTTCGTTTCAGCAGCATGTTGCTACAGCACATATTGCAAAGGCTAAAATAGCGCTTTTGAAGGAATAGTTTCGTTGTCAATTAATATCCAAAAATGGAAATTTGAGTTGGCTGCCAAATTCTTTCAATGTCGCCGTTTCTGACTTCTTTCTCTGAAATAGATTTCCGTATATGGAGGCATTAGAGACATTATTTTCCTAAAGTCGTTAGTTGAAAGCTTTGATAATAAATAGTTGCTTTAGTTTTTATAGATATTTATGAATTTTAAATGGAATATCTACTTTTATACCATCCTGTAGTAACTACATATAACAACTGATATTCAGGATTAGGACTTTAACACTTTATTATCTAGACTAGATTAGATTCACAGATGAATCTTATAATCACACTTTCATACACTCCTACACACACTTATATATACATACTTTCTTTTTCCACTAAAAGAACATAATATTTCAACAAAGAATTTGTGAGATATTTGCCATTCTTACATTCCTATATCTCTATCAGTTAACTAAATCTACAGATCCTGGAGATTTTTATGCATCATCCAATGATCTAATTTCATTAACTGAAAGCAATATACAACTAATGCCTTAATTATTATTATGCTTGATGGTTACATTTTGATATATAGATAATATTTTGTACTCCTACTACATAAATCTTGTCCCAGTTATCGAATTTGCTGAGGCATTAAAGCGGGCTGCATCACTAATGTTAGAAACTGTAAAATGGTATGTGCTCTCGAAAGGTAAGATGCTCTCGGCATCATCCTTGTATTCACGATATTTGCTATTTTTAAAACAATAAAACAACAAATAACGTTAGTGATAATCATACCTACGTACAGCATTTAATACTGATGTGAGCCAGATGTAAAATGACAGAAATATTATAATAAACGTAGGCTTATGATGTAGAATGGAGTGACATGATAGTATTAACACAGCAAGAGAAACACATGAAAGAACTGGAGTGAATTTACACCAAAACATTTCTTGAAGACATACCATATTACATAAAAAATTAAACCGTTAATATGAGATCAATTACACATCTACTAATTCGTTTAGTAATAGTATAAACCCTAACTTTTATGTTCGAATAATATATTAAAAAGTCTCGCCTACACACTATTGACGCACCCTATAAACGATACCCTGTTATTTTAATTAAACATTCTAAAAATCGCAAAAAAAAATCATTCCGGATTTTGTACAGCCAGACGAAAATATATCGTTACACTAACCATATTCGGCTAAACACACAACAATATATTTCTTGAAATCATTTGCATAAATACATAATAAACGCTGCCATTTTATGACATCACAATCGACACCTCCTTCGATTAGACAAATTCAACAGATTTTAACACCACAGCAATAACGCTAATAAAAATAATCATAGCTGGTTTGGAACCATCATTGTCGGGACGTTATTTTGCGATAGTTGTCCATAAATTCAGTTTAAAAGTTCTTGAGATTCCAAATTTGGTGGGGTACAGCAATGAAGTTAATTGGATAGGTAAAGTAAACAATATGAATTAGTCGAGTTGTGTATTTTACAGGGTTAACAGTGCTTTTTTGTTAAACATTAAGGTGAGATTGAAATTAACTGACATCCAATATATTTTGTTTAAAAATATTACCTTAATACATTACAACGTTCAACTATATAATTGCTTTAAATATCTGCCTCTTAAAAGTTAACTGAATGCTGATTTATTTTATAAATGTAAAAAATAACTATTTATTTTTCTAATCTAATAAAAAATAAATAAAAAACTGAGAGACTGTTGTTTAAATTTTCACGATATTTAAAAAACTATATGATAATTGGTTCGAGTCATAGGGCCTTTTCAAGAATGTCACTTAATTCATTTTTAAAAATGTTGAAATAATTGTCATACAATGTTTTAAATATAGTGAAAATTTAAACAATAATTTGAGTTCGTTTATTTAAAATTAATTTCAATCAAGTAACAGCTACCTGAGTTAATGAAATAAAAATAGTTAGTTAAAATTGTAATTATAAATTTTTTTTAAGCATATAGTTATTCAATATAACATAATATCAATGACATATGCTAACATCTATCATCTCCTGATGATGCTAACATGGTTAGCGAAACGTGTGTCGGGAAGTTTAAAAAAGTTATTTGGTGTTTAGTGGTAAATCTCTTTGAGATGAATCTTAATTGATTTATATATTGTCATGGAAATTCTTAATATTATTTTTCGTATTTAAATATTTGCCAAAGAAAATAATGTTTATATTTAAAACAAAATCAAATCTAATAATCTTTAGTTTCAAAACAACTGTGGTTTCAAAGGAACTGTTCATCCAGTTTCCATTAGTATATAATTCACTATAATTATAATATGTTATAATTAATACATTTTTAATTCAAATCTGAGTGGTAATTTTATGTTTAATTTCTTAAGAGCAGTTACGTTCTTCTTTTCTTGAAAATCATTCTAAATATTTTTTCATTTAATCCTATCCTACTAGGGGTTCGATAAAACAATATTTTCTTTGTAATTTTTCACAAACTGTTAAATAGTACTAAATTACTAACGAAAAAATGGTAAAGCAATAAAAGTGTAAAGCCTTTTATATGCATATAACATCGGGCTTACAGCAAAAAAAAACAAAAACAAATGTAAACCATGTCTGTAATAAAGCAATGTAATAAACCAAGAATACTATAAATGGAAAACATATCACAAAACAACAATCACACAGCACATTCAAAAACTCAAGTAAAATGTGAAAGTCATTAAAGAGATATGAAAGTAAAATAAATAAAACTGAAATGATGTACCAAAGGAAAATGGCAGATAGAAAGAACTAGACAAGATACAACTAACCTAGCATTGTTATATTATTCGAATGAAACTAGGAACACTACAATAGTTTAAAAGTTTGTCGAAATAGAGAAGACTCGAAGAAGAAATAAAAAAATAGACCATCAAAAACTTGACTGGAGAGAATGTAGGAAATAAGATTAAGGAGAAGGAAAACAATATATGGGATCAGAATAATTACATTGGATCAAAACAAATTGAGACTATCGACAAATGAATATGAAATAGTTTCACAAAATCCGACACTTTAACGGGTAAAAGGAATATGGAGAAGAAAGAGAAGATTTTGTTCAATTGTTTATGGTTATTTTGTTATTTCTGGGGTGATTAATGATTAAAATACATAGTAGGTCCAACGAAAAAGGTGACTGACAAAATACGAAACAAAGATATAGACTTCTTGTGTATTAATGTCGTTATGAAAGCGTCGTAAAGTATTTTTATACCAGTCCTGATACTAATTTTGAAATCGCTTTCAAAACTACGGTGATGAATATCCGAAATCATCATATTATAACTAATTTGACTTTGGAGAATAGTCAGAGGTCCTACGAAGCCAAATTACGTAAATATGGGGGATAATTGAACACCTTGACAGTTCTTATAGCCAATAAATTGCGTACAAGATAATGTTTGCGAATGTTTGCATATATTTACCGTTGAAATGCGATGTACAATGCATTTGGAAATGCTCGGTATTCCTGGCAGGTATACAATGATCATTTCGAAGAACTTCAATCAACTTTTGAATTCCAGCTTTAGTCCGAACTGTTATTGATTTCTGTTGATCTTTACTGTTGCTTTTGCTATCGACATTAATTATAAGTAAGGGATGTAAACGCCTTGAAATTTCTTGTTCTAACTTTGCTAGTTACGTAAAGACTTAAGCAGTCAGCTTTTTTTATTTAACTTGCTGTGTTTAGTTAAGTTACAGTAATAGAAATATCAAATTATTTAATAATTATCTTGTTTCTTTAACTAGATGGGGCATCAAGCTGCAGTCCTGTTTGCTCTCTTCGTCGTAGAACTAGCATCTATAACTTCAGGTGAGCCGTCAGTTTACAGAACATATCGTATATTATCAGGAAGTGCACCATATTACGACTACTATACATACAACAGAGATTCTTACGTAGCCCAGCCATACAGGTACAGAGTTTTTAATATACGATAAAATGAATGAAACCTAGATCATTTGCTATATTAAAAAGCTCTGTACCATTGCAGATATACTTATTCAAGGCCACTCTATGATGATAAGGTCTATATAACGGACAGATATGGTAATACTATAGCCCAGTCATCAAGTGACTATAATAGATATGTTGCAAATGTCAGATCGTTGGACACTGAACCTTATTGTCCACGTTGTTACTACAGAGAAGGTTAAGAATTATATTTTTATTACTGCATGCACCAGCTATCATTCCTGCACAAAATAAAAAAAACCATTTCAATTACTTAAGATTTCCTTTTATCGAAATTCATTATTTTCATTTTTTATTCTCCTTGTATTCCGTAAAAGGATGTAGTGATCTAAAATATAGAAATAACTCTTTTCAGAAACGAGAATATTACAATTAAAGTTCCTTCAAACTAAATTTAAGTGAAAAGTGCTAAAATAAATAATAAAAAAACACATCGCTCAATATGGTCAACATAGATGCATAAGAATGATGCTAACAGAGTAGAGTAAGTTTTATACTACCTTCCAAAATGTTTTAAATTTCTTTATATTATTTAATTTCTGTATATTTTAGCAATGTAAAGTGCAGTGTTGAGTGACATATGTCATCCCATATTAAGTAATAAAGTTGGTTTTAATACAACTATTTTTTAGAGAAATTATAAATAATAATATTTTAAGTTAATCAATTTAAAGAAAATTATAGTTGAAGTAGATCGAATAGGGTCTGAAGCTGTGTGTTATTATCAAGTTCTGTCACAAAGAACATGTGCACAGTGGTTTGATTAATATAGAATTAATGATGTCACTGCTGAAGACAAAGAATGATCTATGAAACGGAAGTTGTTTGAGAAGGTCGAACTGCAACTATTACTAAGTAAAAAATTGTATTAAACATCACAAATAATTATTAAAAGCTTTAAATATGTATATACCAATATGACAAAACCTGACTGCATTTCGCAGGAAGTGTTTACATATCCTGCTATATTTTCTAAATTTAGCCTCATTCTATCAACGTCTTTACGATTGAAGCTATGCACTTGTTGACAAATGTTTTTCTAATTATGAAGAAGTTTTTGGACGATTTTTATAACTTGTCCACATATTTAATCCAATTTTTGGCAAACCGATAGGAAAACTCAATAAAAAGCGAGAAAAAATTATTTCATCGATATATGAAATAATTTTCTTGTTGGAAAAATGTAGTTTTTAAGCAAAAAATAACCGAAACTATAATTAACATCCAAGTCATAATAGTTTTATTCATCACTGTTCGTGATTTGCTATTTTGTATTCACTACTGTTCTGTACTACTGTTTTCTGGTTCTTTATATTACAAAACGGGAAAAAAAACCTTTTCTCAAATTTCTTATAATTACTGTGCATTGCATACATGGTTTATATATCCTCAGAGTTACGAATGGTATGTTACACAAACTATTTTTTACAAATATTTATACCTTAGAATTTTAACCTGTTTTGGGTTTTACAATTCTGCTAATACATTTTCCGCTACGATTTTTCGCCAAAATATTGTTTGGCATTTTCAAATGTCGCAGGAGTTTGTTTCTGCAGAAGTTCCATGCAGTTCTCGTAAAATTGACGCTCGGTTCGTTTTATCTTTTATGATATGATATTTCGTCAACTATTCATATCTCCTCATATCATACAAATTCATATCAGACAAATTCAATAACCAAAAATTGACATATTAATGTTAAATTTCACTTATTTCACATATTTTAAAAATACCCACGGATTTTTCCTCATCAGACCGATCTTTATCAACCTCAAAATAGACTTCTCGTCATGTTTATTAGTCATTGATTTAATAAAATTGCTAATTATGAATAAATAATCAGTAATTTATTATAAACAAAACCGAAAACATGTTTAAATGTCACTGAATCAATATTTTCGTGGGCTTTACTGTAACACCACTTTGGGTTACCTGAATTCTTTTCAATTCTTTTACTTTCAGCCGTTATAGATAAATATTTTGCATTGTTCATTATATTTGAAAGCACCTAATTTTCAAATATGGTTGCGAGAAAGTCGTTTTGAGTTTTTATATAATATGAAGCCGATTCAGTATTATATGGTCTCATATATGTCAATTAAAAAAAAATTAATGACTCACGAAAGTTCACATGAGTCATGATTTTCCCACTTTCTGATATAATTTTAATTATTATAAATTGACCTAAATATGGATTTAACAAAATTGAATTAGCAATGGAGTGTATGCTAATACGATCAAAAAATAACGTGCATGCTGTTTTAAAAATTCTCACGCTTTATTATCAATCAATAAAACGCTTTAGTATCAATACAATAATTTGTTTTTAAGTTGGTATGACTGTCCTCGACATCCCTCAGAAGTTTCATATCATATCGCTCGTTACGTTAAACATTATAGCATCTTTTGTAGTTATTAGAACAAATTTTTGACGATTTTTAAAAATGTTCATGAAATTTTGTCTAAAAATTAAAGTTCCTGTGCTTTTTCATTAAAAACGCAGAAAAGCAGATATTTCAATAATGAACGGCTGATGTTAGAGCGTCTATATTAGTTATATATTTTTTTCTACAACAGAAATGTTGACTGCACACTATATACCAACTCAAAATGACTTCCTCGAAAGCTATTTTTGAAAAATCCATTTTTAAGAAGATTGTACACTATGAACACTATTACAAATTTAACTATATCTAAAAAAAACAATTGAGGTAAGTCACTGTGGTGTTCCAAATGCAACATAGAAATAGAACAAAAGTTTTATCTGATTATGTTATGCTAAAATTAATTATAAAATATTCTGAGTAAATGTTATTTAACTGAGTAAATGTTATGGAAAATTATGTGAATGTATAGTTCTTTTTGACACTTTAAAAAATAATTTTAAATCTTCAATATTACATTTTCTTTATTGGTATGCTTGATATCATAACAATTAGGGCATAGTATACAAAATTCCAAATTTGTCTTTTTTTCTTTCAAATACTAATGCAGATTCTTCATCCATAACTGATAAATATAATGAATTAAAAAAAGAATCCGGTTAACCTAATATGGTGCTGCTCCAAACACCCACAAGGACCTTCATTAACAATCAAATGTGTTTTTGGCTTTGTTTATAACAAACTCCTGATTATTTATTCAGAATTTGAAACTTTATGTAATCCATGACTAGTAACAAGCATAACGGGTAGTTGATTTTTGACTTTGATAAAGATCAGTTTTTAAAAATTTTATAAAAATATGCGTGGGATTCAAATAAGTGAAAGTGACGATAAAATAAAAGTAAATTTAACATTGGTAAATACGTCAATATTTTAAAGTTAAAAAAGTTGTTTTTAAAACTACGAAGTATGAAACTGATTTATACTTTTCGAATATTTATTCAAATATTTGTCGATAATGTACCCAAGAACAAAAAATAAATAAAAAATACATTTCATCGGATTAATTTTACAATTTTTGTATACACCATAACTGTATTATGTGATGATACAATACGATATGAAGAAATTTAACTCACATTTGATACAAAAAGATGAGATCTTCCACGATTATTATAACAATTCTCCAAAACATGCACCGAATTCAATATATCATTCAATGATATATGGTGGTAAGTTGGCAAGGTATCCTAAGAGCTTTGTAAACATGCTTCAAGTTGCTGGCGATAATAGCCCATAAATCTGGGAATCCCTCCGGGGAATCTAAATCGCAGTTTTTTTGCGATAAAGGCTACACTGTTTGATAAACTGTATGTTGTCTGGCGATATATTGCTGAAAGATGAGATTTCGACGAGTTTGCAGATACGGCCTAATAACGAGCTGCAGTCTTTATATTATCTTCGCCCCCAAGCACATAACCCTCCATTTAGCAATTTTTGGGATGCTAACTATATGTACTTCTAATACATATAAAATGATGTTCGTGTGTCAGTTATGTATGAGTGATTTTCTTTGTAAGATGGATATTTGATGGAATTATAGAGAATTAATGGTTTCTCACTTTTATTAATTTTATTATGAAAGTAAGTAAATGATCAGCATCACAGTCTAATTTCAGCAACTGGCCAAATTGAATGATGTATAGCTTGTAACATAGTTGAGAAATTGTAAAGGAATTGCCTACGATCATAAGAATGCTCGACAATATATTAAGCTGTAATCGTATATGCGTCTTTTTTTTGTTTATAAATAAATGATTATACTGCATTCCGCAGAGGTTCAATCCAAACTTGTTGTTCTGACAAATAAATATTCCTTCTTCAGCATTAAAATGATTCCACTTTGACATATTCTGGTGACCGCTTTTAACAAAAACGCTAAATGAGTAAAATAAGTAGCGAAATTAAAGTCATTTTAAGGCATTATTTTTTAAAAGGCTTCAAAGCGAAATTTACGAAATAGAGGGAGAAGGTTCAGTTCTGGTTTAAAAAGTTCCGAGTGGGAGACATGTGCTTTGAAGTTAGGGGAAAAGTTCAAGATTGTCAAAGTTCTCTCCATGCCGACGTTTTAAGAGTAATTGTGGCTGGAAATCCTAGAACAAGCACTAGGAATCTTAGAAATCAAAAGTCTACGTATTTTTTAAAACGGTTTCATTCAATGAAAATAAATAGTCCCGAATAATACCTCACAAAAGTAAACATACAGCAAGAAATACGTCAACTTGAAGAATTAAAACATTATTTCCTGTTTGTAGTTTACTTATCAGAAATGCAAATTATATTTTAGTACATTTTAGGCATCCGCCTCAAAGGAATAGTAATATGTAGCCTTTTTTTATATATTATTTTTGCTACAATGATAGAGACGAAAATTCTGATTCTTTTTTAAAAAGTGAATAAAAACCTTATAATAAAATTGCAAAAACAGTACATTTGTGCCATGCTACGATTCAGACTATAATATACACTTTAATTTATGTGATACATATACGTGCAGAATAAGCCTAAAGTAGGTCGTCCAAAAAAAAAAATGAATGAACGCGATATCCGTACAATTTTTAAAAAAATGGACTAAATCCCAAAACTAGGGTTTCAAAATTGACCGGTCAGGTTTTAGAAGAAACTGGAAAAAGTGTCTAAACGTTACGTAGAGTTCTCAAATCAAAATTATTTTATAGCAGGAGATCAAGATTATAAGCGAAATAGACAAAAGCGGTTAGAATTTGCCCAAGACAGCCCTTGGACAAGAATTTTGATTTTTGGAACACGGGGAAAATTTAGTTTTTATTAAATTTGTTAACCTAAGTTGAACGTTTGGAATTGAGAAATCAATGGATATTTTAACAAGACAATGATCCCATACACACAACAGTATTTATCAACGAATGTTCCTAAGCATCTTCATTCACCACCCCAGTCAGTCGATTTAAATCCAATCCAGCATCCTTCGGATAAGTTAGAAGGAAGAGTGCGAAAATATGACGTCTCTAATAAGGTATCTTTAAAAAATGTTCTACAATCAGCTTTGGCTGAAATCACCCCAGACGTTACGGAAAACTTAGTACTGTCAATGTCCAGAAGATTATAAGCGGTCATAAATACTGAAGGTGGACCAACAAAATATACATTTTATGTAGAATTTTTTTTATATACATATGTACACATGCATTCTCAGGTATATGTTTACTTTTGTGGGGTATTATTCAGAACTATTTATTTATTTTTTAATGTAATTTGCAATTAAATTATTTGGTTCTGTGCGTGTTGTTGTTTATTTATATTAGAAATGTAACTTGTAAAAATAAAATAGGTCAGCAAATAAACCGTTTTTAAATTATAACTAATTTGTCTGGTGTATGTAGACTGACTATGTATTTCGAGGAATAACCTCCAGATATAAACTCTTTAAACAGTGAATATTTAAGTACCTTAAAAACCCAAATACTTTTTATGCCCTAGTACATGTCGATCCTCGCTAGATATATTTTAGGGCTTGATTGGATTATGGTTATAGATCAAAAATATACTCCTCATACTACACCATAGTACTTTTGATAATTTTGTTCGTTGCAAAATTGCAATGAACCATTTTGTCATAAAACCTTCACTTTTAATAACAATCAAATATTAAATGAAACTAGGAAAGGGTTTATGATGATTTGATTTGCAAAACATTACTATTAAAATAAAAAATGGAAAAGCAGTTGTATTAAATTGTGTAAATTATTGTTTAATTGTAAAAGTACCCTTATGAGATACAAATATTATGTTCACAAGTTGATACTAATAATAATGATTTTAACAATTTTTTTTTAACTCCTAGAGAGATCTGCAATCTGCCCAAAGGGCAATAAGCTTTTGTTATAACTAGAGAAAAGTGACATGTAGAGTATCACTTCAGTAAGTGATCTTAATTATTTACCTAAATGTTAAATTTAAAGTACATATGTCTATTCAGTCTTAAGTCGAACTTATTTGAGTCTTGTAAACGGACATTCAGCCTACAAACTTCCCTCTTACCACGCACATTCAACTTATTGACCAACACATTAGGATACACCAGCACTCTTTTGCTATAATTTGCACTGAAACGTTGTATGACTTTGGGGATGAAATAAGGTGTATTTATGATGGCTCCCAATACCTTGTTCTTGAACATTTGCAAGATGTTAATGTTGGAGTCACAGGCAGTACCCCATAGCTGAATTCCATAAGTCCAAACGCGCTTAAGAATGAATGTTTGTATAACAATACCTTATTGTCTAGCATGAAATATATTGTTATGATCAATAGTAAGGTGACTTAATAATCCCCTCTCTCTGCAATATAATTATTCCAACATTTTATTCAGTGTTCGAAATTATTTTCATTGTCGACTTCTGGTGCTTCCTTTAAAGCGGTCGGGGAATTGCTCCAATGGTTGAAAACGAAGTGGTTTATTCAATCGGAGAAACCAAAAAAAGACACACGTGGTAATAGCTGGTGAATGCGGTGCTCGTGGAACGGCTTTTGTTAGATTTTTGGAGAAAAATTCACGAATAATTATTGTATTGCCCGATGATGTATTTTTGAGAACTTTTCCTTTATTGGTTGACGTGGAAAGTCATCCTGAACGAGGTTTATGTTTAAACCCAAAATTTTTGAGTAATATACGATTTAGATTTTTTGCTGATTAACGTACAGATTTATTTGAGAACATAGAAACTGCCTTTGCTTGTTTAAGCTAAAAGTTATAGCTTTAAATTTGGTAGTGTTCAAATGTAGTTAATGATTTGCAGAGAATGCAGAAATGTTGCAAAGATCTTCATTAATGGTCTTGGCTGCACGTACGTAATCATCGCACACGAACTCCTTGTATAGCTCTGTGTCATCTGCAAAAAATATGGATTTACAATTTACAATAACTGCCTGTAAATCGAAGGTGTAAATTAAGAAAAGCAACGGACCCAATACATATCCTTGAGGTACACTAGAACTTGTATTCAAGCTTGAAGATAGCAGGTTATTTAAAAATGTCCTTTGAGTACGATTACTCAAGTACATATGAAGAAAATTAGGTGATGTTTCGTTAAAGCCAAGATATCCACATTTGGCATTCAATAGTGCATGATTAACTGTAGCAAATGCCTTACAAAAATCCAACAAAACAAGAGCAGTCGCTTTACCATCATCCATAAAACGATAAACATCATCACATAGAGAAAGCAAGGAAGTTTCCATACTATAGTCGTTTCTAAAACCAAATTGAGTCACAGAAAGTATATTAATATTAGTTAAATACTCATTAATTCGGTTATATACGGCCTTCTCCAAAATCTTTGATAAAGTCGGCAACAAGTTTATTGGCCGCGGATCACCAAGCTCAGACGGATTAGATTTTTTAGGAAGAGGAATTACACGAGCTTCTTTCAAAAAAGCCACACATCAAAGAAAAGTGTTTGATATGACATACGTACTTGTCAAATAGCAGACGTGCATAGTTTTATCATCTGCAGAGTCAAACCATCAATTCTTTGGCACTAAATTTCATCACATATATAATATTTAATAAATCAGATATTTAGACTGGCTTAAAAGTGAAATTAAAGGTATACATTTTTCCATGAGTTTTTTAGCATTATAAAAACTGGAGATACTTTGATTATTGAAATATCTCAAATAAGCCGTTTTTTCCCTACGAATAGCACCTTTTGTGAAGTTTCTAAGATGTTTGTAATACTTCCAGCATTCAGGGCTCCGGAATTTTCTGTAATAAAACAAGGCTTTATCTCTTTGCTTCATAAGTTGCTTTATGCTAGGTGTTGATTTTTTGAGAAAAATTAACGAACAAATATTGCGGTGCCCGATGATGCATTATCGTGATGCAAAAACCATAACTGGTTTAACCCCAAATCTGGACTTTTTTTCGCATACAATTACTCAGTACAATATTCTTGATTATGAGAACGTTTCGTTTATTGGTTTACGTGGAAAGTCATTCAGAAAGACGTTCATATTCAACTGTTTCACTGTCATTACAAAAGTACTTGTACCAATTGAAAATATTTTTTTTGCATAGCTTCATCACCGTTCTTAACATTTTTAATGCAAGCAAAATAAATTCTGTTTTTTTAGACAAAACTGATTGTATATTCATTTTAAAAAAATTCCCATATTTTTTTTAACAATTACAACAGACGGAATAATTTCTAATGTAACAAACCACATGATATGAAACTCTAGTGGGATGTTAAGAACAGTTATAACAACTTAACAGTCTGTATTGATGGTTGTACTGATACATAAAGTACTCGATTTTTAAAATAAAATTTACTTTACTTTTTAATAATAGTAATATATATTCTGTTGCTAATTAAATTTTATTAACTAAATATCGAGCTCAATTTTCAATAATTAGGATTGTATTAAAAAGTGGGAAAATAATTCAAAATTATAATTGAATTAAGCTTTCGTGAGTCATCCAGACGATTGCTCCATAATTTTTTTTTTAATTGGCATGTCTGAGATCATATTAGTTACGTAATACTACCTGAAAACCCTCAATCGGCTTTATATTATGTAAAAACTCAAAACGACTTTCTCGTTACCATATTTGAAAAATATGAGCTTTCTATATAATGAACGCTGAAATTTTTTTATCTATAGTGGCTAAAAGTAATGAATTAAAAAAAATCCAGTTAACCCAATAAGGTCAAAGCCCACGAAAATCGTGATTGACATGTGAACGTGTTTTTGGTTTTGTTTACAATAAATTATTGATTACTTATTCCTAATTTACAATTTTATGTAATCAATGACTAATAAAAACGACGAGAAGACTATTTTGAGGTTGATAAAGATTAGACTGATCAGGTAAAGTATTGCGTGGATCTTTTTTCGACTTGTGATAATGAACGTGATTTGAAAAGGAATTTAACATAATTATATCAATAATTAAAAGAAAAATATATTCATTGAATAGTGAATTTGCCTGTCTAAATATCTTGCCTTATCTAAATATCTGTTTAATAAGTTAAAAAGAATAATTTTCAGTTTTGCAATAGAAATGTTTTGTTTGAAGTTTTCTTGGCGATATTCCAAAAGATATGTATATATATATATATATATATATATATATATATATATATATATATATATATATATATATATATATATATATATATATATATATATATATGTTTCTAAATCATTCCGGGTGTCGATCCGTTGATTCTGTGTAGAGTCACGACGTTTCACCAAAATCACATTTGGCATTTACAAGTGTTGTCCACTTCGACTGAAGAGTCCAACTGACAATCAGTTGGACAATGTGGTGACAAATGTGCCAAGTCGATAACATTCCAGGCACATCACACATTTCCAAGTATTTCAGAGGTGTACTGCCGATAGAATTCATCTCGCATGTAATATTTCCCAATGGCGTACTTCTGAATGTACTCCTCCTCAAATTGAATATCTATAACCACAATCGTTGATCACAAAAAAATACGTTTTTTCTCATTTATACTTTGTTTACACATTTCCAATACCCGTTCATAAATTCACAAAACGATCACAAACAAATTGAAATTTGGACAGGACAACGTCTGTCGGCTCAGCTAGTCTGAAATACTACTACTACTATAATACTGAAATACTAAATACTGAACCATTGCTCGAAATTGTTGACACTCATTTTCAGAACGAACTAAAAAATCTGGTTTGCGAAAATAATTGCAATAATAATTGGAAAAATTGAAAATAATAATTGGACGATAAGTCTCATTTCTTTATTTAAGCGCCTCGTAACCAGCCTCAGACTGGATTGATTTCATATATCAATCTGGTTGGAGGTGAAGGTTGAAGGTCAAAGCTCACTAACGGGCTGTAACATCACAGGAAGAAGATTGTGAAATAATTAAAGTGATGATTTCTGACCACTGAAAATTCATCTTCAAAAATGCATGAATGACATTATTTATGACCTCATTGAACTGACCCATAAAATAAAAGCACTTGGCAAAGAACATAATCCAATGTAATTAAAGAAATGAAATAAAAACACATGGAATATTTCATCCCTTTAAATTTAAAGATGTTTCATATATCATAAATTCTGTCCATCTTCGTTCACGTTTTCGTTTTCCAATTCACAGTTCAAAATTAGAAAAGTTTGGCAAAAACCATAACTAAATAACATTTCATGGCCATTTGGTTCTTAATAACTGTATTTATTAAACATTAAATGTGTACATTAATATATTTCAACGATTAAATAATCTGTCTAAACATGCCGCTTCTGATTGATCTCATGTAGGCATATCATGTGGGCTTTGAGTGTGAATTATTCAGTCGTTTTTTTTACAATTATTATTCATAGGCATGAACCATTTCCTAACAGATTTTGTTTTTCTACTTAAACAATTCTTCTTCAACGCAATTACATTAATTAACATTTAGCTAAACACGAACCTTGATTTTTTCAATCTAACAATACCAATTTTAGCTATGCAGGTCACAACATGTACTGCCAGCACGTGTGGACAAAATGCTCAATGTTCCATTATAGGAGGACGACCTGTTTGTTCCTGCTTCCGAGGTTATTCAGGAGATCCATTATCTGTGTGCACTAGGTAAATATTGTGATTTTAATTACTGTTAAAAAAGTTGGGACAATCTCAAGCATTACAGATCAAATCATTTTAGTGCGTAAACTGAATTGGTAAATCTATGGAATTGTTATGGAAGATACGATTTACCTACTCTGACTAGAATAATCCATCCCAGCAAATGCTCTTAGAAATATGGGTTCAATATTTTCAGACATTATAGTGAATATCGATTAATCTAAATCTTCGTTACAGCATTTCTTTGCCATATATTTGTTATATATAGTTGATTATCAGCTTGTACTTTATTTAGCCTCGTTTTGCAAAAATGCAATTTTTATATTATACAGTGTCAATAGAAGGAAACTTATAGCTTTGTTGTAGTGGTTTCGACATACTACTATGATCAAAAAGTTAGTTCTCCCCGCACTGTAATACATGTATTCCAATGTTTTTTCAAGTCCTTGAAACATGTTTTATAGTCGACCAGTGGTATTTTCTTTAAAACGCACTACGAATTCTCTTAGTGGCTTCTATACAGTCAAAACGGCGTCTACGAATTGATTGAAGATAGCACAATCGAAAGAATTGATCATTGTGCCAGATCTCGTGCATATGGTGCTTTTGAAACAGGGTTTTTTCTTATTTTTTAGCAAAAATGTATAAATTGTTGAAGTGTAGGAATAAGCATTATTGTGATGCAAAAAGCATGAATTGTTTTGCCACAGTAATACCAACAATGTCTCTGATACTTAATAGGCGATTAGTCAGTAAAAACCCCTTTATTTTGATAATATTTTTTTTTCATTGGTTGACGTGGAAAGTCTTCTCAACGAAGTTTATCTTCAACTACTTCTCTATCATCTCTAAAGTCCTTGTACAACTTGTAAAAACTTATTTTTTTATTAAGATTTCTAATACATCAGCAAAGATATTTCGTTTTCTAGACAAAATGAAATCCAAATTCATTTTAGCAAATCGCCGACACATATTTTCAACAATTGCAAAAGAATATGACACTAGAAAAATGTTTTATTTGATGATGAGTAATAACCACATGTTGCCAGATCTGTAAAAGAAGTACTGGTGGAACTGAACTATAGTTCTATCGAATATACTTCGGATTACTACAATTTCCGAATGATGTACCGTGTTCTAGTTTATTGCAAGTTAACACATATCTTTAACATGGTTTTAAAGATATTTTAACACATATATTAATATTTTAATATTTTAACATATGGTTTTAAAGATAAGTCATTCATTCTCCGAAGATGGAGAAAAATCATTTAATATTTATAAGATTATCAATAAATCGCTTTCAGATCCGAGTGTCTGTCAGATGGTGAATGTCGGGGACATTTGACCTGTAAAAGTGGCAGATGTATCGATCCTTGTGCAGGAACTTGTGGTATTAACGCTGATTGTCAAACGAGAAATCACGTTCCTGTTTGTAGCTGTCCTCCGGGATATACTGGAAATCCCTTCAGCACGTGTAGGAGATTTGATCCTTGTAAGTAAATATTGGTAATATATATATATATATATATATATATATATATATATATATATATATATATATATATATATATATATATATATATATATATTTTTTTTTTTGATTGATTGCGCGGTTGGCTCTTGGTGAAACATAGTAACAATGATAATAATTAAAACACTTGGTATTTGTTTCACAATATATTCAAGATATTCTCTAACATGTTTCGGCCTCGCGACCATTCTCAAAGAGAGTTATGTATAAACTAAACTAAAGTTTCAAAGTGCTGTCTAATGGAAGTCGGTTTTTTCATCTCGTTAAATTTATTACACTATCAATAATTGGAGTATTTCCGAAGTCTAGCTGGGTGTTTGTTAGGGTTTTGCCGTCGTATATGGCTTTTTTAATTTCGAAAATTTCCAGGTAATTTAACAGCCTGCTTTTATTGCAGCTATGTATTAATTTGGTATTATTAATGTTAAAAAAATGGTTCTGGTCTATACAATGTTCGGCAAAGCCCGTCTTTCTCTGATTGTGTAAAATTGAATATTTATGTTCTTTTAGCCTATCATTGAGCGATCGGCCCGTTTGGCCTATATAAATCGCGTCACACATATTACATTTAATTTCGTATACTCCAGATTTGTCACAAAATTTTGCTCTTTCTTTGTTATTGTTTAACATCGATGTAAGATTATTCTTATTAACAGAGATAATATTAATATTTTCGTTCTTTAACTGATTTGTGATTCTTGAACTTAATTTGTGAATATAGTTTATAGCATGCCAATTTTTAGAATCTTTTTCGGGTGTTGCGGCATAAAAATGTTTGGTGTTGTTTTTCTTAATCTTGTTTTTTATCATTTTATCTATGATGCTTGGCTGATATCCATTATTTCTTGCGATATTTTTGATAATATTAAGTTCTTTTTCATAGCTGTTTTTTTTAAGTTTTAGTTTTTAAGTTATAGTTTTAAGTTAAGTTTTAAGTAATTAGAAAAAGGCCTCAAATACTGTCCAAACTTCGTCAAATCCACAGATATTGAAATACTCGCAGCCAATTTAGAGAATCTTTTAAGTAGTTTAAATAAAAGCCAATTAGCAAAATATAACATTGCAAATATAATAGCAAACAATAAAATAAAAATTAACATTCCAACGAACTCAGAATAATTAATAAATTACGTAACAAAATTTACCAAAACAATTTAATTCTTTGCAAAGCTGACAAAGGTAATACTGTTACTATTCTAACAAAAGATGAATACCTACTAAAAATGAACACACTCATCAACACAGAAAACTGTAGAGAACTCAAGACCGATCCAACAAAAAAATATCATACCGCTGTAAAGAAAATTACAAAAACGTACAATGAAACCTTCTTAAATATATCGCAATCCAAACTAGATACCATGAACCCAAAATCTCCAGTCTTATACGGAATGCCTAAACTGCATAAAGATGGCATTCCAATGAGACCAGTCGTTTCTTATGTAAATGCTCCTGCATATAAACTTTGCAAACAACTCAACAGTGATCTACCATTATTTATCGATTTCAACTCGCCCAAAGCAATCAAAAATACAATATAGAACTAACAATAGAACTAACAACAAAATTAAAAAACATACAGATACCTCCCAATGCAAAGTTAGTTTCGTTCGATATAAAAAGCCTTTTTTCCTCCATTCCGGTACAAGATCTTAAAAATATCCTCACTGAAAGAATTCATGAATGCAATCTTGAAATCGTACACAAAAATGCTCTCATAGAAGCTATCAATGTATGTACCGAACAAAATTATTTTCTGTTCAATTCAAAATTTTACCAACAAACGAATGGATTACCAATGGGAAGCCCCCTGAGCCCCCTCCTGGCAGAAATTTATATGGCTAATTTTGAAAACAATTTATTTAGCGACACTAATTATACAAGACACATACATTTTTGGGCCAGGTATGTCGATGATATTATTTGCATATGGATCGGTACAGAAAGACTATTGGGTCAATTTCTTGAATATTTAAACAGTGTAAACTCAAAAATCCAGTTCACAATAGAAACAGAGACGGATAATTCATTAAATTTCTTAGATTTAAAAATAATAAGAACACCGAATAAATTAGAATTCGAAATATTTAGAAAACCCACGTATACCGATACAATTATTCACGCAAGTTCAAATCAGTCATGGAATGTAAAAATGTCCACTTTTCGTAGTATGACCCACAGACTTCTAACGATTCCACTTAAAAAAGACAGCTATGAAAAAGAACTTAATATTATCAAAAATATCGCAAGGAATAATGGATATCAGCCAAGCATCATAGATAAAATGATAAAAAACAAGATTAAGAAAAAAACACCAAACATTTTTATGCCGCAACACCCGAAATAGATTCTAAAAATTGGCATGCTATAAACTATATTCACAAATTAAGTTCAAGAATCACAAATCAGTTAAAGAACGAAAATATTAATATTATCTCTGTTAATAAGAATAATCATACATCGATGTTAAACAATAACAAAGAAAGAGCAAAATTTTGTGACAAATCTGGAGTATACGAAATTAAATGTAATATGTGTGACGCTATTTATATAGGCCAAACGGGCCGATCGCTCAATGATAGGCTAAAAGAACATAAATATTCAATTTTACACAATCAGAGAAAGACGGGCTTTGCCGAACATTGTATAGACCAGAACCATTTTTTTAACATTAATAATACCAAATTAATATCATAGCTGCAATAAAAGCAGGCTGTTAAATTACCTGGAAATTTTCGAAATTAAAACAGCCATATACGACGGTAAAAACCTAACAAACACCCAGCTAGACTTCGGAAATACTCCAATTATTGATAGTGAAATAAATTTAACGAGATGAAAAAACCGACTTCCATTAGACAGCACTTTGAAACTTTAGTTTAGTTTATACATAACTCTCTTTGAGAATGGTCGCGAGGCCGAAACATGTTAGAGAATATCTTGAATATATTGTGAAACAAATACCAAGTGTTTTAATTATTATCATATATATATATATATATATATATATATATATATATATATATATATATATATATATATATATATATATATATATATATATATATATATGTTAGAAGCATTCAGTATATGTATCATAAACTAAGATCTTCCGGGTGTCAATCCGTTCGTTTGATGAATTTTCACATTCTTGACGACGTTTCGTCAAAATCTCACTTGGCATTTTCAATTTTTCAAGTCTTTGCTCTCTTGATTGACTTCAGTTCGAAGCTGTCTATCAGGAGAGCCAAAACTTGAAAATACCAAGTGGGATTTTGACGAAACGTCGTCAAGAATGTGAAAATTCATCAAACGAACGGATTGACACCCGAAAGATCTTAGTTTATGATACATATAAAATATATTTTTATAATGTATTTATATTTGTTTACTGAATAAAATAATTAAAAAAATATTTTTGTCAGTAAAATATAGTGTTATGTGATTTAATTTTTAGCTGAACTTTGTCATCCAAGTCCTTGTGGAACAAATACCAATTGCGAAGTCATCAATGGAGTACCAACATGCAAATGTTTACCTGGTATGTAACTTTTATTGTCAACAATCACACGTTTCTAAGTTTTTTATTCTGACAGGTTTCTTGGGATCGCCATTAGCTGGTTGTCGCCACGAATGCGAAAGTGATGGAGAATGTGGTTCCAATATGGCTTGTATTGACTTTAAATGTCAAAGTCCTTGTTCATCTCAGTGTGGAGAAAACGCAGACTGTCAAATTAGAAATCACCAAGCCATTTGTTCTTGCCCAAAGGTATTGCTTTCTATCTGATTTAGTTTGAGCACTTTCTTAGGTAATATTTTTCAGAACTACTTTGGAAATCCTTACTCGTCTTGTAAACCAGAATGTTATGGTGACGTGGATTGTCCTGCTGGACGCCCTGCTTGCTTCTACGGTATTTGCAAAAACCCATGCGATGGTGTTTGTGGTGTAGGTGCCAACTGTCAGCTTAGAGGCCTTACTCCCATATGTTCCTGCCCTAAAGACATGACTGGAGATCCCTTCATCAGTTGCAGACCATTTGAAGCTCGTAAGTTTACGAAGAATTATCAACATAAGTAAAAATAACTAATATTATTATTATTAACTTAATTTTTCTATTTCCAGGTGACCTTTGTGAACCAAATCCTTGCGGTGCCAACGCCTACTGTGAACCAGGTTTCGAAACACGCAATCCATCTAAAGAACGACCAGTTTGTTTCTGTCACACTGGATATATCGGTAATCCCGTAGTTGGATGTCAAAGAGGTGAATGTGTTTCAGACTCCGATTGTTCCAACAATAGAGCTTGTATCGAATATGTGTAAGTATTATTTAGATATAAATTCTGCTCTGAAATGTTCTGTCTACTACATTTAACATATTTTCAATTATTCTCCTATAATATAATCAGAATCAGCATTATAGGAATATATTTGTTAGCTGGAATAAAAGAACTTCATGCAAAATTAATTAATTTCCGTTGTAGACAAGCCAACAAATTTTGCTAGTTAACAAATACTTTTAACTGGGTCTTTAATTTAGCGTGAGCTTCGAAACTCGATTATCACCTATCGATTAACCCTAGTTGTCAGTCTCCATGAAATATCAATCTTTGATTTTGAACTTACACCTTTAGTTTTGTCGTCTGGTAGGTAACCAACGTAGAAGAACTCTCAGAATGCATCTGACTTTACCCATTTGCGAACAGGCATGATCGAAGGACGATTCCTCATTAGATTTTATACTCTTGCCTATAAACTTTTACAAGCAGACACACCGTGATAGGGAATTAAACCCGCCGCCACGTTGAGTCGATTGCTAAGGCGATAGTCTGAAGGTAACCGGTGTCGCGTATAATATTGTTCCTGGCTTTATTGTTTGGGTATCACACGTTGCCGTTGGTCTTCGAAAAAAATAATTCAGGTTCTATTTAGTCCTCCCGTTGAGCGCCTAATGGGATTAAATACATATTACAATACTCATCATTGTTCATTGTTTATTCTCTAATGCTACTATCCTCATTTTGAAGTTTAATCAATAAGACGCATACAAACTTGGTATTTTTTGACAACAAAAGTATCTGCGTTTTTCCTGCCGCAACTATTCATGAAGGATGATCTACAGATGATCTACAGCCCTTAGGCACCATTTCTGTGCCTTGCAAATGCCGATTAATGAGAGTGTGAAATATTATTATTTTCCCTGCAAGTTTTCTAGTGCTTGTCTTAGGACTTGCAGTCACAGCTGCTCTTAAAATGTCTTGGCAAGAGAGATCGTGGGCAACCTGATCTTCCGCTATCTTTAAGACTCATGTCTCCCTCTTCCCAGAACTTCTAGAACCAGAGATGTGCAATACGCATTAATACGGTACGTTCACACTCAAATTTGTAAATCTCACGAGCAACATCAGTTGCTTTGAAGCCTTATTTAAAATAATGTTTTGAAATTAACATTATTTCATTAAATTTAACGCTTAAGTTAAAAAGCGTTTGACGTAGAGCCGACGATTTTCCGACAAATATATTTTGCGGTGGAATCACTTTTATACTGAAGAAGGAATGCTTATTTCTCGGAACAAAAAGTTGAATTCATATTTAACTTCTAAGTAGTGAAATAAGATCCTTTATTTATATACAAAGGAAAAACGCAAACACTATTGTTACACTTAGTATACTATAGAAATTTTTTCATATTATTCATTCAGCCTTCTTGCAAATATTTCTATCGACAGTTAACAAACGGCAAAAATAAAAAATAACAAAATTACCATTGCCAATTGTGATTAATAAAAAAAAACCTTTAAGTATTATTTATGAGGCTTCATTGTAAATGTTTCTACCAATGACTATCAGATGACGCCATTTGTTTCTCTTGATAAAAATAACCTTAAAACGTTACTATGTATTTGGTAGGTCCAGTAAGACATCAATGGCACAGATATGGCGCAAGTATAACCAAATAGTGATGCTTTTTGCCAAGCATGATTCTTTAAATGTGTGTGCTGTGAAGTTTCAGACCCGTGTGTTGCTTGTTTGCTGCAATCAATTAAAATTAAACAAGGTTTGCCATTTTCCGAAAACTGTATAAAACTGATTTTCCATGTGTTATAAAATTCTTTATTTTGATGGGTTTAATCTCCGTGGACATAAAAACAGATTTAAACGCCACTTTGAAGTACTTTCACCCTCGCTGTTGACTTAAAAGGAGTGAGAGATGGAGTTAAACGTGATCGTATATCCACTGAAGATGATGAATAACGCTCGAGATGCCCAAAAACCATTACGAACGACCAAAACGTTTAAAAAATCTACAATATGGTAAACATCTCAATAATCATGTCCGCTGTATTTTACATGATATTATGGGTATGGTATTTTAGCGCTCGGTGGATGTTGTACTCCAGAACATCTTTCTAAAGATACATTCAAATTAATAATTCTCAAGAATAATGTCTGAATGATTGTGGCGTGTACACTGGGTAAAAACAAAAAACCAAACGGAGACAAATTGCTCAGTGATTCTTCTTTATAATAAATTTACTAGCGAACAAAATTTTAAAAATATAAAAATGTTCTAAAAAATATACAAACTTTTAATGCTAACGTTTCGGGAAGTATTCTTCTCGCGTTTTCAAAACGAATCTAAAAATGAATTATATTAATTTCAATAAATTCTGAAAAGATAGGAAGTAAATATATTTTTTTATTTATGTTTGTTAGGTAAATTTATTACAAACAAGAATCACTGAGAAATTTGTGTCCGTTGGTTTTTTTGTTTTTACCCAGTGATTCTTTATTTACATAAGAACAGATATTCTTGATATTGATTTTGATACAGATATTGATTTTGAGTTTTAGATCGTGGCGAAAAACTCAAATAAAGAAAAAAAAAACATCTCAAGTATGTTTTGACTTATTTAAACTCAATTCTGCTGAGTTTTCTTGGCGTTTTATTAATGATAATATTACATTATACTAACTGCAGTAAGAAGTCGTTGGTGTAAATATATTGAACTGCAAGATACTACATTGAAAACAGCTTGTGTTTTCTTTCACAGGTCGAGACCTTTTTGAATTACTTTCATATACAAAAACATACATACATTTGAATATATTTTGAATATATATTTGAATACATATTATTTGATATCAAACTATGCAAAATAATTATTTGCTATTAAAAATAATTTTTAAATTGTTTATTTTTGTTAGGAGTTAGGAATTTTGTATTTAGTAGAAACAAAAATAATAATTTTTTTTTATTTAGTTGCCAAAACCCATGTGTTGGTCAATGTGGAGTTAATGCCGAGTGCAATCCTAGAAATCACTTGGCTGTTTGTACTTGTCCAAAAGCATACCAGGGTGATGCCCTTACTCAGTGCCATCTGAACAGCGGTACGTCAGCAGCCAGATATATTCGATACAAGAGAGGAATCCTGGGATTGCTTTCCAACTTAACGTTAACGACATAAATGCAGACAATCCCAATAGCAATAAAAAAAAAGTTTAATTTTTAAAATCTAGAAACCAGCTGCCTGAAAATATTCATCAATATATGCTTCATAATAAAAGTCCCATTTAGGTCATTAAACATTTTTTCAACATATAACATATTACGTCATATTATTGTAAATGTTAATATATTAAGGATATTGTTTGTTTTTTAGTAATAAACAAGTTTGAAAACCGACCTACCTGCGTTTTAATTTTTATGTGTTAGAATATGGGATTTTGTAGAATTCAACTAACAATAAAATTATATTTGTATAGAATTTATTTAGGTGATATATGTTTATTACGTCCAAAGAATGCACGTATATGTGTGGTACGATATATATATATATATATATATATATATATATATATATATATATATATATATATATATATATATATATATATATATACAGTTTTTTGACTTGTTTTTGTTTTTTAACGCACAACAACCAACGTCTCCACCATAATGAGCAATGGCTAGTTGCTCGACCGGAAGCCCCACCCATGCGTTCCACATGAGATTGTGGAACCCAACGGTCGGGGGTGTATAGCTCCTGACTACTGTTGTCTCGTTGGATGCTATCCAAAGAAGTCAAAAAACTGCATTTATAAGCCATCCGATGAGAAGTCGTCGAAAATATGGGTTGTTTGATTGTGTAGAGGGACTCCATATTCTTGGCGAGAGAGCATATGTCTCTCCGGCAAGAAGACCGTGTTTTCAGTCTTCTTCGTGGACGTTTGCGATCAGGTGGTATCCAGTCCAGTTCTGCTTTGGCCCATCTTTCATCCCGTCGCCTCGGTACATGGCCTGTCCACTTCCATTTCAATTGCTTTATTTTTCCAATGATATCACACACTTTCGTTTGTTCTCTGAGCCACATTTAACGCGTCGTTCCACCTCCAGGACGGTATCCCCTTCCATTGAAGCCCTTTGTACAAGATTTATATAGTTATTCACAACTTCCAAATCCGTTCCTAAAATAGAAATCCATTTGTCATTAGTAAATTTATTGAACATGACCTGACTCTTCTTCTGGTTTATTTTCAAACCAAATGATCCCCCAACCCTTTGCAGCTCTTGTACGTGTATTTGCTGAACCTCTGGGTCTCGTGAAAGAAGAACGATATCATCTGCGATAACCTAAGATGATTTAAGTAGGCACAATTATTCCTTATTCCATCCTGTTCCCAGTCCAAATTACCAAACACTTCTTCAAGACAGGCTGAGAAAAGAAGAGGCGATATTTCGTCACCCTGCCGTACGCCCCGCCCCGCCCCGCTCGACATTTATTCCAACCTCAAGGTTGTCAAGGTATCCTGTCGCTGTAGCTTCATCATATATCGATCCTAGCGGGTTTACATAGGCTTTCTCTACACCTTGATTAAGCAATGCATCCATTATGGCCCGCTTTGAGATTGAATCAAATGCTTTTTCATAATCGATAAAAGTCAAGTACAGTGGCATAGTGTATTCGTTATGTCTCTCTATGACCTGCTGTAGAACCTGGATGTGATCTATTATACTGAATCCATTTCTGAATTCTGCTTGCTCCTTTGGTTGTGCGTCATTAAGTTTTATTAGTATTCATTGTGATATTATGTTGGTGAAAACTTTGTACACCACTGATAGGAGGCCTACTGGACGGTAGTTCTTTAAGTCTTCTCGGGCTCCTTTCTTATCTAAAAGAATCGTTTCTGTATATTTCCATAAGCTGGGTACTTCTTTTTGTTTGAGGCATTTTGGGTATAATTTTGTGTTTTATGTAAAGTCCGACCACCAGGTTTTAACATCTCCACAGTTATGCTATCCTTTCCTGGAGCCTTGCCATTTTGCATCGAGTCTATAGCCTTTGTCACTTCCTCCATCAAGATATCCGGCACTTGTTCTTCAGTGGGCATTGCTGTTCTTGGCTGATTCTGGTCCTCATATAACTTTGAATTAAATCTTCGGACCACCTCTAATATTTTCGTCCATTCACTGAATATTGTACCATCCTCACGCATTAAGGATATATATATATATATATATATATATATATATATATATATATATATATATATATATATATATATATATAATTGTGAATGTGGCAAATGCATTCTATATAGGTGAGACATCTAGATCGTTAGATGTTAGAATAAAAGAAGAATAAAATAGAATAAAACTTTTAGAATAAAACTTTCTTAAAAAGGGCGATTTTAATAAATCTACAATTTGTCAACACGCATGGGAATCCGGTCATAAAATCAAGTGGAATAATTCCGAAACGGTATTAAAAATACCGCTATAGCTAATTTAAATAAAAATAAATGTATTGCTATGCCTTCGGTAGATTTAAATTCAATATGGTTCCCGATTCTAAAGAATAAAATTAAAAACATTTAAGAATTTCAATAAACAATTACAATCACACGGTAAACCTCACCTATATATATTTTTTTGGTAGTATGTCACTGTCATTAAAAACTAATTGTCAATGTAAGCATTATTGACATACACAAAAAATATATTTACTTTCTATCTATTCATAATTTATAGAAATTAATATACTTTATTTTTAGGTTCGTTTTGAAAACGGGAGGAGAATCCTTCCCGAAACGTTAACGTTAAAAGTTTGTATATTTTTTTAAAACATTTTTATATTTTTAAAATTTTGTTCCTTAGACAAATGTATTACAAAAAAGAATCACTGAGAAATTTGTCTCCGTTTGGTTTTTTGTTTTTACCAAATGATTCTTTATTTACATAAGAACAGATATTTTGATATTTTTTGAGTTTTTGATCGTGGCGAAAAATCCAAATAAAGAAAAAAATATATGAACACGCCACAATCATTCAGACATTACAGTACGTGTTCTTATATTTCCTCGAATCTTTTAGAATATCCCATCGAATTATATCGAATTTTCTCGAATATTCTATAAAATCCTATCAGAAGAATTACATACAACATTCTAGAATATTCCATAGAATCAATGACAGTCGAAATCTTTCGAAGCCATTCCAAAATCGTAAACAAATTGAAGCTTCGAGATGTTTTATCCCCACCACTGGACACTTTTTCATGGCCAACTGGGAGTATATAAGGAGCCCCACTTCCGCTCTGACGGCAGTTCAAATTTTGCCAGTGAAGAAGTGAAAACGAAAAACGGTCATCAAACAAAAGAAAATAATAAAAATAAAAAGAATCTAAGAAAAAGTAGAAAAGAGGTTAAACAAAAATACAAGTGAAAGGTAGTTATTCAAAAGAGCAAATATGGTTTTTCTTAAATTTTCAACAAACAGCGTAAAAATGAGAAATCGTAAAGCAAGAACAACTGAACATGGTGTTTCTGATTTTTACTCATTAGTTACGAACGCTGAAAAATATCAAAATTGGATAAAGTAAGTTTCAGACATTTCAAATATATCTTATGAAGAGTTGATGCCTATCGTTTCCGTATTCTAAGCCAAAGATGGTACGACATTGTTTTATTTATTTTAATCACAAATTTTTAATACTTTTGTTTTTTAAAGAAGTTTTAGTCGAATATCTTGTGCGATGATGTCATATTTAATAATGCTAATAGCTGTTGTATTTGAATGTGTATAAAAATAACAATTTTAATAATAATTTTTATTAAATTTGTTAATTTTAATTTTTTATCTATTATTTAATGAAAAAGAGAAAGCTGAATTCATTTTTCTTCATGTTGGTGGCTTAAGTCTACGAGCTTAAGTTATTTCCTACATGGTAATTAATTACTTAATAATTAATTACAATTATAATAAATTAGTTAATTATAATGTAATATATAATTAATAATAATAATTAGTGCATTAATAATAATTAATACAGTTAATATTAATTAATAATTAAATGCGTAGACTTAAGTTAGCAACATGAAGAAAAATTAATTCAACTTTCTCTTTTTGATTATATAACTGATTCATCTCAGCAACTGAACTAAAATGTTAGTTTTATATACATTCAAATACAACAGCTTTCAAGTAACAAAATAAAACTACAAAACTTATGGTTCCTTTCAAACAATCTAACCTTTAAAACTCAAAGAGATTTACCACTGCCAACATCGAATCACTTTTTTTTTACTTCTCGACGTACATTTCGCTAACCATGTTGGCAGCATCAGGAGATGATTTAATCTAATTCTAAAACTAAACTATGTTCTATTTATATGAGAATCCTAATTGCTAACCTACTACCTAAGAAGCGTACTATCTACTTAATGAAACGTGTTAAAAAAGGATACAAGAAAAAATGAACCGTGAAGTTTACTGACCCTTACATTAATAATTTAAAAAGTTGACTGAACGGAATAGGTAATTTAGCATGATACAAGATTTTCTTGCATTTTTCTATTTCAATGATTTCATATGCATCCAAAGCCCTATTATTATTTACACTTTTATCAAGTCTTAAATTACTAATGCGGTCATGTTCGATTGCATGCTGGTTAACACAAGATTGTTCATTTCTCCCATATCTAATGTGGACAATATGTTCTTTATGTCTCGTTAATATAAATCTTTTTGTTTGCCCAATATATCTTTGATCACAAGCTTGACAGCTAATTTCGTAAATCCTCGGCTTTCCATGTTGATCTGCTTTATCCTTTGGATTACCCAGGACTTCGCTTAATTTATTATATGGTTTGTACACAACCTTACTGTACACTTTTTTCAACATTTTGTCTAGCCCTCGTGTTAATTGGACATCAAACGGTATTACCATGAATTTATTTTTGTTCTGATCCTTTTGAAAAGTCGAAGATTCTTTCAATAATTTTCTAAACTTATGTTTTCTAATTAATTTATCTGCAATGTTCTTATTATAACCGTTGACTTCCGATGAAGTGAATCTTCTCTAATTGATTTTAATTCTTTGTTATAATTATCTTTGTTTAAAGGAAAATTGATTAATCTATTTACCATTAAATTTAAACTAACCATTTTATTTTGGAAGCTATGATTCGAATCGTTAGGGATGTATCTCGCACTGTTCTAAAAATATAAAAATCTAGGCTATTTTTATTGTTTCTATTGACTAAAACATCCAAAAAAATGCTAAACTATCGTTGTTTTCAAGTTTATGTGAATACTATGTTTTAGGATTTACTATTTAAGTTCTTAAAAAAACCATTTGAGTTTTCAAACGTGCGTCGAGAAGTTTAAAAAAGTGATTCGGTATTTAGCGGTAAATCTCTTTGAGTTTAATGTTTCACACCGAAGGTTCCAATAGAAAAATTTAAACATAATTTTGGTTTAATTTACAAGGTCTACTATTGCTATGTTAGCATCTTTTATTCCTGTGGATTGCAGTTTATTTGAATTGTTAAAATGGTTAAAAAAAAAGAAGAAAAGTAGCGTTGAAGCAAAACAATGGTTTGATAAATACTACTTGAACTTTGCCCTTGGAAAATCAAGCATAAATGGTATGCCGAATTCAAACGTGGCCGTACAGGTGCCGATGATGCTGAAGGTTCTGGAGGTCGAAATGAGGTTTCGACAACATCAGAAAAATTCACCAAATTATTTCGCAAAACCCTGAAGTAAAGGTGCCGAAGATAGCTGATATCATGAAGATATCGGGAAGGAAGTGTTTACACCATTTTGCATGAACATTTGAAAATGCGTAAATTGCTATCGAAATGGGTACTGCGTCTGCTCAAAGCGGACCAAATACAACAACGTATCGATAATTCTGAGCAATGTTTGGAACTGTTTAAGCGAAATAAAAAGATTTTTTCATGCGGTATGTGACAATAGATGAAACATGGATCCATCACTACACCCCGAACTCAAATGGGCCGTTTGCTGAGTACCCTGCGAAAGTCATCCAAAGCGACCAGAAGCACAACCATTGGCAGGCAAGGTTAAAGCCTCTGTATTTTGGCATCGCAAGGGTATCAATAGCGAATGTTACATAGCGTTATTGGTGCGTGTGAAGGACGAGATTGCAAAAAAGGCTCCAAATGAACAAAAAAGTGCTGCTTTACACACACCACCAAGTGCTACTTTACACGTCACAAATCGTTGGCAACGAAGATCAAATTGCATGAATTTCACTTCGAATTGCTTCCTCATCCACCGTTTTCTCAAGACCTGGCCCCCAGCGACTATTTTGTGTTTTCATATCTCAAAAAAATGGTCGTAGGAAAGCAATTTCGCTCCAATAAAGAGGCAATTGTCGAAGTCCATATATATTTTAAAGATAAAGAGGCATCGTTCTATAAAAAAAGTGTATAAATGTTAGAAAAGCATTGAAATGATTGTATTGCTCTACAAGGAGAATATATTGAATAAAATCGAAATTTGTAAAAAAAACTGTGTTATATTTGTCAGAGGTGGGAATCGATAGATACCGTCGTAGAATTGATGCAGTTCCAATCATTACTGTCTTTTACAGTTCGGCGATGGAGATGTCCTCGAGCTGCAGGCTGCGCAAGTAGTCATAAATTTGGGTGAGATGGTGCCTAGCGCCCCTATAATAATAGGGATATTATAATATGTATATATATATATATATATATATATATATATATATATATATATATATATATATATATATATATATATATATATATATATATATATATACATACAGGGTGCGGAAATTTTAAATATTTCAACTGGCTGTAACTACCAGACAATTCAACAAAATTTAAAATAAAAAATCATTATTAGACCCGTAAAAATAACAATAAACGAAAAATTTTGCTGAATTGCTGAAAATTGCCTCCTTGGGCGTCAATACATTTACGAAGTCACTTGCGAATGTTTCCGACGATGCTCGGACACTCATCCACTGCAATTTCGCCCCAGGCGCGCGTCAAAGCCACGTTCAGCTGGTCAACCGTGACGTAGTGTGTAGCCGGGATTTTTTGCTCCAGGATGGACCACACCGAGTAGTCCATCGGGTTAAGATACGGTGAGTTAGGCGGCCAAACGTCTTTGCCCCAAAAGCCGCGAAACAGCTCTTCGCAGACGGCAATTCTCGAATTGGCGGAATGCGCCGGCGCCCAGTCTTGCCGAAGCGTGAATCCAGCGTGCACTGCTAATCCAAAGTGCTGCGCCACCCACGGCTCCAGTACGTCGTGGAGGGCACGCTGCTGGGAGCTGGCAGCATTGATCTTGATGTTCCGCTCGATGAAAACCAGTGGCGTCTTTCCGGTAGCGCAGATCCCGGCCCAGACCATGACGGAGGCCGGAAAATGGCTGCGGCCGATGGTTTTTGCAGCCGCGGTCTTCTGCTGACCTTTCCCGAGCAGTTCACGGCGATTCTGACGGTTGTGGAGCGGCTCGATGGTAAAGATCTTCTCGTCGGTGAAGAGCACTTTCAACAGGCGAGAACCACCGATCAGACGAAGCATCCGACGAGCTTTCTCGAGTCGTTTCACCTTCATGGCGTCGTTGAGGAAATGGACGCGAGCGATCTTGCAGCTGCGCAGTCCCAGCTTCCTCCTGACGATGTGCGAGCTCTTTCGCCATCTTCCGCATCGAACGCTCCAGATTTCGTTGAATTCGGCAACGGACCTTCTGGGCGTTCTCAGGAGTGGTCGCGGTGGTTGGACGACCGCTTCGAGGACGGTCCGCAGTCCCGCCAGTCTCCTCATAATGCTTCACGGCATCGTAGACGGTTTGCTTCTTGTAACCAGTCGTGCGAACAATGTCAGCCGTCTTAATACCTTGTTTATGCAATTCGACACAGTGACACGACGTGATCACTGATTTTCACGAGACATAACTTCAACGTAACTGAAAGTAAATAAATAATTACGACACATTTTGGACCAAAATTAAACAAGGAATTCAATAAAACCATCAGACTGACAATGACAAATAATTTAATTAACTAAGCCAAAAAAGCATAAACAAAAAAGTACGGGAACTTTTTCCGCACCCTGTATATATATATATATATATATATATATATATATATATATATATATATATATATATATATATATATATATATATATATATATAATATAATATATATAATAATCATTCAGCCGCAGGCCTTTTCCAAAGTAGGAAAATGTCGGTTCTTAAATTGTAATACTTGTCCAATCCGAGGTGTTGTGCGCGATGGTCTTATCCGTCTGCAGGCGAAAATCCCAGAGGATTTATACTTCTTCATTTTGGACAATCTTTTCCGACCTGTGCTCGCAAAACTTTTCTACAGTTGCAATACCAAACTTCCGCCACAATGACCAGTGAATTGTTCGCGCAACATTATCATGAGGCTCCTTGAACTAAGTATGTGCAATAGTCGAGCACGCGTATATCAGGTGTTGCACAATCTCCTCTCTGTTGTTACACAGTCGGCACATTCGAACGGGCCAGGAGGCAGAATGTGTCTGTTTCTACGCTTCGGTCCTTATACTGAATTGCTTTCAGTGGGTTCTGTGATTCTGACGGTGGCAGTTATCTCCCATTAACGATTTTTAGTGTTTCACGGAGAGCATCCTTGTAACGAAGTTTCTGACCTCATTCGCCTACATTTACGCTAAGTTACTTTGCCATAAAATATAAACTTTTCTACTCAATAGCTGTCCAGCTCTTCCACAAGAACCTCTACCGACAAACAGTTAACCCCACTGAGAAATTCCATTGATGATTTTTATGGAATCTAATCCCCATTATCCACCTCAGATGACTTTGCTATATGCTCTCGAGAACCTTCAGATGTCTCTTGTATGTTACCTATGATTCACAAGCGTAATAAGTACAAGCACGATTACAGCTCAGTAAACATCCACTTTTACTTTCTTTTTTTTAAGGATGGATCACGATTTCCCAAAATTCTATGGAAGTTTCCAAAAGGCTCTAGAACTAGAGCTGATTCACATTTTCGATAGACTTAAGAGAAAAGCCAGATGTATAAATGCAGTCGGTGGGAGAGGAGGAATTTTCAGGCCAGCCATAATTTTAGTTTTATTTTGTGTTGTTTTTAAAAATAAAATGTTTTTAAAAATATTGTACCTAAACATATTTTAACTCGTTATATAAAATGACTGAAATAAGCAATAATCAACAAAACATAAATTTCGCAAAGTACTCATAATTTGTGGAGAACATGTGTCAGTCAAAACATTGTATACTTTTCCATCTGTCATTGTGGGTAAAAGGTCCTGTTTCACATTAATTTGAGATTTGTCCACACTACAAGGTATTAGAAGAATTTGAGATACTTTTTCCAAATTTTGTTAATTTTTGTTATACTAAATTCATTTATTTCCTTTGAAAAAATAAACTTAATTGATCGGTAATAGAGTGTGAATGATGGCCGCGGAAAATTGAAGGATTAACACCGGAGTGTTAAGAAAATGAATGGATATGAAAATAATAGATCTCTCGAATCAAACAAGATAATACTTATTCAAAAAAGGAAAGACAGTAAGCTTGAAAAGAAAATGTGAGAAGCAAAAATGCCAAGAAGGGAAATAAAAAGGTTAAAAGAAATCTAGGATACCAAAACTTTTATAGCGGTAACATAAGATGGATAAAAGTGACGGATCAGTAGTTTTGGGCAAAATTTGTTTAGAAAAAAATATCTTAGTTATGGTGATTATAATATATTTTCAACACTCACTATAGTTTACTACTTTCATATTTCGTTAATACATCATTACAATTGAATTTAGAATCTTTCAAAAATATTCTCTAACAATGACAATGACTAAATATTTTTCTTGGTCTAAATTCTATGTATTACTGGGGTGTAACAAAATTATTTGCGTTTTTTTTGTTTATGATTAAAGGATTATTCTTCACTCCTCAGAGGCTTAGTTCAATTTCAACGTTTTGCTGCCACAAATAAATATTTCTTCTTCAGTATTAAAGTAAAGTAATTCACTGCGAAATATTCAGTCTACGGTTTTTAACAGAAACGTTAAAGTGAGTAAAATAAGTCGCGAAATTAGGACAATTTTGTGCCGCTCGGGAGATTTGCGAACGAGAAGTGGAAGGTTCCGTATTACTCCACGCCGCTCAGCTGTGGTTCAAAAAGTATCGGGAAGGAGACATGGGTCTTGAAGATAGGGAAAGATCAGGTCGTCCACAGTTTATGGCTGTACCGCTGTAGACTCATCGTGGTGTCGAACGGGAATAGAGTTAATGGTTTAAAGATAGGTTCAGATCATCGAAAACAGTGCTCTATATTTCGATGAATAATCTACAGGATTTTTTTTTTAATCAGCGAATAAGTACCGAAAACGCGAATACTTTGTTACACCCTGTTTTGGGAAGTATGTACAAAATGAAATAAGGTTTTGTTTTCGTGAAAAGCTTGATTTTTAAAGATAGAATTCTGGTTTTTCCATATAATCATATTTGGTTTATCATCCGCTATAACCATTAGTCTTGAAAAGAAATTTTAACACCAAAATCAAACATAAACGTTTAAATTTCTTTGACAAAAAACCATTTTGTTCATACTCTATGGACAGAATGGTATACATGTTATGGACATATTTATGGACAAAATAAAAAACGTAATTATTTATTGTTATTAAACGCACAGTTCACATACAAATTTATTTGTTTTCTTTGGCAAGTCCGCACATGATGCGTGTGCCCAGCGAAAGCATAACATACATCTCAGTCAGCCTTAACCGGTTAACTACCCGGCTTAGACCGCAAAACAGGTCATTGCAGTATAGGCTCAGGCAATCTTCTTCGTCTTTTTGACTCTTAATTGCGTAAACTTTATTGTTTGTGACATCTTCATCATCAGAAAGAGCTTTCGTTACTTTGCATATTTTTATTGCAGTGGGATTTTTAATTGACTGACAATCGTTTCAACGATTTCGTCCATACTACGAGTTGAAGTCAATAGCAAGAAATAATTAGGATTCTTAGGTTTTCTTTTTCCTTGACCGCTGACAAACTTTCCTTTTGGAAGAGGTATTAGAATTTCTAACCGAGTAGGTAAATAATCTCGAGAAGTGTAGGTATTTCGCGACTGGTGCTGGTAGCTGTTGAAGTTTTAGCAGGCATTCGAGTTTCCAAGGAAGCAAGAAATGAGTTTTCAGTTAGTCCAGGCAATTCTGGAATAGTACTTTGAGTAGGCTAGGTGGTCTGATTTTGAGTTTCCGGATTAGCTTCTACTGTTAATAGTACATTCGTTGTTTCTCCTGGCTCACATAAGAGGTCTGAAAAGATATGAATATTAACAGGCCAAAGACCTGTGCTTCTGAACCCATTGAATGCATTCTGTACAGCTGCAGTTTTTCCATAGGCTTGATTGAATAGTCTTTCAATCTGTAAATGTGTCACCATACGACCTGGGTGAGCTTTCACCAACTTCGATATTTCTTGGTTAAAATATGTTTTCAACGGCTCACAGAAATACATATCGAGTGGCTGCATTTGGTGGGTGCCGTATAGCGGAAGGCATAAAATAATTATGCCATTATCTTTTGCATATGACGAATTTTCAAGACTTTTGTGGCTTGCGTGTCCATCAACGATAAGCAGCACTTTTTCTTCCACACTTGCCTTCGCATGTGATTGAAAATAATGTTGCCTTTTAACAAAGACGTCAACAGTCATCCATTCACACTCCTGAGCGATTTCCAATGTCCCAATGGGTATCCCGGAAGAATTGCTTCATATATTAGCTAAGTTTTCATATTCGTTCTAGGGAAAATCATACATGTAAATCGGAAGCACTCACACAAAAACCACAGTCAAATGGACTCCACGTTCAGCAGTGGGACGGCATCCCACCTGTTTTCTACTAGTCATTGCCAAGCTTTTCTGGGACCTTTGAACTTTTGAAAGTCGAGATTTATCTACGTTATAGATCCTATTAAGTGGAATACTGATTAATTCTTCATAAGCTTTAAAACACTTCTGGCACCAGCTGCACAAATAGGTTCTGGCTTTCGCACATAGATATCTTTATTTCTCTTAAAGAATCCTGTTAACTATTTTTGCCCAGCTCTTTCTTTTTCAGCGTTAAAGTTATATGCAAAGCCATTTTTTCACCCAACAAGAATGCAAGTTCTTGTACTTCTTTGCGGGTCAATCCAAATAGGCAATTTTTTAATAATTTTAAATTATCTACTAACTGTCTTTCAACCTAATGTTAACTTACATCGCCCCAAACCTTTAGCATTAGGTGTTAATGTTTTATTCAAACCCAATGCGTGACGTCTCAAAGTAGCTTGTGGGACACCGAAAGTTTTTGAAGATAAAGGCCATCCCATTTTATTTTCTTTCATAGCTTTAATGCCTTCTTTGATTGGTCTTCCTTTTGTAGCCTCGATGCATATAATCAGTGTGTAAGGTAACAGTAATCTGAAATTAAATATAACATGTATTACATGTTGTATGTCATTTTGTCCTGATAGTAAAAATATTTTATATTTTGTTTTCTTCTAAAACACTCTAATTTATTTTAAAAACGATATGTTATTATTTGATTATATATAAAGTACCCATTTAAGTTAAAAAAAAGAAGTATAACTGTAAAAATCTTACCGAAATCCTAAAAAAAGTCCAGTAAAAACAAAACTTTTGTAAGCCGCAAACAAGTTCTCAGCAGTAATCCATCGATGACTGAGCCGGTATCGGAGTGAGGTCGGCAGGTTTGTAGGTGGGTAAGAAATCAATGCGCTAAAACCCGCGGTTAAAAAAAAGACTAGTGTTTCATTTCGTCCATATACGTCATTTTTACATACTTCCCCTATATATTTTATTCAAATATCTACATCTACTAACGAAAATATAAAAACATTAACTCTCAAAATAATATTAATAAAACAATTGCTATGTATTAAAACACAACATATAAATTCAACTTCCTATGACACACGTTTATCAGTACAGTTAAAACTAGAATAAATATATCCTATACACTAACTACATTTTAAAAGACAGCACATCAATTTAAGTACTATTTGCTCTGTTTGAAAAGTTTAAAACGGATTTAATTTTTTTTCTGATCTTCGGAGAAGTCCACTTGCTCGAATGCTCGCTGGTGACAGTTTTGAGTGCTACTCCTTCATCAATATCATCGGCTTCAGTTTTTATTTCCATTTTCTAAAATATGAGAAAAAAATCAAGTTCTAGATTAATTTTATTTCAATTAACGTACAAAAACATAATCATGACTCTTCGACTAATGGATTAATAAGTACCTGAACAATCAACCTGAGGAATTGGTTTTGAGACTCCAAAATTTGTGATATATCTCTGAGTTTCCTTTTTGTTTTCTCCAACTCAGTGATGACGTAATCTTCTGAGTTTTCCATCACTATATCACCTTGAAAAACATAATTATCAAAATATGTTTTCATATTAAAAAATATACTGGCGAACAAAAAACTGCAACACCATATAAATATATTTGAATTAAGCTAATTAGCATTTCTTGGACACAAAAGCAGATTTTGATAGGAAAACTTTAATCATACATCAAACATTTTAATCATGCTCTGAGGTATTTTTGGTATATTACTAAGCCAAGCAATAATCCCGGGGTTCTGTTAAAACTGCTAAAATATAGCGAGTTTATGTACTATGTTTATGCGAGTTTATGTTGAAACATACGAAGCTGAAAAGAAAAGCGGCGAGCCGTTGGTACGACAGGATCAGATACAAGTTTTTGGAAAGCAGCGAGATTGGAAACTGCCTATATATATATATATATATATATATATATATATATATATATATATATATATATATATATATATATATATATATATATATATATATATATATATATATAATTCGGGAACCAGATAATGCACGAGAACAAGGTTTTGAACGGTCTAAACTTATCTAAAGACTTGACTAACGATATCCTAGACTTTTTGCTGGACGAAATCGACATGATAATATCCGACAACCCCGTGATACTATTGGTACAGCTACAGGTAAACTGGAATCTATAAATCACCATTTACGTACGATACGAATATGTGCTTATCATCCATATTCAATGTTTTCTATTACAGTATATCACAAGACCAATCTCTTATAATGGCGCCAAGTTTTAAATGAGACCTGGAAAGGAACGCTAGATGTTTGGGGGACGATTTTAGATTTTCTTAGGTAGTCATCAAGGACGAACAGGGATCACATGTTTTTAGGGTGAAATGCAACATTGAATTTTGAATTAGAACGGTCTAAAGGCATTATTCCAGGAATTATGGAATGGGGGTTTATATGCTTGGAAAGCACGTCGCGTCATCGTAAATAAAACATATTTATTTCACAAAGATCAGTAAAAATACACATTCCGCGACCCCAGAAATCAAAAATTTATTATCAACTATTTAATAACAAATAGACCTCTATTCTTCTATTGGAAACTTTGGTGTGAAACACTAAACTTGAATGAACTAATGAACTTGAATGAACTTGACACTGAACTAATCTAAGCAGATTAAATCATCTCCTGATGATGCTAACATGGTTAGCGAATCGTGCGTCGAGCAGTTCAAAAAAGTGTTTTGGTATTTAGTGGTAAATCCCTTCAAGTTTAAACAGACCTCTAACAAAATTACTGCCGGGAGCGTACTGAGCTTGAAAATTTTGAAAAAGCACCAGAGACCAAAGGAAAAAGTAACAATAATTAAATAATACAATCTGCAGCCCTTAGATAACGATAGCACAAATAATTTATACAAAAAAAAAGACTAACAGGAAAACCAACATCAGAAAGTATAACAGAAAATAATGTAGAAGATCGCTGAGAGAAAAAAGTAGCCTCGAGGCGGCCATTAAATCAATAGAAACAAGAAAAATAAATTTGAATGCCCAAAATAAGACCCTGATTTAACCAAGAAATCACAAGAAAGGCCAAAGAAAAAAAGAAGTGCTATTTGCGATATAAAGGCATGCAAATAGAAGAAAATCGCGATAAATTCCGAGGAATCAGAAACTGATTCACAACCATGAGTAAGCAGAGGCACGATCTCAGTTCGATACACGTCCACCATTGCCTTAAAGGAAAGGTCATAACTTTCGCAAATTCTATGGAAGTTTCCAAAATCTCTAGAAGCAGAACTGATTCGGATTTTCGAGTCCAAATCTTCAATAGAATTAACGAAACTGCCCAGGTAGCAAAATAATCCATAGACTTAAGTGAAGAGCCAGATATATGAATGCTGTCGGTGGGAGGGATGAATTACCACGAACAGCTATTATTTTAGTTTTATTTTTTGTTTGTTTTTAAGAATAAAATGTTTTTAAAAATATAATACCTAAATATATTTTAATTCGTTACATAAAATTACTCAAATAAACGATAACCTCGGAGTAACTGCGACAAATACAGAGAAATCCGGAACTGAATTCAATCCTGAGAATTATAGAAGACGAACCTTACTCCCTTGAAACTACTCACCAATATTATCAAAGGCAAACTCGAAAAGACTATAGAAAATAAAGAGTCCAACAAAATAGATCCACGACCGGTGCTTTATTGATAATAAGACCATAAGTTACCGTGCCTACGTATAGCTCATACAGGGAAATAATGGTTGCACGTCATCAATCTAGAGGAATCTATTTTCAATTTAAGTTTTTAAGAAAGAAATAATTATTTAAAGTTCGAAGCACTCTTTTTCCTCTAATCCTATTAGAAGAGGATATCGGTGGATAACATTCTGTGAATTCTCTGTCAAGTGCTGGACAGTGTTGCCGGTCTATTACAACTTTTTTTATCGAATTTGTCATTTTCATATTCTGATCATTTTTGAGTTGTGCCTTCAAACATTTTGAACTATTTTTACGGTATTATTTGTTGTTTTAGCTATTTTCTGGCTTAGTTGCTGTTTTTGTGAGTTCTGTAGTAAAATATCTGCGATTTTAGTTGCAAAACATGCCATAATCGTTAAACAGTCAGTGTAACCAACTTGTCTCCACCACCACCCCACTTATCGGTTATTTTGAACAGGAACAAGATAATGGGACTCGTCTTTTGCGATTAAATGCTTTGAGAGAGGTATGTATTAATAACTTAGTAGGTGTCTAATTCTTACTTAGAGTTTCTAAACTCTTAATTAGAGTTTTTTAGCGAATTTCAGCTGCACTAAATATTAGTATTGATACAGTTAGTTCTATTTCGAAAAAGTTGAAGAATAACGAAATCTTAAAATCACCGAAGAAAAAGCGTAATGTGTGGGTTTAATTCTCAATAAAATCTATAAAATTTATGAGTAAAATGGGTAGATTTACATGGTAATATTGTATATTTATATAATTTTATAGAACTATTTCAGAATAAGCGGTTAATCTTGAAAGTATTCATAAAAAACTACAGAACATACAGCTCTTTGATGGACGTAAAAGTTCGCTTCATAGATTTCTAAAAGAAATTGAAACTGAAGAGAATGGCCACAAAGTGTTACATCTTCCTCCTTATCATTGCATATTCAATCCTATAGAATTGATATAGGGGGTGGCCAAAAATTATTACAATCATCATATTGGTCGATATGGAAAAACGATTGATAACTGTTTGGATATGTGGAAAGAAGCTTTATCAACAGTTATACCACAGATCTGGATAAACAGCATCAGACATACAGAAGAAGAGATTAAAAGATGGTCGAATCACGAAAGAGTATTTGATAGATTAGAAGTTAATCTCCTAATAATTTACTTGAACAGCGATTCAGATGCTGAAAGTTGTTTTAGCGATAGTGAATAATTAAACTTTGTGTGAACTGAATGAAAAGCCGCGGTGTTCACAAGCAGCCGTTTCTAAACAGATTTTTGATTATAACTTTTAAAGAAAAAACATTTTGGTGTTATTTTTTCATTTACGGTTTTATCAATCATACAACAGCCAAAGTCTGGGTATTTTTGTGTTGATGTGGCAACATTGTAACGTGAGTGTGTCATTGATTTTGATGACGTACAACCATTATTTCCCTGAATGAGCTATATGTTTCACAGATCTATTAAATGTGTTTAATAAAGTCCAACTACCTGTATATATATGAAATACCCTAAAAAAGAAACAAATCTCACCATCGATTATAGACGTATATAGACATAGAAGTTATAAATTGAACATTGGGAATAGAACACGAATATAAGTTAAACCTCAAACAACAAAATATATACCAGCACTGAAACACATAAGGCAGGGCGATAACCTCACTCCATTTCTTTTTAACCTTATAATGAAAGAAATCATACAGTAAGTGACAACAACGAATAAAGGGTACCGACTGAATGACGAATCAATAAGCATAATATGCTACCCGGCCGAGTTATTTTAGCCGAAACAGAGAATGACTTACAACTGCAGAAATGTCATCAAGCTAGTAAAAAATATAACATGCTGATCTCTATAGACAAAACAAAATGTGTGACCTTTTCCAAGGAGCCGATAAGATGCAAAGTGGTAGTAGATGGCAAATCAGTTGAATAAGTAGTGAATATTCGTTACTTAGGAATTGACACATAAATTAGCAATGACCTAGTAAACCACCTAAAGCTACAAGTCAACAAAGCCTAGGCAATATCTGGCTGCTTAAGAGATATTATCTGGAGAACTAGTCATATGCACTACAAGACTTGAGTAAAGCAGGTAGTAACATAATGGTATCGATACACGAGAGAGATAAAAACAAAAGCAAAAACAATCTACGAAGAGCAGAGTTAAAATTCTAAGAATAATAGTATGAAATACACTTAGAGATAGAGTGAGAAACAGCGATATAAGAGCAACATGCAGAGTAGAGGATATAGTGAGATAGGGTAGAAAGAGAGGGAGATAATGGCGAGACCATGTAGAGAGCATGGATCAGCATAGCCTGTCTCACATTGGCTATTGGAGTATATATATATATATATATATATATATATATATATATATATATATATATATATATATATATATATATATATATATTCACTATTGGAGTATTTGAAAATATTAAATATATTAGTAGGTCTCCCTCCAGAATAAAAATAAAAACGATGGAAGCAAGTTACACCCGTAAAATACCACTAACATTAGATGTAGTTAATAATTAATAATATAGTCCATCGTTAGGTTGTCTATAATGTAATCCAAATTTAGTCTTTTAACGCTAGGCTTCATGCTGTTCAGCAAATAGAGCAGTTTTTAGAAAGTCTGCGACACTTCACCCGAATAATAACAACATCCAGTATTGCTTCAACTTTTAAGCGGTTGCTCAACAACTTTAAATTAACTTAAAGCATATATATATATATATATATATATATATATATATATATATATATATATATATATATATATATAATTATTATAATTTACGTATGGGCCCTAGTAGACCACGCCAAATACTGTTCAGAGACGTTTGTTGTTGTTAGCCTTCCTTTGCGCGCCTACTGATTTCATTCTTTCGCTATGAGCTTTTTTGCTTTCATCAGACCAAGTGGTTCCAGTCTTCCTACATTTTTCTCTGTGGCCAACCTCCCAAACGTTAACCTTGTGCCTAAAACAGCCTCTATCCTGAATTTCACTTTGTGTAAGATTTGCTGATCTTAGGTCATCTTTAATTGGAGCAATCCATTTAATTATTTCTACTTTAGCTCTACTCCTATTTTCATAAAATTCGACTATTTGTCTAGTTAGTCTACTCGGATTCATCCGTTTTATGTGTCCGTAAAACTTAAGTCTTCTTTTTATCATATCGCTATGATGATCTGTGTATTGTTTGATTTCTGGGTTTTCTCGAAGTCGGTATGTTGGGCTATATTTTTATTTCCTTTTTTTCAATCTCCTCGATGTCTCTCTTTTTATTCAAAATGAGCGTTTCTGCCCCATGTAGACTTTCTGGCTTAATAACTGTATAGTAATGTCTCAGTTTGGTGTTTTTAGAACTGCATTTTTTATTGTAAATATTTTGTGTAAGTGTCATATATATAAGCAGCTTAGGCTGCTAACAACTTTAAATTAACTTAAAGCATATATATATATATATATATATATATATATATATATATATATATATATACATATATATATATATATATATATATATATATATATATATATATACATATATATATATATATATATATATATATATATATATATATATATATATATATATATATATACATACATACATAACGCGCCTGGGATACATTGTTGTCACTTAATTCGATCCAGATCTCGCACAGTTCCACTGCTTAAATGGCTGTAGTGGACCTATTTATTAATTTTCCTATATCCAATGTAATTGAATGGTTTTTTGATGAATTGTTTACCTTATTATGATTACATAATATCATAACATTGTAGACAAACATTACAAAATTGATTGAATTGAAGTGTTATTTTTTTTATATCGAGTATAAAAAGATTTAATTCATATTAATTAAAATAAATTTAAAATATTACAAAATTAATTCAGTGTTGTATTTGTTTGCTCTCCAGTATAGAAAAGAATACAAAAGCCTACCAAAGTGATTCCAGTTGCGCATGCAAAACTTTTCCACCATACCTACAATGAACACAATCTATTCTAGTTCTACTGTCATGCTGTATCACTAAATAACATTAACAATTACTTACATTCATCTGAGAATGGACTTCCAAACCATTTTTTCAAGATGAAGTCAACGAAACCTTTTTTATGTTTAGCTTCATTCGGATATTCAACCAGCTCCAGCTTATCTACTCTTTCCAACCACCTTTTTGGAAGTTTTCGTTCTAGTTCTGTGTGTAATACAACCTACATTTCTTTGTTAGTTTTAATGTGTCTACTTCATAGTTAGTATACATACTTGCATGGCTAGTCTTTTTAATTGAGCATTTCTTCTTACGCTTTCAATATCACCAACGGCCAAACCGATGAGAAGGTTCATCAACAAAATTGGCATGAGAACCATGAATAATCCCAGAATTAGAAATGCTGGTATAGGAAAAGGAAGAAAAGTGTTATCTTCTTTGTTACTTAAGTAGTAGGGTTTGACGTAAGTGCCTAGAAAGTCAATTTCTCCCAGCATCATGGAGAAGGTACGTATCAACGACATTGGAATCGTCTTGAATGACAAATGATCGCCCTGTAACAAATAATCGTAATGGCCAATCAAAGCTAATATAAAAATGATTACCCTTGAAAGCAAAATGTAAAATGCCAGTCCAAATGCAATAATCAAAATGGAGAACACCATGAGAACCTTGATTAGGGTTTGTAGAATTTCCAAGAACATCACCACGTAGATTCCCACTTGATCGAATCGTTGCAGTAGCAGCAATAAATTAAACCAGCTCAGAAACACAACTAATGATGCGAAAGAAAATTGAACTTCATAAATTGAACCACCAAAGATAGGTAAAACCTAAAAATGTTTTAAATTTAATTATTTTATATACTTCAACTATTTTTACTATTTGAATGGTTTGAAATGGAGCGATTTAAATAATCTATAGTCTTATTATATCTATATAATAAGTATACATAATTTGATTTAAGTTTTTATTGCTACGCTTTCACCAAACAAACACAGTACTGCTTAAAAATCTTGCCTTGTTTGGTACATGATAATAATCAACCATCTGTTATGACTGATTTTTGAGTGTACGTTCCGGATTAAATGAGCTCGAATACTTACATCCAAAGAGTCAGGATGAAGCTCATTCCCTTTAGTGATATTTATAATTAACGGATTCTTCCCTCAGTCAAGTTTCAAATAATAATGTGCGATATTACTGTTTTCTAAATATTGCTTTGTGGATATTCCAGGTACAGAGGGGTCTTAAAAAGATCGCTTTTTGCATTTTTCCGGCCAAGTGTGTAAACATTGGCTTGGAAGCTAGAAAAGCGAGCAACTGACGAAAGAACGCCAATTTCATATCTCCGAAAGAACCCACAATGAATTATATAAAACAACAATTAAAAAGAAATTCTAGATTTATGCCAGGAAACTCGAAAAGAAGGTAATGGCATTTGTCTTGTTTCCTTGCCTTTTTGGAAGTCATATTGTTTTATGTAGGGCAAGAGAACATTCTTAAGGAACAACAGCGTATGTGGGATAATGTGTAAAAGAAGATGTGTATTATTGCACCAGACTTCCTAGTCTTGAGAAATAAGAAATTCCACTAAATGTCACATTTTTAGTTCTTTACGTCTATTTCGATATTCTTAATATATAAGCGCAAGAGCATTATGTAGGGCAAGACGGGATCTTGCGAAAGCACACATAAGGCATTATTGTGTATATAGATGTATTCATACTTTGTGTGTATAGGCAAGCTGAGGAATGTATATCAATATACTTGGCTCTTGCATGCTCAGTATCTGAACTAGGAGACATATCCTTACAAATTCACCCATATCCATACAGTCACCCACTTCAAGCTCATACACCGCAAGAAACTAAAAGTGCATTCCATGGGTTAGCCCGGTATCTACATGTAATTACAAATTGTTATTCATTCTGTTTCCTGCGTACAGTCTTTAATTTTTATACGGTGTAAATCCTTCTCCACATCACCCTTCCACCTCGTTAACAGCTGTTTTGTTCTTTTCTTTTCTCTCAAATTACATTCAAATGCCCGCTCGAGTATTATGTGTGACTGTATCCTGTAAACCATTACAATCTTTGTGCTTAACAAGTCCAAATATTTCCGGTTAATTAAAGAGTTGCCTCAATTCTTGGTTAGTGTCTCTCATGTATCTGCGAGCTTTTTGCTTTCAAAAACCTTTGTCAATACCTTTTACTTCCACAGTTCCAAACATTTTTTTTGTGATGCTGTCAATATCTATTCTTCTCTCTCAAACATTACTATTGGTCTTATAACAGTTTTATATAATAGGTGTTTCGGTTAATAATGTCGATTTCGGTTAAATATGGCGTTACTAATACATTTGTTGGTATAGACTAATGACATGTATGGCGTTTTGAACGGTAAATATACGTCATCAAAAGCCAGTTCGTTATTATTAATTGTCATTGTGGAAAAAAACAAAATGTTTCGTTGCTTTGAACATGTCTAATTACGTATCAGAAAAAGACGTTTTGCGAGGAAGTTTAATAAGCTTATTTTATTTGGAGAAAAAGGCTGTTGAAAGTTATCAATTATTGGTTGAAGCTTATGATGAACATGATCCAAAAAACTTGTGAATGTTGGTTTAAATGCTTCAAAAGTGGTGATTTTGATATACAATATAAGAAGCGTCCAGTACAGCTGAAAGAGGATGCACTTGTGCAAGCATTATTGGATAAAGGCCCAACATATACGTTGAAACAATTGGCAGAAGCATTGATTGTTGCCCAGGCCACTATTTTCGAATATCTGCATGCATTGGGAAATATCTAGAAGGAACGAAAATGGGCCTCATATGTATTGAAGAAAAGAAGCATTGAAGAGAGAAAACCCAGTTCTAAAATTTTGATTGTTGGACAGAAAAAATATTTTTTTGCATCGAATTATGCCATGTGATGAAAAGTGGATCTATTTTGATAATCGAAAGAGCAAAAAATCATGAGTTGACCCAGGCCAGCCTTCAACATCACAACCATTGATGACATTGACAACCAATAATTACTGGCGATCGATGCCTACAACAATTGATAAAACTGAACCGAGCATTGAAGGAAAAACAACCCGAATACCCTCAAAGACACGGACGGACATTCAGAACAACATTAGCATTCTTACGAAGAAGTTCAAATTTGCGTTGATGAATTGTTAACCTCATAAATCTAGAAGTTGTTTTGGCGCAGAATCCATAATTTGACAGAAAGATGAGAAAAAGTAATAGCTAACGATGGCCAATACTTTGATTATTAAGGTAGTTTATTTATTTATGGAAATAGACGCTCAAATTTTGCGAAAAATTCAACATTATTAACTGAAACATCTAATATTTATAACTTTAAACCACTAGATAATGACTTGTTTCTCAAAAATCTATTAAAGGAATAGATTAAGTGATTTTTCACCATCAACCTGTCTTGTAATTTATTTTTAATGTCTGGCTCTCTATAAATATCTGGCTCTCTATATATCGCTGCTTGCTTTCGATGAATTTAGATAAACTGCAAACCGGTGTACCTATAAATGTTAATCACTGCTTTTAATTTGAGAGCGTGCTGCATCACCAAAACAAAATTTGAAAAATATCTTATTAATAGATCATCGTAAGATAAAGCATCTTTTGATGTGAATCAACAGCTTTTTAACCTATACAGAAAGTTTTTCCTGACAAGCTAACGTTATAATACAACACAACACTTATAAACATATTAATTGTAACATATATTTTTTTAAGTGTTTGTGGTGTAATTTGATACGCTGAATACAAATATGTAAACACAATTTTCACCTATATATTTTCCAAAGGGTCTTTCAAATTGAGCGGTTCTTTTAATTCTTGGATAAAATGTATATGACAAAATAGTGTATGACATTTAAACACGAAAGCCAATATCTACCAAACGACCACCTCTCGCATCTTCACATACGTCCACACTTAGGTCAAAATTTTGGATGGACTTTTGGCTTAACCATGGCTCTCTCTCACCAATGACTCGAATAATTTCATACTTTAGTTCAGGAATCGATTGCGGATTGTTCTTATAGACCTAGCTTTTTACGTAACCCTAAATAAAATAATCCATCGGCGTCAAATCACATGATCTTGGTGGCTAATTGACATCACCGTTTTATGCAATAACTCATACAGGATTTTTTTTTATCAATAAATCAAGAGTTTCATTAGTGCTTCAAAAGTGGTGATTTTGATATACAATACAAGGAGCATCCAGGACAGCCAAAGGAGGATGCAGATTTTCAAGCATTACTGGATAAAGACTCAACATATACGTTGAAACAATTGGCAATTTTTTGAGAAAAATCGTCTGTTTATTCTTGAATCCAATTGACAAATGAACGACGTTTTCAATGATCCAGTGGCTTTAGTTCCTATGTTATTTAAATCTTATATGCTTATGAAGCTAAATTCTTTCGTAAAATACGCCATGTTGTGGATTCACTGAGTCCAAATTGCTGTGAACGTCGACTAATGGAAATTTCTGCGTCTTCAGCAACCAAATCAATGTGCTCTTGTGAACGACCACTACTACTATATATTGGTCTTCTTTTATTTTCAACCGAACCAGTTTCTTGAATTTTTTAAACAATTCGATTGATAGTGCTGTCAGATAGACGATTGTGCAAATCGTAAATATCATGAAATTTTCTAGAAAAAATTTTCACTGAATGTCAATTTTCATAAAATAGTTCAATACTTTTAATATGTTGTATTGTATACGATTCCATTTTTATAAATGTCATAATTATACTTCTAAATTTGAAAGACCTTTTATTTTCTATAACAAGCAAATTAATATTTTACAATATGCAGTTAGAGTGCGCAGAATGCAGCAATATGCATAGAATTTATGTTTACCAGAACAACTCAATTCTTTGCAAAGCTGATAAAGGTAACATTATTAGTATTCTAACAAAAGAACCTACTAAAAATGAACACACGCATCAGCAAAGAAAACTGTAGAGAACTCAAGAACGATTCAACCAAAAAATATCACACCACAGTAAAAAAAAATTACAAAAACGTACAATGAAATCTTTTTAAATATATCACAATCTAAACTTGATACCATGGACCTAAAAGCTCCAGTCTTATACAAAATGCCCAAATTGAATAAGGGTGGCTTTCCAATGAGACCAGTGGTTTCTTACGTACATGTTCATGCATATAAACTCTGCAAACAGTTGATTAGTTATACCATTAATTATTGATTTCAATGCGCTCAAAGCAATCAAAAATTCATTAGAACTAACAACCAAATTAAAAAATACACAGATACCTTTAAATGCAAAGTTTTTTTTTTTAAATAACTTTTAAACGCCATTTTTCCTCCATTCCGGTACATGATCTTAAAAATATCCTCAATGAGATAATTCTTAAATGTGATTTTGAAAATCTACACTCAAAATCTTATCAACATACTAACGGCCTATCAATGGGAATGCCTCTAAGCCGCCTACTGGTAGAAATTTATATGGCTAACTTTGAAAACAATTTATTTAATAACAGTAATTTTACAAGACACATACATTTTTGGGTCAGATATGGGGATGATATTTGCATATTGCCAAGTTCTTGAATATTTAAATACAAAAATTCTGTTCCCAATAGAAGCAGGAACGGATATTATCACAATAGAAGCAGGGACGGATTCATGACATTTTTTAGATTTAAAAATAACAAGAACATAGAACAAATTTGAATTCGAAAAATTTAGAAAACCAATGTATACCAATGTATAATCAAAAGTATTGCAAATGATAATGGATATCAGCCCAGCATTGTCAATAAAATGATACAAAACAAAACTAAGAAAAACAATATCAAACATTTTTATGCTGCAACACCCGAAAAAGCTCCTTAAAATTGGCATGCTATAAAATATATTCATTAAGTTCCACAATCACAAATCATTTAAAAAGGAAAATACTAATATTATCTATGTTAATAAGAATAATCTTGCATCTATGCTAAATAATAAACAAGAAAGAACAAAGTTTTGCGACAAATCGGAAGTATACGAAATAAGATGTGATTTGTGTGAAGCTATATCTATAAGCTAAACGGGCAGATATCTCATTGATAGGCTAAACGAACATAAATACTCAATTTTACATAAGCACAGAAAGATGAGCTCTGCCGAACATTATATATACCATAACCACTTTTTTAACACCATAATATCAAATTGATACATAGCTGTAATAGAATCTGGTTAATAAATTACTTGGAAATTTCCGAAATTAAAAAAGCCATATATGACAGTACTAATTTAACAAACACCCGGCTAGATTTCGGAAATATCCCAATTAGCCCAGGCAATGAAGGCCAGATTTCAACAAATAATAATAATAAATACGGAAGTTTTGAAATTTGGTGAAAATGTGGAAAATAGCTTTCTAATAAACGTATTAAAAGTTCTGAAAAATCGAAGGTCCGAAACCGCAGCCATCTTGGAAAATGGGTATTTTTTATGATTTTTGTCGTATAACTTGTTAATTATTGACTTTTCATCTAATTGATTTAATAGTGGACTTTTAATGCGTTCATTAGTAAGCCATAATAAACATTTTCACTAAATTTCAAAACTTTCGTATTTATTATTTTTATTTTCGCTTCGTTTCCTGGGGTAAATTATTGAAAGTGCGATAACTTTAAGAAGATCGTCTAGGAAAAAATCTCGAACTCTATTGGACAGAACTTTGAAGTTTTAGTTTAATTTATGCATAACGTTCTTTGAGAATGGCGCAAACAGTTTTTGTTACATGTACGGAGAGCTCACCTTTTAATCGCAAAAAAAGCAATTTCGCCGTGTTTGAGCGTAGGGGAAGACCTATATGCTGTATTACTTGGCGAACATTGTTAACAGATTGGTTGAAAGGTGGAAATCGTAAAATACGACTTTCAGTGTCAATGATTATAGACAGAACCAACAATTTCACAGATTGATACGGTATACAGTTTCCTATTTTACCATCAACTTTACGACCCGTCAAACATTGATGAACTTTCCAAAACCATCAGAATGGTAAATAAGGAAGAATCTGAATACGCTGATTCTTTAAGTTATTATACAACATTTCTACAGGAAATCCCAAATGATCATTTATTTGACGATCCAAAATGTTCAGCAGAGCCCCATCAGAATTCACAGCTTGAATTTAATAACATAGCTCGAAATTTAGAATTATAAAAATCACAGCCAGAACTTCCAGCATCCAGAATAAAAGAATGGAATATATTTTATGATGTCGTGAACATTACTTCCAAGAAAACTTGGAATTAACTGCCGTTAAAATGCCGTCATAAAATATCAACAACGTTCTAAGGTGATATGATGATTCATAACAACACATCTATAGCTATAATTTGTTACAATGAAACAACAGCAAAAAAAATATCGGTGATTGAAAAAATATGAGGGCATTTTCTGCTTTTAGGTCAAAGTTTACATAATATACACCATGTTTTCTTCCAAGTCACAAAATATAATTAATTTTTGTTTACCGAAATAATCGAACACATTTTGTTTTCTTTGTTGTTGGAAACTTTTCAATCCACTTTAGCAGAACATAAGAACTTACTTACCATCACAACTGTTGCTCCATACAAAAGCCAGGTGACTAAATTTATTGGATTAATAAAATACATAAATTTCTGCTGAATTACTTGTGCCAATTCTCTTCCAGCACTGACCACGATATAAACTAAAATAGCTAGAGCACAAATATACATGGAATAATTTATTTGGACGTTGAGAATCTCCGATTTCCTTTCCGCAAATTGCTAAAAAAGAGTTACGTTTTCATAATTCAGTTTACACATCGGTCAATAAGTTCCGGGTCTAACAAATAAAACACACTTTTTTGCAAATTTCGACTTTATTCATCAATATGGTATATTCTCCTTGAAAAGAAGACCCCTTTTTACTCGCTCCTATCCCTTTTTATAGAACAATTTCTCTTTGCCATCAAAATATCCTTCAGTTTCGGCAACTGCCTCTTCATTGGAGCGAAATTTCTTTCCAACGAGCAATTTTTTGATCTGGAGAATATGATGGATAAGGAAGTAATTCAAAATGCAATTCTTGTATTTTAGTCATCATTTGGAGCTTTTGTTTGCGATTTCGTCCTTTAAACGCACTAATAACGCTATGTAGTGTGCGCTATTGATGGTTTTACCTTTCTCGAGACAATTGATGAACAATATTTCATGAGAATCCCAAAATACAGAAGTCAAACACAGTGTCGCCATTTATATGTCAGACCTGGTACATACTGATCGATGTGTTATAATATTTAAAAGCGAAAATTCTTACTGCGTATTTAGTCATATTGCCGAAATTGTTATAACTGAAATTTAAAGCAGCTTCGTGTTCCATAAGCTGAGATGAAAAGCATGTAATGGACCCAAGGAAGATGCAGTAGAAAAGCAAATTTGCTAAATGGAAATATTTTCCATACGAGTTCCACTTCATTTGGAGGTATTTTTGGCTCAGTGGATGGGCTAATAACTCTACACGACCATGTATAACCATTGCCTACAAAATTGTTAATGAGATATAAGTTCCATTTCAGTTAAAATATATGGAAACATACATTTAGGGCTGGTAATGGAGTTGGTTTACCGCCCGTCTTTTCTTCAATGTCCTCGACATGACGCTTACATTGAAGGCAATTAAAATTATATTTAATCTGAAAAATTAAAAATTTCTGATTATTAAAATATTCTTACACAATAAACTCAAATTAATATCTCTAAACTCTGTAAATGCTTCAGTAAAGGTTGTTTTGGTCTTTTTTAGAATTTAATAAAATATTTTTATATTTTTTTTTCAATTAGCAAAATGCAAAACACGTGAATAATTTGATTAGTACTAATAATAGCAATAATAATAATCCAATTAATTTTCATTTGATTTGAATGTTACAATTATCAGAAAGTAAGGTGTTATTTTAATAAAACACAAAGTATTTATTTATTCATCCAACTGTATTTTATCTCCTTCAAAGTAATCCTCTCTCAGTGTAATACACACAGCGTTCCAGTCTAAAAATTTTTTATACTCGACTCTGGGTAGTTTCTTCAAAATAGCCATCAAACTTCTTGATCATCAAACTTCTATGGTCTCAAAACGTCATCCACGAAGTGGTTTCTTCAATCGAGGGAATATAAAACTCTTGATTTTGGTAGTGTTTTCTTCATTAGTTCATGTGGAATGTTTTTGAACAAGTTTCATCCTCAACAGCTTCTCTATCATCACTAAAGTCCTTGTACTACTCGTAAATATGTTGTTTTTGATATAGTTTCACATCCGTTACACTTTCTTTAATATTTTGTAATTTACACAAAAGTTAAGGCAAACCCATTTTAAAAAGTAAAAAAAAGGAAAAAAAAACGCTGTAATTTATAAGTTAAAAAGCGAAATGATATGAAACTTCTCTCAAATATCAAGGACAGTCATGTCAATTTAAAAAACAAATAATTATATCAATATGTCAAAGTACACGAATTTTTAAAACAAGTCACATTAGTTTTTGATCATACCATATTCGGCATGGGTATGAACATTAACAAGCATAGATGTGAAATATTTTAATAGCAATTGAAGGATTTCTATTATTTTTTTCTCTGAACAGTATCTATTATATACTTCGGATAAAGGAAAATCTGATGTACAGTCTGTGTCAGAATATAGTGTATGCGTTTTTTCGAAAGTACAAGAAATATACCTGTAGCTTTTTCGCGATGAAATTCTACCGTCAGAGGGCTGCGGTGGAAACATAAATTAATTTCAGTATCTCTCGAAAGCTCAAAATGCAAGCGTCTATTCCAAAATGAGTTCCAAGTACGTGAAGCATTTCGAGGCAGTTTTCCTTTGCAAAAACCCAAAAGGACCTAACTAAATTATCGACCTAAAAATCAAAGATCATGATTGGACCAAGGCTGTTTTTTTCTGATGACTTTTTAGGCGTGCGTTCTATTGAAGCATGCTTGATTCACCAGAGATACACGTTACATCCAGCGTACCGTCAAATATCCGGTGAAGATCAATGTTTGGCGGTGCTTCTCTCAGCGCGGTTTTGACTGTTTAGAGCTGTTCACCGAGAATTTGGACGCCAAGAAAATGGTCAAAAATTATCAGCGTGAACTCTTAAAGTCGGTCAACACAATGTTTAAAAAAAATGTGTGCTTCAGGAAGATAATGATCCCAAACATCGAAGTCGCCTGTATAAGTTTTGGAAAGAGGAAAAAGGCATCTCCGCAGTGCACTGGCCTTCACAATCTTCAGATGCCAACCCAATTGATAATATGTGGGGAATTATGAAGACCTAATTAGCTGGAAAACCATTATACCTGGATAAACCATAATGCATTTTGTTACTATTAGCAGATCCTAAAAAATCGTTTAGCTAGAATTGGTCATAACAGATTATAAAGTGCCATTTTCCTGAAAATTGTCTTAATTTATCTCAACAACTCAACAATGAACGTGAATCGAATGTCTTCATTAAGATTTTAGTTATGAAGAACTATCCAATAAATATGTTTTAGATTTTCAAGTCAGCCTGACAGTGTCAACGAGCAGATGGAAAAATATTTTTCAGAAAGATAGCTAGTAAGTTAACTAATGATTATTGTACGGAATGGTACAATACTGGATACTTTATGTTATTTCATAAAAATCTATTAACATGCCATGATATTTTGCTTTTATTGATATTAAGCTTTTACTAAGGGGTATTACGAAACGTATTAAGGGATATAAGGTGCATAAATAATTGAATGGGAGACAAACCAACATCTAATGCATCTTCAGCATGAGTTTGAACTCCCTAGAGTCATCTGCAGGGCCCCAGCAAATCTTTTCCTGAACCAGATATCTGCGCTATCAACTCGTCATCAATAATGACACGTTCCAAAAAATATGTCAATTTTAATCTACCCCAAAAACTTAAGACATGTTTCCATCCTGTTCTCCTTTTGATCCGGCGAAAGGTTTTTCAACGCAGATAAACTATTTTCACTTAGATTGTCTTCATCCCCAGTTCATTGTTCAAAATCCGATAAAGTGACGTACCCAAGTTTGAAATAAAACTTGATAGCGCACCGTGGCATGAAATTGTTTTCGTTCATTTTCAGAACACAAATCGCACCAAGCAGTGGCGGCTCGTGAGGGAGGACGTTGGGACGCCACTCTTTCACCATTTATCACTGTAAACAATTTTTTAGAGCAAAATACTATATTTTATTTCCGTTCAGTTTCTTTTATTTAACTCATTTTCAGATATTATTAAAAATTTAAATCTCCAAATGTAGAAGAACGTCTGCCGACCCATCACATCAAATAATGCGGATAAAAATTCCATCGTCTCGCCACAATTTTTATATCGTTGGTTGGACGTTTACCTTTTTCGACCGTCTGCCACGTCATCTTTTCTCGTCGTTGGCGTTACATGTTTTGTTGGTTGCCAGAATTCGGGCAGAATTTTCTAAGACATGCGATTTGGACGTAGATTCGTTGCGACCGAGTGTATCGGTAATTAGTTTAAAACGCTAATTTAATGGGTATGGGAGCATTTGATATTTCTCGCGTCGCGTATTTCGTTCGCCTCGCGAATACTTGTTTTGATTTGGGATTTGCTACGTGTGTACACACTGAGTAAAACTTTTTAAATAAAAATAATCAACTTTTAATTGCAAACATGAAGGTGTCTGATTTAAAACAGTTAATAATGACTAATTTTTGTTTGGAGGAGAAAATTGAATTAAAAACTAACGGTTGTCCCACGCCCGTATCGAATTAGAGTCACGTTAAAAAAAAATGTAAAAATAGGGCAAGTTTTACGTAAAAATTTGATAGTAAACTATATGTGAAAGTTTTCTGACGATAGAAAAAGAAGATTTGAAGACCGAATTGAAAATGTTTTATTTTAAAACCATTTTAAGAAAACCGCTAAAGCATTGAGAATACTAGCGACTATACCGATGACCACACCCGAAACCGGGACTTTAACGAAAAAGTTATTGAAAAATTTATATGGAACAAAAACATGCGAATGAAATTTCACTTAAAAAATTAGGAAATGGCGAGGTGCTATTCACCGATAAAAATGTGACCAATAACCTTTTTTGTACGAAAATTTTGATATTTTTTTGAACTTTTCGAACTTTTGTGAACTTTTTCGAATTTTCTCTATTAATTTGTAGTTACAATAAACTGTTTGAATGGTTTCATTCCTTTATCTGCGCAACAAGCAACGACCCATCCTCCAATGTCCTTTGGGTAGAGTTTCAATACCACGAAGGAAGGGGAAAGCAAAAAAAATCTTCAGCAGCACTATTTTCTTTTACGCCCTCGCACTTTAAAAACCCACGAACCGCCACCAGTGATTCTAGCTGCTCAGTTCTGATTCCATTTCTCGATAAAATGACTGAAAATAACTTTCCTTTGTTTGCATCATTTTAAAACATGAACGAACCAAAAGTCACGCTAAATAGGGATTTAATTTATTGATTTCTAGTTTTGAAGTAGGTGTGGATTTTTTGAACAAATAAAATTATTCAACAAACATTAACATCTGCAACGAGGTGTTAATAGCTGGTCAACTTTATATTTTGAATCGGTCTCGGTCACTTATTATTGGATCTTGTTCTGAATAAGTAATATGGTCAAGTTTTGAAACTTGGTGTCTTATAATAAGCAGACATTTGGATTTTAATTGTTGTTAAAAAAGCGCGAACACTATTCTGACTTGGCACTCGATTACGTGGAAAATTATACTCGTAATTGAAAGTCAATTCTGTAATTGTTTAGGCTACGCATTTCCCATATTTATAAAAAGTATTAAATATAAACTTCAAACTTGCTGACATACTCCTGCAATAAAATATGTGACAATTTAAAAATTTTCGAACTGCTTACTTATGATATTATTATAATAGTTCAAAAATAGATATGTTGTTTCATTACAACCGGAAATTGAAAAAAAAACAATTTTATTGCAATTACAAATAGGTAAATACATACCGAAAATAATTTTGAATCCTTTTTACAATTTGCCTTAATAATAGATTTGTCCTGCACTGCCTCAAATACTCTAGGCATCGAAGCTATCAAAGCCAAAGACACACAGGGATATTTGCATGACTTCATAACCATTACTTCTTCAGCTCTAAAATTATTAAATTCAAATAAGAAATCATAACAATATCTTAAATTATACTTGTACCTATCGTCATGGGTAACCATTGCCAGTGCTGCTTCTAAATACTTATAATAAATTGCATAATCGATAGCACTCATTTGCATCTGATTGTAGAGCAGTTTACATTTCATGGAAAGAAGCAAAACAATTGCATTTGGTTTGTTTTCCATTGTGGCTAAATGGAGAGCGGTGTTCTACAAAAAGAAAAATATAAAAATTTATTTTCAATTCCCTTAATTAAAATACCCACCCCATCTTTATCCGTCTGATCTAATAAATGAGAATGTACTGAGAGTAATAGTTCTATTGTTTGAGTGTAACCATTCATAGCAGCTAAATGTAAAGGATTCCTACCGTTATGGTCTCGGTGAAGTAAAGCACCTCTGTTTAATAAGAGTTGTACAACTCTTGTATGGCCCTAAAACAAATCATTATTTTTATTGCTTCTACCAGGTTAATAATCCTGATTTTTTTCTTAAAAAAAACGTTTAGGTAAGGTAAAAAATGGTTTATTCAAAGAATGCGTCATCGCTAGCTGTACATTTCTCCCCTCTCTCTGGATATTTGATGATTCCGTCCTCTCAGAAAAACCCTACATCTTTTGAGGTGGTCCAGTCATCAAGCCATTTTTGAATGTCGTAAGATATCCATGAAAATAAGTTATAGTCGGAAGGGGGCAAGTCTAGTCAGTACGGCGAATGGAGCAAGAGTTTCCAACCAACTACAGAAATGGTGCATTTGTCGGCTTTCGCTGTATATGATGGGGCGTTGCAAAATTACTTTTCTGTGTTTTGTAGCCCATTCTGGTCGATTTTCGATCAATTCATGGTTCAAATTGATCAGTCGTTGTCGGCAATGAACTGTATTAACGATTCCATCTGGTTTTAGAGCTCATGGTACAAACCATTCTGATCCCACCAAATGCACACCATTATCTTCTTTTCAAATCGATTCGGTCTAATTGATTTTTACGTTTTGGGTTCTTAAATTATATCCATTTCTCGTCTCCAGTTATGATCCGATGTAAGAAAGTTTTCATGCTCTTTCATGCCGAGAAATCAAAACTTCGCACACCGTTTTTCAATTTTCAATCTGTCTGTCATTCAGCTGATATGGTACCCATTTTTCTGCCTTCTGAATTTTTTCCATGGCATGCAGACGATCTCAAATGGTTCGGCGATCAACATTTAACCTCTCTGCCAGTTGTTGTTGAGTTTGCATGTTGTCTTATGCTTGGAATTCGGCATTTACAATTTTTTTCGGTTGACCTGGACGTTTTTTGTCTTTCAAGTCAAAATTACCACTTTTAAATCGTCTATACTAACACCCACAAGAGTCTTCTGTTGAGGCACTGTCATCGTAAGTTTCTACATGTATTCCACGGCTTTCACAGGCGTTTTTCTTTTGACTGAATTAGAAAAGCAGTATATGCCGCAAATGATCTTTACTTGGCTCGAAACTCGACATGTTTACCTCATGAAAAAAAATATGACGCTAACTCGATGACGTTTTATCGTAGCAACTGTACTGTTGTAGCAACAAAATGACATAAGAGATTAGATTCTGAAACAAGTATCAGGTTTCCAGCGCCATTTCTAAAAAAAAATATATTAACCGCCACAGCTGGTATAACTGCTATTTTTACTTTAACTTTTAAATACCGACGTGCTATTTGAGTTATATAAGTACCGACATAAGGTCTGACAGTCCACCTTACACAGTTAAATATTAAATATGACAGTATTTTCTCGTGTAATTTTCTATAAACTTTGCTTCTACGTAATGTCTATATATCTTTAATTAATAAAATTAAACAGAAAAAAAGTTGGCACATTTATTATTAATTATGGGCATTAAAATCACAGTTGACTGACTTTATAGAAAAAAAAACCTTTTACTTAATCTACACAAGTTTTAATTAAACTTTAGAAAACTTAGACAAAATCAAAATTATACTTAATTAACTCTTTAAACTATCAAAATAAAAAAAAACAGTAATAATCGGGCATTTTTTATAAAATCACAAGTCATCAAGTTAGGTTTGTATTTTTCAACTTGTAACTTTCAAACAGCCTTACTGCATTGAAGGCACATATGTTTTATACAAGTGTCACATTTGATTGCAGTTTTGCGTTTCAGTATGTTCCTTTTGATTTTCCGGTGCATCTCGAGCCGAGAACTTTTTTTATCGACGAGCGCAATGCTCGTAGTAGATGTATATTACGTATCTCGTGGTAAACGTGGTATCATCAGTAACTATTGTAAATAATAGACAGCCTTCGTCATTGCACTTGAATAGAGGTAAATATAAAACCACTAAAAAAACACCAACTACCAAAAAAGTATTCAGTTCAATTCATTTCAATCTCGTCTGTATTATGCAATAATGTTTCAGTTTTGAAAGGTTCGCTGTATTTTTGCAACTTCACATTGGTCCAAGTAAGAATCTCCTGAATTATCAAATCGTGAAAAAACTTACCCCATATGTTGTAAGAATCTGTCAGATCAGCATCAGAGAGGTTTGAAAATGATATTGCTGACACTGTTACAGCGTTGTGCTGAAGTAGTCGCACACTGCTGGTGTTGACTCCATTTGAATCGCTTCTTGCCGAAATAACGCCGTGATCAATAGGCCTATTTTGGTTTGATTTCTTGCTCATCAGACGTCATGCTTTCCTGTTCGGAGTCTATATTATGATCACTCCCCACTACACTAAAATTCGGGTCAATAACGTTAGAATCGGACTCGCAACCATTTTCTAGCCATTCCTCCACAATTTCTTCATATTGGTTATTATGAGACTGTGTTTCAAATCTTCTTCTAGTGACAGGATCGCTATTATTATCATTTGACGTTGGCCGTTTCGTACCTGAAGAACCTGGTCGATTCATTGTGAGTTCAATCCTGGTAAACCACTCTAGATCTTGTAACAGCCAGAGCTTACTGAAAACGCGCGCGCCAACAATATCACACTCTTGACCGCTGTCGGGCGACTGTAGAGAGAAATGCCGGGTAATAAAACTGCGCTAACATAGGTGCAGTTGAACCGCCGAGAGATTATCCCGTCACCAAATAACGTCATTAATTTCCTATATCATGTTATTTTTCCTATCATATGTTATTTTTCTTCACCAAACAAAGGAGAAGGAGATAAAAAAACCCATACGTATGTCTTCGGATAAGAGCTGTACGTTATTATATAGCGTTACAGAGCGGGGTAGAAAGCGGGGTAGAAAGAGAAAGTAACAAATAATAAAAAGGTGTTTGTTCGTACCGGTGGTAAAAAGTTCCTCTATTGAGTTCAGCGGTCCTGTTTTGGTTGTCATTTGACTTGTTATTTTATAAAAACGGAATTTATAATGGTTAATTCTAAAAACGTACTGAAAGATAAACAACCGTTTCAAAATAATACCGGAAATATAGAAGTGCGAACTTATAAGGTATCTATATTTGGTTTAACATTTTGTGTGATTTCAGATAAAATAAATAAATAAATAAATACACACTTTATTTAGCATATGCAGCTAATAGTAACAAAACAAAATCGATATACAAAAAAAATAAAAGTAAGAAAAATTCTAAAAAATCTTAACAAAAGAAAATACAATCAAAACAATATTGTTCAAATGATAAAACACTCTATTACTTCAAATAATAATTTAACAGTCTATTAAATACATGCACATTAGTAGCGCTCCCTATGTGGGCGGGCAAAGCATTGAAGAGACAAACACCTTCCCAAAATAATGTCTTCTGGAGAGCAGTAGTTCTCACAATTGGTACATCATAATTGTTCTTAGAACGGACATCGTAAGAATGCATATTTACTCTTTGTACCAAAAAAGTATTCAAATAATGGGGCAACAAATTATGTTTTATTTTATATATCAATCGAATGTTAGCCCCTTCAATGGCCCGCGCAACTGAAAACCAATCCAATGACCGCAACATTACCTCTATCGGTGTATACCTATTACAGTTCTATAGTACACGCATAGCCTTGTTCTGCTGTATTTGAAGTCTACCAATACTCTCCTTATTACATGATATCAGCACAGACAAACAATAGGTAAAATGGGGTAAAACTATAGTATTATATACAAGCCTCTTGGACCATGGTGATAAATGTGACGATATACGACTAAAGGACCCTATTTTTTTCCCAATCTTTCTACATAGATAACTGACATGATTATAAAATGTTAGCTGAGGATCCAACAGTACTCCTAAGTATTTAATTTCATTTACAATTTCAATATCACAATTATTTATATTTATTTTTAACCCTAACTCATTAAATCTTTTGCAGTTTGCTTTAAACCCTATCACCATTAGGTATTACCAGTTCACTATTCAATGTTTCAACCATATCAGGCAAATTATACCCAGACACAGATATGAGAGTATCATCTGCAAAAAGACTAATATAACATTTATCCAATATTGTAGAAATATCGTTGATATATATCAAAAACAGCAACGGGCCCAAAACACTACCCTGAGGAACTCCCCAAGCACTTTCCCCCTTTGCCGACACTTTTCCCTCAACCCTCGTCCTGTGATGTCTGTCTGTTAAGTAACTCTTGATCCATTTTAAGGCTTTCGATCTTACACCATAACTTAATAATTTTTTACACAGTATATCCCGGTCAATAGTTTCGAATGCTCGCTTTAAATCTATAAATACACTAAGCACAGTTTTTCCGACCTTGATATCGCTCCTCCTGCGCAGACATACTGAATAGCCGTCTCATAAAAATGTTTTGTCCTAAACCCTGATTGACCAGAAAATAACAATTTATTGGTTTCACAATAAGTTTTCAACTCTGTACATACTATAGTCTCAATGATTTTATCAAGGTAATAAATTAATTGGTCTAAAGTCACTTGGTATACTAGGCTTTGGTATTTTTGGAATTGGTACAATAATGCTGGTTTTTAAGTCCTCAGGAAATGTATTCGTTTCAAAACTTGTATTAATTAAGTAGAATAAAGGATAACCGATGACACAAAATTTTTTTTTCATTAACCTTATCGTAATTTCATTGTCACTCGTACTTCAGCTTTTTAAACTAAACACAACTTTTCTTAATTTGTTTAGAGTAACATGTTTAAACTCAGAAAAATCGTGAGTCTTGCATACTTTGACATCACTGCTCCAGTCCTGCTCTTCGATACTCTGTTCTACTCCATTCAAATAATCGAAGTAAAAGTTATTGAAGTTTTCCTCCATAGGTCCGTAGTGAGCATCAAAGTCGATTCGCGAAAAATCGGCACGCCCCTTACCATTGCCCAGCAAATCCTTTATTGTTCTCCACATCTTTCTCCCATCCCCCCTACAAGCATCGATATTATTATTAAGGTACTTTTTCCTCTCAAGTCGCATCATGGACAGTGCAATATTTCTTTTCTGCTTATAAATTCTCCAATCATGTTCATTCTTTGTGAAAGAAAACTTTCTATACGCTCTGTCCCTCTCAACTTGAGCATTTCTTAGCTCTTTGCTCATCCAAGGGAACTTTCTAGGTTGTACTAATTTTAAGGGAGCAGCCATATCAATAGCATCATGTAGAGTTTGCATAAAATCAATATATAATTTACTAACGTCAATGGAATTGTAGTCCCAATCATTCCCCATCAACTCAGTAATCAGCCTCAAGACTGCTTGCTCATTCAGATTGCGAGCATACGTATGTTGAGGTGTTTCACATACAATATCCTGAAGTTTAAACTCGGTACCAATAATCTCATGATCGCTTATCATCGGAAAATCTCTAACAAGCTCCACAGCTCCAAAATCATTGGTAATTATGTGATCAATTAGTGTTTGTGAGATACCACTATTGTGGGTTTCCCTAGTAACAATCTATGTGAAACCTGCTCCACTGATAATGTCTTTCAACCTTCTAGACTCACTGCTGTTCTTCAATAAATCGATATTTATATCACCCAGAAGAAAGGTTTTATTTCTTTGAAATTCATTGTCACTTAGATTGTCTTCCAAATAGTTTAAAAAGTCAACTATAGAGGCACTAGGCGATCTATAGCAGGCCGCTACCAAGAAAAACAGCTTATTTATCTGTATCTTAACTGTTACGACCCAGTAACTGGTTAGAACTCTCTCAACAGAAACCACCCAATATTTCAAGCCAGATTTAATATAAATAATAGCAGCCCCCGTATGACGACTATCCGAATAACATACAACAGCCGTATATCCAGTTATGTTAATTTCGTTCTCTTCTACATCTCGTGTTACATGAGTTTCAGTAACACACAAGATCCATGGGTTTCTATCTTCTACAAACTGCCTCAGCTGCAACATGTGGGTCGTCATTCCCTGTATATTAATATGCAATATATCTATATTGCTAGTGGACGCACTGAAGCAATCAACTGGTTGCTATGCATACTTAGTTCTGTTCTTCATTCTTTCAACAGCTCGTTTATAACATTCGCAATTTTTATCAAACACAGTGTGATCATATTTAATATGAGGAATCTTCAGGACATCATGTACAAATTTACAATTAGTACACTCCTTTGTATTTGAATTACATTCTGAGCTTTTATGATGTTTGTTACATAAAGGAAAAACATCTTGTTGACTGCACTTTGCCGCTTTATGTCCATATCACCAACACTTGTAACAACGAAGCACTCCCAAATATTCATAGACTGGAAAACTGTCCCAGTCAAAGAAAACTCTCTTACTACTCAACATGCACTTATAGATCTCTGCCGACACCTCCAGTATTATATTACACAGTTTATTTCCTTTAGGAATATATTTTGGAACTACTTCAATATGCAGATCTGTATTTTTAAGAAAACTCTGATTTTTTATGCGCTCTAAAAAGTCTTCATTAGTTGCAATATATTTATCTTGAACGCCAACCACAATTATTCTGGGGTTAATATATTTAGGTATTTCTACCTCATAATTATCGAATAATTCTTCTATTGCTGTTATTTACAGTTTCTTCAGAGAATCGTCATCCTTACACTGAATCATAACGGATCCCTGACCTATCGATTTATTTTCCCCGATAATGCCGGGAAAACCACTGAAATCGCAAGCCCAACAATTTGAAGTCAATGTTTATGAGTATTTTGAGATGGAAAAAAGGAATGGGGACCTTTAGAGTTTTGTTCATCTATTCAAGACATAAAGAATTTTACGCTTTACTTATTTTGCATTATCACATTATAATATATTTTTTAGAGAGTTGCAGCAGCATTAAAAATATGAAGGAAAACAGTGTATTCTATTAACGAAAGGAAAGAACATAATACAGTTATTTCTTCTCCTTTAACAATCAGTCCTCGTGCGAAGACCAAAGCAACATACTTACCTGAAGGGAATAAATTGGAAATTAGAAATACCTTGTACAATATGTACAATGAAAGTAAGTTATTTAATTATAATGAATACATATTAATTGTTTGCGAGTTGCGCCACATATGCAATTAATTTTTCACATTCGCAAACATTTTGGTTTTACAATTTATTAGAAAACTGTAAAATCTTAAGCTCACACCTACGTTTCTTATATCTAGCACAAATATTTGGCACATCCTGTTATTCCTGGTAAATAATAAGAGATTTAGGTATTAGCAACAATTAATATTTTTACCAAAATATTCCATTAGCAAAAATAAATCAGCTTGAGGCAGGATATGCCAAATATTTGGCATTTAATAAAAAAGGGAAATGAAAATTCCTCGTCTAAATCTGATGAAGATATATAGTCATGTATATAATGTGGTTGATTAATGAACTTAGGAAAAATTATTTTTATTTATGTATTGCATTATGTATTAAGCACTCAGCATTTAACACTTTGCTTAAATAGGTGTTTCTGTATGCTTTATATCGTTAAATGAAATAATTCAAATTATATTTGTAATAAATGTATACTGCAAGAACCTGTAAGGTCCTGCATTTAAGGAAGTATAAGGAAGTATATTCCCATATCTTCGTAACGTTTTCATCATATGAAAATTGATCCGGACAATAATATTTACAGAATAAATAAAATGATGATGTTGACCAATAATAAATTAATTCATTGAATACTTCCCTAAAATTTCGTGATAACTTGAAATGGTCCTTAACATTTTAACCTACAAAATTCTTCGATCTATCTATGAGATAAAACTACAATTTCATGACACACACTCGAAATTTTACGTTAAAATATCGATTTATAACAGGACGTTTTGTAATTTCATGTTATAAATATATACAAATAAATGTATCGTGGATTTAAATTATAAACATAAGTGCCTATCTTTCGAAGCACCAACCATGTCCATTATGAAAGTTAGCACTAATTTAACTGATAATTTTTAATTTGGTTTATATGGACAAAATTGATGGGGCATGGTTAATGTTTCGATGGTTCAACTGTAACTCGAAATTTAGAACGGTCGAAGTGTCTCTCAGACCACACGTCTGCACTATAAGGTTAAAATTGAATTAATTAAAAAAGTTGTATTCTGTCGTTTTTGGAATTACAATATTATATAAACTTGAATATATGGTGTTGTAATCAAACTATAATGTACTCCTATGATCTAATTTAATCGGTAAGATGTACTAAACTCGAAGAGATTTATTATTAAACACCAAATAACTTTTTTAAATTTCTCGGCACGCTTTTCGCTAACCCTGTTAGCATCATCAGGAGATGATTCATTCTAGATTGAAATAATAGTACTCTGTGTAATAAAGACATGTTGCTAAATCTGCAATATATTAAATCAATATTCCGAAGTATATCATGATAATCATCATCACCATCATCATCAGCCCGTGTTATCAGGCCTCTTCACCATGCTTCCAACTTTCACGGTTCCTCTGCCACTCGGGTCCTATATACTTAACGATGTCATTAGTTCATCTAGCTTCTTCGGTCTTTTCAGTTTTGCGATCAAGCGGTATCCACTCCAGGATTGCCCTGTTCCATCTGTCGTCCCATCGCCTCGCTATATGGCCTGCCCATCACCATTTCAATTACTTAACTCTTCTAATGATGTCACACACTTTTGTTTGTTCCTTGATCCATGTGCAGGCCTTTCTATTTCGTATTCTAATTCTATCCTCTGTGCTACCCGAAGTTTTTGAATTGATTGCGATGTGAGTGTCCAGGCTTCATTTCTGTATGTCATAACGGGTAGGACGCACTGATCGAAGAATTTTCTTTTCAGGCAAAGTGGGAGTCAGTTCTTAAACACTATGCTGAGCCTGCCAGCCACATTTAACACGCCGGTCTACCTCCTGCGTGGTATCCCCCTCCATTGAAACCCTCTTCCCAAGATATATAAAGTTGCCAACAATCTCCAAATCCATTCCTAAAACTGAAATTCTTTTGTCCTTAGCGAATTGATTGAATATAACCTGACTCTTTTTCAGGTGTATTTTTAAACCAAATGGTTCGCCAGCCCTTTGCAGCTATGTATGCGTCTTTGCAGCTCTTCTGGGCTTTGTGAAAGGAGAACGATTTCTTCTGCAAATCTAATATGGTTTAAGTTTGAACCATTGATCTTTACACCATCCTGTCCCCAATACAGTTTATGGAATACTTCTTCAAGTGCAGCCGAGAAAAGAATAGGCGATATTGCGTCACCCTGACGTACACCTCGTCCTACATTAATGCCCACTTCAAGATCATCACGGTGAATTGTAGCTGTAGCTTCATCATATATCGATCCTAAAAGCTTTACATATGCTTTGTCTATTCCCTGGCTAAGCAGTGCATCCATTATGGCATGCTTTGAGATAGAGTCAATTGCCTTTTCGTAATTGATAATCCATTGTTGTAAATCCGCTTCTGAATCCTGCTTGTTCTCTTGGTTGTGCATCATTCAGTTTTCTTAATATTCTTTTAGATATTATCTTAGTGAAAACTTTGTACATTACTAATAGGAAGCTTATTGGGCGGTAGTTCTTTAAATCTTCCTGTGCTCCCTTCTTATGTAAAAGGGTCCCTTCTGCATTTTTCCATAAGGGCCGATTCTACAATGCAAGAATATACCAAGTATAAGCTATACTCGGAATAAACCCCCGTTATACCCGTCCTTCAGAAAGGACGTTTCAAATTTTATTCCAAGTATAGCTTGTAACTGGTATATCCTTGCATTGTAGAATCGGCCCTAAGTCAGGTACTTTTTGTTCTTTGAGGCTTTTTGAGCATAATTTTGCCAGTGTTTTATGTAACAGCCGACCACCAGTTTTTAGCATTTCGACAGTTACACTGTTCTTTCCTGGAGCCTTGCCGTTTTTCATCGATTCTATAGCATTTGTTACTTCCTCCCCTAGGATATCTGGCATTTGTTCTTTCGTGGGTATTGTTGTCTTCGATTGGTTCTGATCTTCATATAATTGGGAATAAAATTTCCTGACAACCTCTAACATTTGCTTACGTGCTCTGCACACTGCGCCATCCTCACGCCTTAAGGCATAAATTTGCGTTATTTTGTTTCTCAGCTTTTGTTTAGCCTTGTTAATTCCTTTGTTTTCTTCCAGAGTTTTTTGCACTAGCTGCATGTTGAATCGACGCGTGTCCTCTCTGATACGTTTTGTTATAAGTTTGCAGAGCTCAGTGTACTCGACCCTGCCAAAAGAACTACCTGCTTCATTAAATCAATGGTCTCACTGGAGATTTTTGTCTGTTTGAGATATTTTTCTTCTGGTGTTATTGAAACAGCCGTTTGATATTGTTGGCGATTTTTTCATATTGAACTTATATTTCCATCTCCTCCTTATATTTCCATCTCCTCCGGATCTTGTAACACAGCAAAGCGGTTTGACAAAGCAATCTCAAAATCGCTGCTGCTGTCCAGCAGTTTCTCAGAATCCACTTTGCCCTTCTTTGGTCTTAACATTTTTTCGTGTTCTCTTCGACAATTATTCCTAACTTTTGCTCGTAACATTCAATGGTCACTTCCAACATTAAAATTGTTAAGGATAGTACAATTGCAAAATGTTGTTTTATCGTTGGTCATGGTGTAATCAATTTCACTTGTGAGTCCAGATGGGCTTTCTTTTCTGATGTATATAAGTGATTGTAAGATCTATTAAATATATTTTAACACTGTTTTTCTAAGAATATTAATAATATGATAACTTAATTATTTACCTGCTGAGATGCTATATGAAGAGGCGTCATTCCTTCGCCATCGCTCTCATTGATTATAAAGTTTCCTTTTTCTGAATCGAGAAGTTGTTTGACTGTATTATAACGTCCATACCTAACAGAAAACGTGAAACAATAATGAAAAGAAAGTTTTTTTAAATAACAACTTACCGTGCGGCAAAATGTAAGGGACTTTCGTTGTTGTTGTTTTTCAAATTTATACAGGCTCCAAGTTTTATTAAGTTTTCCAAACTTCTAATGTGTCCTTCTCGACTTGCGTAATGCAGGGGCGAGCAACCCGTCAGATCCTTTTCATTCAATAATTGCAAAAGGCTTTCTTTCGATTTCGCCTGATTTCGATGAAGCAAGAAAATCATATAAAAAAAAACAACTATTAGTACAACCTATAACTTTGACTTAATTAAACTGTTCAATTTATTTTCGTTGTTTGCTACTTTAAAGTGCCTATATTGGTTTTATGCATTGTATTTCTTCATTTTTTACATGTTTATGATTTTGGAATTATGGTAACAAAGCAGAAAAAGACACAAGGAAGAATGTGAAGGAAGTTACTCACTTGTAGTCCATAAATGGAAATTGAAAGGAGAAACAGTTTTGGGGAATAGGTAAGATCGCTTCATGTTCAGGCAAATTCAAAAGTGTTCAGGTAATCAATGCCGTGATATTTTTCAGCTTTCAGCAGAGTTAAGCTCACACAAATTATTGTTACTATCCGTTTGGGTGGAATTTTAATCCTTAATTTATTTCGGTTGGTTTCAACCGATAATATATATATATATATATATATATATATATATATATATATATATATATATATATATATATATATATATATATATATATATATATATGTATATATATGTATATATATATATTTTTATAATATGTATTTTTCAAAACAAACACGTATCAAAGTATTTATAAACAAACAATTCTTATTGCCGCTTGGCCGAAAGTTCTTTGATAAATAAGTAGTCATCGAAGTACGTGCCGCCGGGTTTCGCGTCACGCTATGGTTTTTGATAAAAGTCGCCTTTGCAAGATCGGTGTCGAATATTTTGTTCCATTGCTTCAACTTGTCATTCGTCGCAATATTTTCTAGTGAATAGCACGTGTCTCTTCTGCTTTGTTCTTGATTTATAATATCGATAAGATCAAAGGAAAATGTAGTTCCAACACAGGAAATATCGTTTTGCCGCATAAGTTAAAAATAGAAAAGCCAGACCGTTTACGCCTTAGCATGTCGTTTGCATCCATATCACGTTTTTAATGTCAATGAATCAACTATACGATTCATTAAGAAATCAAAAGAAAAGATAATAAATTCTACAGCTTCAATCTCACTAATTGCGTTTACATTATGGATTGAAGAATGTAGCCAGAAGAGAGTGCCTTTATGCATATTTTAAAGAACCTGGTGATGAACGTATGGATGGAGGATTTCAAGCATTAGAAGGTTGGTTCAATAAGTTCAAGATGCGATAATCACTGAATAACATTAACATTGTTAGAGAAGTTGCATCTGCAGACACTTCAGTAGCAGCAACATATCCAGAACAAAACTTTTATATCTAAAAGTGAAAAGTCCTCCTCTGGCTTTAAGGCAGCAAAAGAGAGAATTATATTGCTGCACTGTTCTAATACATCAGGAGATTGTTTAATTTGGCTAATTAAAGGTATGCTACTCATGCTTTACAGATCGCTAAATTCTCGGGCTTTGAAAAATCAAAGCAAAGACAAAGGACCAGTGTTTTGGCGTTCAAAGAAGAAAGCGTGGGTTACAAGTGTTATTTTCTGTGACTGGTTCCGGAATTATTTTGTTCCTAAAGTTAAAAGTTATTTAAAGAAAAATAATTTAGATTTCAATGCAGTTCGAGTTTTGAACAATGCTCCAGGTCACCTTCGTGAACTTAAAACTATACATCCAAATATAAAGGATATTTTTGCCTCTTAACACGGCGGCCTTACTCCATTCTGTGGACCAAGGAATGATACAGGCCTTTAAGCCCTATTACATTAGACAAACCTTTAAAATCATACTAGACACCATGGAATGTGATCTTGATATGAACGTTATGCAATGTCGGAAACATTTTAACATAGCAAGTGCATTGTTAACATAAAATAATCATTATAAGAACTGAAAGCATACACAATTTAATCATTCTGGAAAAAACTGTGGCCTAACTAACTCTCAGAAATGATGAAAAATTCGTATAAATTCAAACTTTAACTGAAAACATTGATCAAGTTCCGGATTTTTTTTGGACGAGAGTCGAAGAATTGCTTGAATCGCAAATTGCAGATTTGACTGAAACCGATTTGGAGAAAATGCTTAAGCCCTATTCCATTGTAGAGGAAACCTCAACGAGCACTGAACAGGTGACATTAAACTTAAAAAATCTAAGTTAAGGTTTACGAATAGCAAATGAGCTTTGCGATTTATTCATAAAAATTGACGCGTCTATAGAAAAAGTCTTGTTTTTAAAAGACAAATTGCCAGTTGGTGCCACAGCCGAATATCAGTCCGAACTGAAAGACCTTTTTAAAGCGGCAAAACAAGAGAAAATTACTAATTTCTTTGCCTAAACCTGATAACATTTATTAATATTGTTAAAAATATCACATTAAATTGCTTTTATTATATATTTTTTCTTTTTATCTTGTAACCTAGGAACATATCCCCTATAATCCCATACAAATTACCATTCCCATTCACGATTTCTGTATTTGGGATATATTTAAGGAACATACCCCCCATAAATAAGGAGCACACCAGTGAGTAACCCATGTTTTAGGTATATTTTAGGTACAAAAAAGTTTGATACTGAAGAAATACGTTTTCAAATCTTAAATTTTCTTTATAGAAAATGAAGTGTCAACATTTTAAAATTAGACATAATAACTACAAATGATAATCTGATAGTTTTTATTTTATATTGAAGAACAAATAATAGTATTATGTTTAGAAAATAATGTCGTTGAAATGCCCCCCTCGGCTTCGTCTGGTGGTATGCATTCTGAAGACCTAATTTTCGATTACTCTTTCAAACACATTGCACGGTATATTTTCAACGATGCCCTGAACGTCATTTAAGCTCAAATTAATTTATGTCCAGACATTTAACATAACCACATAAAAATAATCCAAGGACAGGAGATCGTATGATCTTGTGGTCAGTTGAGATTGCCATTTTGTGAAATAATGCATCCAGAAAATCTTCCTTGTAATAAATCGATTGTCTGGCGAAATGTGTGGCAAGTTTCTCGTAAAAAAAATATTATTGATTATATTAGTATTTACTACTTCAGACCGAAGATATTCTAGTAGCATATTCCTATAGCGTTCATTATTAACAATTGCATGTTAGTAGCGAAGATGTCCATCATAATCTTTAAAAAATATGATCATATCACTCCTTCAGCTCAAAAGCCGTACCAAATAGTGAGAACGTTAAAGAGGTAACTCCTGAATCATTTTAGGATTTTTATTGGCCAAAATCCTATAGTCATGTTTGTTCGCAAACCCAATAAGCCAGGAGTCGAATTCTCCGGAACAGATTATTTTTTCCCAAAATGGGGAGTCACGATCCAATTACTCTAAAGACCAATTCGCGAATGTACGGCGTGGATGATGGTCAGCTTACTTTAGTTGTTGAGTTAATTGAGTTTTATAAGCCTTATAACGAAGACCATAATGTGAAATTCTCCATTTAGTCATCTTAGAAAAGTTGAGTTTCTTAGAACGACGTGGAATATATAAATTCTGATCTTCTTTTTCACTCCCTCGTATGTTCTCCCATGATCGGGCAGTCTGATTACGCACGTTTACTGACTTGCCTGAGCCAGTTCATTCAAACTTTTCGACAAGACGTTTCGGTTGATCGATTATGTTCAAAAAGTCTGGCGAACTAAACACGTATTTTGGTTATATATATTCAAATAATTTCTACGCGATGTTCAATCGTGCATTTCCATGGTAAATTAGCACATTGTACTGAACACAGCAGCCCATAAACGACTTTTTAGTTTATGGAGAATATATGAGGTATTGTAAGTACTGCAAAATATCTACGATGTACTTGGTGAGCAAGCTCCAACCAAAACAATTTACTAAAAATATTTCCTAACTCTGGAATCAAGAGAAGTTGCTAGATGAAATCAATGATTAAATTATTTAAATAATATACTCCATAAATTACACTACATCTTTCGCACTTTTCAGTACTGTCTTAACAAAATAACATACGACAATTAAGAGTCACCTGGCATGATAATGTCACCTGGCTGACATAATGGACATTTTCCTTAATTATATTAGAATCGTTTTTATGTACTAACTGGTCATTTTTTAGTGTGTTCGAACTTTCGATATGGGTTGCTGTCAAATGAACTGTCAGTTTACGTAGCCTCTAGTGAAAATTATTCAGTATAGTTTGACAAATCATCATGGAATGTTTAACTTTAGAGCAATGTTTGCGAATTGTCGAAATTTATTATCAAAATCTGTGCACCATCAGTGTTCTGTGCGCCATAGAGCACTTCGTAAATTTTATGGTGGACATAATAGCCCAACCGAACAATGTATTCGCCTAATTATCGATAAATTCGGAATACATTTTACACTGCTGGATATTAAACAGAAACAAGACAAAAAACTGAGCGTTCGGAAGAAAATATCGTCGCCGTGTTAATGAAGATCCGAATTTGTCAATTTGTCGCTGCTCGCAGGAGGCTGGGCTTTGTTATTCAACTACGTGAAAAATTTTGTGTAAATATCTTGGTTTGGTGCTTTGCAAGATCCAACTTGTTCAAGAACTCACGCCTCAAGAACAACGTTAGCATCGTATGTTTGGTGAATGGGCTCAAAACCAATTGCAACTTGATACGGAATTTAACCGCAAAATTTTGTTCAGCGCCGAAGTTCATTTTTGGCTAAATGATTACTGTAATAAATAAAATTGCCGCATTTGGAGTGAAAATAATCCGCAAGCGATTCAATAATTACCGTTGTATACAGAAAAGTGCATCCTATAGTGCGGATTGCACGTCGATGGAATCATTGGGCTGTATTTCTTTAAAAATGAAGCTGGAAACCACATTAATTTTACCATTAATGGGGATTATATCAGAGCGATGATGAAAGATTAATTAATTCTGAATTTAACTGTTATTGATCTGGAGGTGATGTGGTTCCAACAGAACGGTTCCACATGTTATACAGTCAATTGATTTATTGTGGGAACAATTCGGTGAGAAAATTATTTCGAGGAACGGACCAATTAATGGGATTGATTTTTAAAATAAAAAAAAAATGAGCATTAATTTTTTTACAATTATTCATTACATTTTTTATAAAATTAAAAATATTTTATTCTTTTGTGACGCCACAAAACCGCTCGACACACATTATATCCGACAGATGGTATACCAATCGCTCCTGAGTTGATATATAAACATGTAAAAATACCCTTTCACTTCCGCCTCGTTTTTCATATATAACCTTTTATGTCAGAAATTGTCAATAATTATTTATATTGTGTTACATTAAGAAAGTTTGTAATTTAATTTAAGCGTATTTCATATACTCTTTTCTTATGTCTCTTTCTTTTTCTTATATCCGCCGCTGCGTTGGACATTCCCTCTGTGGTCTTTTTAGAATATAGCCTGTATTCTTCCTCTGTCAGTTTTAGGCCGAGAATTTTCCTCATAATTTTGCGTTCTTCTTTTAATATGTTTTTATACCGCTTTTTGTGTGGAGTGTAAGTGTCTCGCTTGAGTATAGTACCTCTGGTTTAATTACTGTGTTGTAGTGTCTTGTTTTTGCATGTGTGGATATGCATTTCTTATTGTAAATATTGTGTGTTTTGCCGTATACCCTCTTCATCTTCTGCAATCGAACCTTTTGTGCTATCTTCTCACCTCCTGTGGGTTCGCGGATCTTGCCCAGGTATTTGAAGTGAGTGACCCTATCTATTTTGCCGTATTTGGTTTTCAAATTTTGGACATCTAATTTTGAGCAGAAGAATTCGGTTTTTGAAAGAAGATTTGTAGGCCTACTTTCTCCGAAACTTCCTTGACGACTTCTATCTGTTTGGTTGCCCTTTTTTCATTATCTGCGAGTATGGCTAGGTTGTCTGCGAAGGCTAGGCATTATATTCCTATGTTGTTTTTGGAGCCGTCCGAGTCGTTTCGGTTTCCAATGTCCTAAATTTTTTAGTTCTTTTTCCCATTCCTTTACTGACTTTGTTCAGGACCAGGTTGAAGGGGAGTGGGGATAACCCATCTCCTTGGCTTACCCAGGTTTTAATCAGGAAGGATTCGGAAATTTCTCCCATAAATTTCACTTTTGAGGTTGTGTCGGTCAGTATCTGCTTGATCAATCGTAGTGTTTTGGGGTCGAGTCCTTGTTCTTCTAGGATGTTGAACAGAGATTTTCGGTCGATGCAGTGGTATGCTTTCTTGAAGTCTACGAACGTGCAGATGATTGGGATGCTCCTGATATGTTTGTATTTCAGTATTGTTTTTAAGTTAAATATTTGTTCAGTGCATGAGCGACCAGGGTGAAAGTCTGCCAGGTATTCACCAATTTTGTGTTCTAATTGTTTTTATGTTCTCTGGAGAAGGCATGCTGAGAGGATTTTTTAAGTAACTTGTAATAAAGAGATTCCTCTGTAGTTGTTCACATCTGTTCTGCCTCCCTTCTTAAGCAGCGGATGGATAAGAGCACATTTCTATTCATCTAGTAATTTTTGTGTTTGCCGAGGTTCAATAGTACCGCGGTGTTGTGCGACCTTGTTCATCGGATCTTCACCTTCATCTTCACCGGATGTCCTGTTATTCTTTAGTTTGCGTATGTGCATATGGATTTCTTCCTGTATTGTTGGTGGTGATTCTGAGTGGGTATAGATACATTTTTCCTTGGAGAATCTTGTGTCGCGTTCTGGGCAATTGAGAAGACCAGAGAAGCAGTGCGCCCGCTCTCTAAAGTCATCTAGTAAAATTTTGACGCCATCCTTTGGGACTTTTTTTTATTACCTTCTTTAGTGTTGCCCAGAATTTCTCTGTAGATTTGGGGTTTTTCTTATTGTCCACGTTTGTGGGGGCATATACGTTGATCATAGTGTATTTTTTATTGGCGCACAGTATGCGCATTGTCATTAGTCTATTGTTTTTGGGGGTGATTTCCTTAACAGAGTTAACTGTCCCTTTATATACCCCAAAGACCATGTCCAGAAGCGGAGCGCCCCTGTCGACTCGTTTGTCTGTCCTGCTTTTGAATATGTGATAACTCCCGTAGTCCACCTTGTCCTCATCCGTGATGTGTGTTTCTTATAGGGCAAGCACAAGTATCTTTTGCCTGTCAAGTTCTGAAGTTAGGTTGTGAAGTTTTCCTGGTTGGATCACTATGTTGATGTTGAAGGTGCCAATATATCTAGATGTTTTGTCGGGAAATTTGCTGGAAAATCCCGACATTTTTGAAATCGTGAAAGTCCAGGTTCCCCAGAATCCAAACACCCGGTTTCCGTCTGTCGGCGGGTGGATTATTGGTTACCACCTGGGATATCATTGTTATTAATTGCACGAGTCATGGTTGCTTATAAGCTTATAGTCCAGTGTTTACACTTGTATATATATACAAGTGATAATCGAATGGTGCTGCAGGTCCGGGGAGTATAGTGTATACGACAGCATTTCCCGGCCTAGCTCTGCGTTTCTGATGAGTCCCCATAGCAGTATATGGCCTAGCATTGTCATGAAGCAGTATGATGTCCTTCCTATTGAACATTGCCGGTCTCGTTTCTTGAAGTGTTGTTTTTAAATTATCCAATTGCAGGCAATACCTCCCCAAATTTAGCATTTCGTTCGGTTTCAACAGCTCCAAATGTATTGATCCTCGAATGTCCCACCATATACAAAACATTCTCGTACTCATACCCAATTTCGATGTAGAGATGGAGGGGAAGATATTTCGAATTCCCAATATGCCCGTTTTCTTACGATGTTTTCATAGGTAACCCACTTTTCATCCACATTTATCATCCGGTCCAAGAATGATTTCATTTTGTTCCGTGCAAGAAAAGATGTGCATATGATGACGCATTATTCAAATTATTCTCACTTAACTTATGTGGTACCCATCTCGAATATTTCGACACCAATCATAGTTTCCAAATTCCAAAGAGACCCCAATTATTGCTTGAAAAAGTGGTCCAAAACTGAATTGACAGAATGCGCTTTGTGAAAAGTAACCACGGCGGATGTTTGTCCGAAATTGCTTTCAAACATTAATGACATTGAATGTCATTTCACATAAAATAAATAGTTTCAAGGCATCTAATTTGGTTGTTGTTTTATATGAATTTAAATTTCGAACACACTAAAAAATCACCTTCTATGGCATATTGTGCAATACATATTATTTGTGTTTTAGTGTTATGCCCAAATTCTTGAATAAATACGTTGTGAGAGATCAATATATAACAAAACTTTCCCGATTCAAATTACTTTAGTTATCTAATAAATCGAATTACCCAACAAATTATTGGAATATCAGTCTCTGGAAGGATATTAGAGCCTAATTTAGCAGTAAACGAATATCTTGAAATTTAATAGGTTTCGCTTCTAATCAACTGGTGTTATAATCTGTTGATGATTATTATGTAAAGAAGCAAATCGAAGTTTCAAGGTAAATAGCAAAAAAATAGTTTAAACAACATTCAAGGCAACACTAAGTAACGAGGATTATTATTATGTTCTAATACGGCGGATCTAAAAAAAAATCATTAAGAATGCCACTTTAAAATATAACAGCGGCAACGCTGTTTGAATTGTAAATATTACTCATTGACTGTTGTCTTCAATACACTATGTCAATTTACTACGGAAAGATACATGATACATGAATTGGGTTCTAGAGCAATTGGAAGGCGAGTTCTACTTTGGGGATAAATATCCTTTTTCGACGAATCGTAATGGGTTTGTGAACAAACATTACTGCAGGTTTAGGGCCAGTGAAGATCCTCATATGATTCAGGGGTTACCTCTTCATCCTCAGAATGTCACTATTTGCTGATGTTGTTGGGTTATAGGAGCGATAGGACAGTATTTTTTTAAGGCGATGAAGGAAATCATGTTACTGTTAATGGTGAACGCTATAGGAATACACTAACATAATATATTTGGTCTGAACTGATAAATGTGGATATTAACAATGTTATATTTCTACAAGGCAGAGGAACTTGTTGTACATCTCGCCAGATAATCGATTTATTGCAAGAAAAATTTCCCGGATGAGTTATTTCGCGAATACATTTTTTTGTGGGGTTATGTTAAATCTCTAGTTTACAGAAATAATCTGGTATCAATTATTGACCTTAAACGAAACATTCAGGCCACTATTGAACATAAAACACGCGATATATGTGAAAGAGTAATTTGGTCTCTAGAATGCATTCCATGCGATGAAGTGAATAGGACATTTGAACGACATTATGTTCAAAATATAACGCCATCATTGATTTTTTAAGATAAATAAAAAATGGAATGGAAACGAGTATTTACGTTTTGTTTATTTCGTTCCATCGGAATTCAGTTTTTGTTGCATTGGTCTCAAGGTATTATTTGAAAATAAAATGTAATATTTTTTAGCCATTTATTTATTTCATAAGTTTCAGAATAAATTTAGTTTGTTGGTTTCACCAAGCTTGCCCTTATTGTCTTACTCATCATTGTCGTTTAATGTCAAAGTTGAAATTATTAGCACTAATTTTTCATAGCATAATACGTTTTAAACAATGCACGTCACATTAAGAAACACATGATTAATTGTTTTACTAAATTAACTGTTCGCGTTCACCATCCCATTTCTGATTAAAGAAGCTTTGTTGGTTGATAAATTATTGAAAAAAAAGGATTTTTTTGGTTATAATGAATAAACTATTTACAATATTTTTGACTGTCTAAAAAACGTGGGATAATAGTGCTTATCCCCTTTGTACAACATGAGGGTAGAATACTTGCTCGTTTAGTATAGAACTTCAGGACCGATTTCTAGCTAGCGACCACTATTGTAATTCTGAAACCATACTATCGGTATAGAAAATTGGATACATTGAGATACATTGAGAATATTGGATACATTTTTGGTGAGCTGGAAGCTGTCTTTCTGGGTATTGTTGCCCATAAATAAGCCTAACCCATTCGGAATTTTGGAGGGTTTCTCCGTAAATACGAAGGATTTCCTGGAAATACATATAGTAAGCATATTCTGATATTCGCGCAAAAAATATCTTTTTAGTTTTAAATCAAACTTAATAACACGTACTGACATACACTGAATTTTTGAATTTTTCTTGCTATTATAAAATAAGATTATTTGTGGCATTGCCACATTAATATTAGATGATATATGATCTCATTTTAAATTTTTCATTAGTTTTATTAATTCTATTAGTTTATTTGTAATTTATTCATTAAATAATACCTAATTAATATTTGCTAAATACGCTTTTACACATATTTTCATAAAATGTTAATTCTTATTATATTATAGCTTATCGATTTAATAAATTTTGCATTTTTTTCTGAAGATCACTTATGTGTTTGACCCTTGTGATCCTTTTTGACCCTAAGGAAACTTTTTCTTTAATATGATTTGAAGAATCGTTGATTAAATTGAAGAAAATATTTTCTCTTATACCCTGTATATAAGTTTCCATACATTATCTAATGTACACATGCATTTCTGAATATGAATTTTTCATAGACCGAAGGCGGAATGAATAAAAGTGGCGACGATGTAAATGCTGTTTGCGAGATCAAAAGAATATAAGGCTCTCGATAACTTTCCAATTATTTCTTTTGAAATATTTTTTAGCTATCCTAGCGATATGGTAGTAGTCATTATACTAACACAATAAACTTCATGTTATCAAGTAAGTCTTCAATCAACTATTTTCGCTCTAAATGCAGTCAGTGACATTATCGCCAAATCCCAAATTTAACTGTTCGAAAAATTCCTATTTAGATAGATCAAATTTAAAATCAGTAAAGGTCCCGGCGTGATTATAATATTGCTAGAGTTATATGACCCCCAAAGTGTATTGTATCTTACAACTATTAAAATAGTATTGGTGTAGTGTAACTCCTATTCTTTATAATGCACTCAACACAAATGCAATACATGTACAGCAAACCTTCCATTCGCTCGGTTTATAGTAAATTAAATTTATCGAAGTGACATTCGTGTAACACATCACTCAAGTTCGCAATCTGATAAATAAAACATACTTTTTTTGGAAATTTCGAATTTATTCATCAATATATTCTTCTTGAAGAGCTCTACAATCATGCCAACGTTTTTCTAATATGTCTACACCTTTTTATAGAACGATTTCTGTTTGTCTTCAAAATGTTCTTCAATTTCGACAACTACCTCTTCATTGGAGCGAAATTTCATTCCAGTGAGCATTTTTTTGAGGTCTGAGAACAGGAAACACTCGCCGGAGGCCAGATCTAGAGAATACGGTGGATGAGGAAACAATTTAAAGGGTAATTCATGCAATTTAGCCATCATTGTCAACGATTTGTAACACGATGCATTGAACAATATCCCAAAATACAGAGGCCATAACCTTGGCTTCCAATGGTTGTGCTTTTGATTGCTTTGGGCGGCTTTCATCGTCTGCTTTCCGCTTAGCTAAGTGCAGATTTGAGTCCGAAGTGTAGTGATGGATGCATGTTTTATCCATTGTCGCAAACATTGTTCAGAATCATCAATACGTTGTTGTTTTTCAATCAATACGCTATACCCATTGCGATAACAATTTACGCATTCTCAAATATTCATGCAAATGGTGTAAACACTTCCTTTCGATATCTTTATGATATCAGCTATCTCCTGCAGCTTTACTTTACGGTTTTGCGAAATCATTTTCTGATGTTGTTTGGTGTAACCACCTCATTTGGACGTCCAGAGCATTCAACATCATCGGTGCTTATACGGCCACGTTTGATTTCAGCATATCAATAAATTAAGGTTGATTTTTCTGGGGCAGAATCCAGGTAAAGTTTATCAAGTCATTGTTTTGCTTTACAATGTTTTATTTTTCTCCATCAAAAAGCAATGGTTAATCATCACATGTCTATTGTTTTGAAAATAACAAAAGTAGCATCACTTAAAACACAACAACTCCGAAACTAGTAGACAGATTGTCATGAAATTTTGTACATGATGCTTGAAGGTGTGCCGACCGAATATATTTAATCAATTTATATATTTAATCAATATAATCAGTTTTAAACAATCTTAGCTATGTAACTAGAAAGTCTTCTGTTTTAACGAAGTGAATAATTATCGCCAGAGAAGTGGAATCGACTAAGTGAATTCGACTATTGGTAAAGATTTTTCATAAATGACGCTTAATCAACATACGAAATTATTTTTTTCCATTGTTTTGAAAATATTAAAAGCAGCGTCACTTAAAGAGCAACAACTCAGAAACTAGTAGACAGATAGTCATGAAATTTTGACAGATGATGTTTGAAGGTTCGCTTAATCGACCACTTGGAAGAATTTTTCGTAAATGACGCCATCTATATATCAGACCGAAGACTTATTGACCGATGTGTTATGTTCGTTTCATTTCACGCTTTCTGTACTACGATATTTCCTTATCTATATTTATAGTTATGTATTTTGTATATCAGTATTTATATTGTAATTAATTTTCCTCCTAGATCTTCCAGTTTTATTCCTTGGATTCATCTAGTCAGTTCAATTTCCTTTGTTATCTGGACATGCTCTATTTATCTGTCTAGGAGTTTACCTCTTCAATCTCTGAAGGTATGCGACGTTCGATACAGGTATGTAAAATTTTGATGTGTCAGTTGAAACATACATACAGGTAAGCATGAAAACTTGTTGAAATTCACTTAAGCTTCTAAGCGTGTATGCTTGTATGCAAAAATCTTTGTTTAGTTTTACTCGAATTTCTGGAGGAAAAAAGCTGATCTGTTATTCTTCTTCCTGTGGTGCTTCAGCCAGCCAGTGTGTCTTGACCTCTTTTCATCTTCGGCTACAACCGGATGGATTTCCAGCAGCCCCTTGCCAATTTTTGATGGGCAGTAGTTCTTTAGCAACTCTTCTTACATTGTCCTGCCATCGTGTCTTTTCTCTACCCCTTTTTCGGTTACCGCCCATGTGAGTCGATGAACTTGCATATAATCTAGAATATACAGATTTTTGTGTAAATGCTTGTGTTTGAAGTAATACTCGATACTCTAAATTCCATTACTGTTCGCAGCACCAAAACTATTTCTGGATATTCCTCTTGCAAATACTGTAAGTATCTCTTCTGTATTATTTGCGATGGTCCATGTCTCGCAGTAATAAGTGACTACTGACCAAATGATTGTTTTAGATGTTAACTTTCGCCTTGCTTTGAACTAGTTAGATCTTAAGACTGCTTTTCAGTTTCGCAAATATCAAATAAATGGCATATACGACAATTTTGTTCAGATTACAATTTGATACAATAATATATTATAAATTAAACCAGAATCTATAATATAGTAATTACACAACTATTAAATTCACGTTATCTTAATTCTGCCTTAATATAATTCCAGGCTTCCACTTCTCTGGCCATAATTATTCACTTCGTTAAAACAGAGGACTTTCTAGTAACATAAATAAGATTGTTTTATATATATATATATATATATATATATATATATATATATATATATATATATATATATAAAACTAATATATTTCTTGTTCATTGTATTAAATTAAAATCTGTGCCACGTGCTCAACTAAAATATCTTGCTAAATTATTACCTGTTCTATAACTGATGCCTTGAATAAAAAGAAACGCAAAATATTTGTTTTAAATAGATCTCGCAATAAAAAGCATCTAATTAAGACGAACGTTTACCTTACATACTTCGGCGGCAAATTGTTCTAATCTTCCACCATTCATTACGACCAGATGCAACACATTTCTCTTGTTAATATCCTTGATGTTGATGTCAGCTCCCAAACGAATTAAAGTATGAACCTAAAAAATATATATTTATTTAATTTTTATTTTTTTAAATTTATATTGGAGAATAAATATTGGAGAAAAAAACGTTATATCTGTCTACTCATATTAATATTAAGTGTGCATAAAAATATTAACTTCAAGAGTACAATTTCACTGAAGTACAACTATTGTGAACTGTTCCACTGTTCAGTTTCCCTGAACCTCTTATTATAAAGAGTTTTCCAATAAAAGTCTCAGAATTTCGGAACCTAAGCGGTAACGTTGTTTCAAATATAAATTACTAATAAAAAGGAATAAAACAATTTTTTACTTTGTTACCTATCACTTTTATTTTTAAACAAAATTTGTGTGACTATAGTTTCGTAAAACGATTTTACATTCTGAAACACTACTTTAAAACTACTTTAACACTACTTTAAAACTAGTTTTAAAGTAGTGTTTGAGAAGGTAAAATCGTTTAACGAAACTATAGTCACACAAAAAATTAATTTTTAAAAAATGAACTATCACAAAGTAACGGACAAATCAATCAATAATTTAAATCACTAATAGACTGATGTGTGCTTCACTTCAGGGTTGAAGAACTTGTGAAGAACTTGTCAGGTTTGTGAACAAACTCCAAGGTTTGGTGAACAAGCATAACCCCTTAATCCTTAGGTAATTCAGGACTTATCGCTTCGTTCTCTGAAAGTCACTCTTTGGTGCAGTTTTTCCCCTAAAAGAGTGATAGGACCTTATTTTTTTCGAAGATGTTGGCAGAAATCCTGTTATTCTTAAGGGTGAAAGATGTAGTAATATGCCAACAGAATATCTTTGGGCTGAACAGATAAAACTACACATACACAATGATTTCAAAACAGTGCGACTTGTCACACTTCTCGCTAGCAAACGATTGATTGTTAGAAAAGTTTCTTGTACGCGTTATTTCGCGAAATGGTCATATCAACTGACCACCAAGATCATGCCACTTCAAGCTCTTGGAGATTATTTTTTGTGGTGTAATGTTCAATCTTTGTATGTTCAATGTCTGAATGATTGTGGCGGGTTCATATATCTTTTTCCTTTATTTGGATTTTTCGCCACTCTCTAAATCTCAAAAAATATCAAAAATATCTGTTCTTATGTAAAGAAAAATTTATTACAAAAAAAAAAGAATTACTGAGAAATTTGTCTCCGTTTGGTTTTTTGTTTTTACCCAGTGATTCTTTACATAAGAACAGGTATTTTTTATATTGTTTGAGTTTCAGATAGTGTCGAAAAACCCAAATAAAGGAAAAAAAATATGTTCAATCTTTGATTTAATAATAAGCCTCAACAAATACATGACCTTAAATGAAACATTCAGATCATTGAAAATATACCATGAGATATGTGTGAAAGATTAATCGAAAATTGGGTTTCCAGATAAAGTGATCTCCATGTATTCCACCAGACGAAACCAAAGGGGACATTTGAACGACATTATTTTTAAAGTATAATGCCATTATTAGTTCTTCAAGTTAAAAGAGTAATTAGAGAATGATCACTTCTAGTTGTCATTATACCTAATTTTAAAGCTGTGATGCTCTTATTGGACAACCCTTAATACAAAGCTTGATAGTATGCTTAGTTGATAAATAATCTACGAAAATTTATTACCAAAGAAGTGTTGTTATGATCTTGCCGATGAAAACAAAAACATTAGAAAAATTCATGGGGGCTGTGATATTACAGTTCAAGGGTCATTCGATAATTGTCGACCTGACACAGAGATAGCATAAGTATTTATTTTTTAACATGTAAATTGACGATGACATGGAAACAGAAACAGACGTAAAAAATCCATGAGGCAGAGATGGCATTTAAAAACAAACAGTAAACATTCTCCCTTTATATTATATTTAGGGATTAGTCTGACATGTTTAGTCAATTCTTCATTAATAATTTTATTACGCAAGTTTTAAAATTATATTCTTTTTTATTAGGAAATATTAATGACAAATGACCTTAAAGTAATCGAATAAGTATTAATCTGCCTACATGGTTTAGTAATTTAATATAAAAACTTCCCTGAAGACCCAATGAAAGTCGATATCACTCAAGAAGTTTGGATTACATTCGGTGACCAGTCTTGAAAGTTTGTAGTTTGGAATGTTGAAAATTACTTCAAAAAGGATTTGAAAAAATAATTATTTTATCGTGAACGTTTTAAAAATTTATTCGTCTTCAAGTTTCTAGAATTGTGTAATGGTATCATCTAAGAAGTAAAATGGGCCATCAATTAAAAATAAATGATGCCTTGAAACTATTTATTTTATATAAAATAACATTCAATGTTTGAAATCAATTTCAAGCAAATGTTCGCCGCGGCTACTTCTGATAAGGTAAATTCTGCCAATCGAATTTTCGACGACTTTATCAAGCGATTAGAGTCTTAGGTCCGCAATTTTTAGAGTTATGTTATCTTCCAAGGCGTTGATAGATGCTGGTTTATCGGCATAAACCAAATATTTAACATAACTTTAAAGAAAATAATCTAAAGGCGTTAAATCGCATGATCTTAGTGGCCAATTAACAGGTCCGTTCCTCGAAATAATTTTCTCATCAAATTGTTTGCTCAATAAATCGATTGTTGCGTTGGCTGTATAACTTGTGGTACTGTCCTGTTCGAACCATATCTCCTCCAGATCAATATTAGCCAAAGTAGGAATTAAATAATCCATGTAGTCCAATAACAAAGTCCGTCTTCCTGCGAACGGTGACAAATTGATGTATTTGGATCTTCAGTAATACTTAACAATAGCGGCAATATTTTCCTCGAAACACCCAGTTTTTTGTCTTATTTTTATTTGAGTATCGAGCAGCGTGAAATGTGTTCGGAATCTGTTGATAATTCGACAAATACATCGCACGGTTGGGCGATTATGTGCATCATAAAATTCACGTGCTCTATAAGTTTGGCGCACAGAACACTGTGATAATAATTTTTTTTGATAATAAATTTCGACAATTTGCAAGCGTTGCTCTGATGTTATACATTCCATGATAATTTGCCAGGGTACTAAGATACATATTTATAAACTTGCGATCAAACTCACAGTTCTTTTGACAGTGACCCTTATTGGAAGTTTAGACACACTCGTATATATATATATATATATATATATATATATATATATATATATATATATATATATATATATATATATATATATATATCTATATATATATATATATATATATATATATATATATATATATATATATATATATATATATATATATATATATATATATATATATATATATATATATATATATATATATCCATAAGTTAACCCTATCATCTAAATTGTCATCTTTTTTATCTTGAAGCTTTTATTCTAAAAATTCATTGTTTATTAGCAAATATGGAGAACGAGCCATCGCACGGTCAACGCTGTTCCTAGAACAAAATATGCCGTATTGATTCAGCCGTGTATCTCGTGGAGGATTTTAGTGAAATATTTTATAAGCAAAATATCCTAACAGAGCAGAGATAAGATACATAAAAAAGTAATATAGTATCTAGTCGGCATTCCATAGGAATTTATTAAACAACATGGAACTAATAATACTGGTTCAGCTACCAATAGGAAGTAAAAAAGAAAATTAAATTAAAAAATCCTGCTCATTAGATAGAAACAGCGAATTTTATCATATATCTCAATTTAATAATTATCATTGGTTTTCTAAAAAACAATTATTACTTTAAATATAACTCTCTCTCTCTCTCTCTCTCTCTCTCTCGTCTCTCTCTCTCTCTCTCTCTCTCTCTCTCTCTCTCTCTCTCTCTCTCTCTCTCTCTCTCT